>CM066253.1:14580475-14595475 GCA_033675135.1 Frankliniella intonsa
ATTGTAATGCGCGTAATGTCCGCGTAATGTCCGTAATGTTCGAGTAATGGCGCAATGGCCCTGCACAGGCGTAATAGCCCCGTAATCCGCGTAATAGTTGTGTATCGTGCGTAATGGACGCGTAATGGATTTTACTGGACGCGCGTAATGAACGTCTAATGGACCCGTTATAGCAACATAGAAACCCTTAGCAGGCCAGGCATTATAACCTACAATTTCGTAGGGCGATGGGGTATCGAAGGTGTCGGGTATACGCCGAACTCCGTCAATGTCTTGGCCTTGCGTACAAGCCATCAGCCATTGGTTGCTGAGAAGAAAGGGAGGGGGTTGGAGGGGACGGAGCTGCATAGGACACGAGACTCAAGACGCGAGAGAGGTAGAGACAATTCAGAAAGCTTCTCCTTTGATTCTAGCAATTTGACTTAAAACTGACCAATGCAAATTTGACTTTAAATCAATAGGAAATTTTCATGAAGAAGAGTTTTGTCAAAGAATTTTCTAATATCAACATCATTATTTTCATTGGTCCAGTTTAAAGTCCATTCCTTTGATTCAAAGGAGCCTTTTTCTGGGTGTAGAATAAGAGCAGGTTTAGCAGTCTTCTGATATGCAAAAGTAAGTCCCTCAGATTGTCAGTTAATTCCTTTAATCTAAATAGGAGAACTGTTGATTGGTTTTCCTGGTAGCCTTTAAAGTGAAACGCTTTTCCGGGAGTGCACTGAAAATCAAAGTGTGAGATAGTCTCAAATCTCATTTGTTGGGTGCGATAATGTCTTCACACCATTATCTGAAGCTCGATTTTTGTGGTGGGATAAATGTTTGCATCTTTTCTTGTATTCATGTTCTTTCGTTTTAAAGAGCTTTCAAATAAGCTACCATGTGATGTGTCTGAGGCTGTTAACAGATGGAAGTACTACTTCTGCTTTGTTTACTTCAAGTAGGACAAAGCCAGGAGGGAAAATTATTTCAGACCTGGCCACATGGTAGCCTGTTTGAAAGCTCTTTCTGACGAAGAATATGAATACAAGAAAAGATGCAAACATTTTTAATTCACCATGTGTTGAGCTAAATGGTGTGAGACTTCTTGGTCTCGCACCAAAAGGTGTGAGACTTTCTCACACTCGGATTTGGTATGTGTGTGACATACCTAGTTTTAGAGGGTTTTAAGTTTGCAGTATCAGAAAGATCATAAAAATTCTTAATTAGTAATCGGAAGGGCTCTGAAATGTTAGCAGACAAAGAGAAACATAAGTTTGGAGTCTCAAACTTTTCATAGCGTTGCTGGAACATCATGTCATCTACAGGGCAAAATTATTCTGCACGCATCCCCGGATGTGTACACTTCAGTGATTAGCGTGCTTATTTTAAACGTAATAAGCGAGTAATGTCCGCGTAATGGTCCTGTAATGGACGCGTAATAGACGTAATTGATGCGTAATAGCTGTAATAGACATGTAATGGGTGCGTAATGGCTGTAATGTGCGCGTAATGTTTGTAATGTTGCGTAATGTACGTAATGCCGCGTAATACGCGTAATGGGAAGTAATGGACATCTATTACGGTAATGTGAAATAGTCGGGTCGCGAGCTTTGGGAGTGGATACCCCCTCGGCGCTCTGTGTGCGCCACTGCGCCACTGTGCGCTGTGCGGCGCTGCGCGGGGCGGGGCGGGGCGGGCACGCCAGTGAGGTGAGGTGTCCCGCTAGCGGACGGGACCCGGACGGAACGCGACGGGCGGCAATGATGTTGAGCTCGAGGTGCTTCGTGTGATGCTCCCGGTTGCAGATACATTTGACAGTAATTTCATCACAATCCCGGTGTGTCATTCACTGCGCCCCTCAACTCTGCCTCGCTCCCTGCTCCACCTCCACCAGGACGTAGCCTGGTTGCGCCTCTGCCTCGTTCGCCTTCCCGTTTCGCCCCGCCCGCCCGTCTCCTGTCTCGTCCGCGTTCCCCTGTCAGCGTGGAGTGACGCTATCGCTCACGATCGCCTCCTCCTCTCCTCACTGCAGGTCTTTTCCTGCTCCGTGTCCGCTCCACTCTTGGAGTAGGCCGCGGGCGTGGGCGTGGGGTGGGCGGGGCGGGCGGCGCTGCCGGCGAGGCGGGAGGCGAAGGGCTGGGCGGGCCGGGTGTGATGGATCCGAGACTTGCATGACGGCCCTCCCCCCGTCCCCACGCCCCCTCCGCACTACAACCTGTTTCCGTCCCCTTTATTCTAATGCATACGGACATATTTTTCATACCGTGCAGTTTTTTCCTCTATTGCTCACGGTTGAAACGACGCGTGGCTTTCTTTGGTTTCTGCGGTATTTTCCAGAAACCAGAGCAGGGTCTTGCATGAGGGGAACTTCACCGGAGCGCCTGAATGTTTTCCCTAACTGTCTTGGAGCGGCAGATCGGTGTATCTCCGTCACTCACGGCCTTAGAGTTACTGCACCGGTGCAACGGGTGTTTCAGAGGATCACGTGACAGCACTCTAAAAGTTTACGGTGATTTTCACTGTAAGCTTCACGGTGAACCCTGCAGCACTGTAACTTACAGTGAATTTTCACAGTAAACTACGGTAAATGTCACTGTAAGCCAGCGGTGATCGGTGATGCAACCCAGATTCACCGTAGCGTACAGTGACATTCACCAAAATAAGCTTCTATTAGTGAGTATTGCGGGCTTGCCTACCCAAGCCTTGTAGCCGTAGGGCGCCGTGGCCTCCGCGGGGTAGGCAGACCCGCAGCACTGCTCCTTGTTCCCCGACACGCCGGTACAGGCTCTTGTCGGTCCATCGCTCCGCTCCTGCTCCTGGACCCGCCCTGCCCCGCCCCGCACTGCTCTGCTCCCGCCTCCCGCTGCCCCGCCCGCGCATGCACGGGCAGATGGCGGCGCCAAACGGAGTGGGAGTTTGCACATCCCGGCTGGCCTCCCTAAATTGTGTTCCGTGGCGTGGTCCAGTGTCGCCTCAGAGAGGGGAGCCTATGAGTGCGTGGGGAGAGTCACAAATGACACTTTTTGCGTTGTTCGGTGGGACCGCTGACACGACACGCACGGACACCGGCCGGTCCCTCACCCACCTCCTCCAAAACTCACGGGAAAGCTTTTTTACTTTCTAATGATCCAACATTTCCCAGTTTCTGTTCCCCTTTTACGATCTTAATCGTTCGGAATTCCTTTCCTCTTTCTTTTATTTTTCCCTTTCTTTCCTTTCTCCGTTTTAAGTTTAATTCGCACCATCGGTACATCGTGTTTTAACAATGCCCGGCCCTCCCCCGCGCTCTGGTAACTGATCCCTCGGTTTGCAAAGTTCTGTTGTTACATCGTTAGACCCCTCGGTTTCCGCTCAACAAAAGTAAATTCCGGAGACCGCGCCGCGCGGCACCGCGCGCCCAGCAGCGGCAGCGGCAGAGGCCGTCGAACAGCGGCTGGGACGAGCAGCAGAGGCCCTGGCCGCCACGGCCCGCCACGGCCACTCAATTTGTCTCCTCAAACTTTTGATCGTCTCGAATTAACGTCGGCAGCGCGTTGTTGGAGCGCTGCCCCGCCCTGCCCCGCCCTGCCCCGCCCCACCGCTCCCGCCCTGCCCCGCGCCCCTCTGTGTTTGTAGCGCGGCCGGGCCGGGCCGACGAATATCTGCCGCGTTGTTCTTCCCCTGCAAAATTTGACTCCTCCTCTCTCTCCCTATCATCTCCCTCTCTCGATCTCTCTCTTCGCTCTCGCTCTCTCTCTCACTCTCCCTTCGGTACTTAAAGCTTACCGCTAATTCGCGCCCGCCGTTCGCTACTGCCAATTACAGCGCCTCCCCTTTCCTCCGTCGCACCCGCAGCGGAGGTCTCTTCCTCTCGCCGAGCTAGGCGCCGCGACGCCCCGCGACGCCCCGCGACGCCCTCACGCGGCGCTCTGCCCGGCGCGCCACACTCGGCGCTAGTGACCATACACCCAAAACACCATGTTCTTACACTGGAAATCCAAGTGTACGAATGTCGCTGACTTGTAGATGAGCGAATAAATTCACTCACTTGTAGGTGAGTAAATGACTATTCGCTCACTTGTGGGTGTGCGAATGACCATTTGGTGAATATTCGCTCACTTGTGGGTGTGCGAATGACCATTTGGTGAATAGTCATTCGCTCACCTACAAGTGAGCGAATATAGTCATTTGCTCACGCTACAAGTGAGCGAATAGACATTTGCTCACCTACAAGTGAGTGAATTTATTCGGTCATCTACAAGTGAGCGACATTCGTACACTCGGATTTCCAGTGTAATTTTGCAGTGTTCTTAAAGTTTAAGGAACATTCTGCTTAAAAAAAGCGCATTTCGACTAAGTTAAATCTCTTAAATTAAGAACATTGTTCTAAAAACTTTAAGGCAATGTTCTTGAATCAAGAACACAATTTTAGGGGTGTAGAGACTTGCGGCCGCGGCGCGTAAGCAGGCCCACACACTGAATGTGGTATAACCACGCTGCTGCTATTTTCATCTTTTGAAAAGTATGCCTTCGCTTCTTTCTCATGAATGCGTAAATGCAGAAATTTCTGTCTCGCTGTTTTGTGAATTTTGACCGTTCTACACTGCCAAAAATTTCCACGGTAATTTCTACGGTTTTTCCCGTCAATTTTTTACCAGGTCTGGACCGTTTTTAGTGGGTGGCAATGGTACGTCCGTAGTACGCATGACTGTACAATTGCCTTTTAATTTAACTTTTCCGAAGTTTGAAGAAACTTAACTATTGAATTGGTCACGGAAAACACCGTATTTTTAAGATACGGCTGTTCCGTAATCAAATAAAACGGATTTTACCGTAGTATCTGTGGAATGGGGTACGGGATTTTTAACAGTGTACTGTGGTTGGTACATATAAAGATTACCGCAGAGAACCAGAGCCCCTGCTCATCCCCGGCGCCGTGCCGCTTGCACCCCACCAAGCCCCGCCCCGCCCCGCCCACCCCGCCCCCGCCCCCGCCCCACCCCGCGGCACCCTGTGCCAGCGTCGCCCTCATTAGCATGTGTGCTTTCTCCCAATCAGTTTTAATCGCCCGGACTTAAGTTTTAATTTCTGACGCTCCCCGCTGCTCGGCGGATCCCCTCCCCACCCCGCCCCGCCCCGCTCCGCCCCTGCCCTGCAGGCGCAGCTGTGCTTTATACCACGCCTCGCCCCTCACCCCGGGCTCCGCCCGCGCCGATGCACCCCGTCCAAAAGGGTTCCGAATTGTAACTTCTTTGTTTTCAGCCTGCAGAGCCGGGCAGGGAGTACTACTTCCACCGTTCAGTCCTCCCCCCACCTATATGCTCGTGCATGCTACACGCGCCCCGCGTCACGCCGCCCCGCCCCGCCCCGCCCCGCCCCGCCCCGCCCCGCCCCGCGCCGCCCGCTCCTCCGCCGTGCTCGTCAGGATTCTTATGCAGATCCAGCGTGACCCACTTGACTGCGCTCGGCTGGCTCCTCCGTCATTAAGAGAGGCAGCCCTGCTCCCCCTCCAGCTAGTGCCCCTCCCCTCCCCCAGCGGGGGCCCCCAGCCCACGGCAGCCTCTCACAACACATATTTCAGCTATATCCCCCCGAGAGGGCCGCGGGCCGCTGCCTGGCCTGCCTCGCGCCGCTGATCGTTACAGCGCATGGAGTAGCCTCAACTTCACCGGCGAGCCAGGTTGCGTTTTTGGATTAGCGGAATAGCACTTGTGCTCCGCTACCTCGCATTGCTGCGGGCCGGGGCCCGGCCGGGCGGTGTGTAGTGTGTGGTGTGGTAGTTACACAGTGGGTGCCGGTACAGAGAGGGGGCTGAGGAGGGGGAGAGGGGTGAACTACGATGAGATGCAGACAGGAATGCCCAGTTCATTTCAGCCCCTGTTCAGGAATGTCCGTCCAAGCCCCGCCCGGCGCTGCCGCTCATGTGTGCGCGCCGGGCGGGCGGCGGCGTGGCCGTGTGCTATCCTCCCGGCCGCACTCCTGCCCCGCCCCGCCCCGCCTCGCCCTTGACACTCCACGGCCGGCTCCTCTCTCATGATGTATTCCGAGCGGCGCTGAAGTGCCTAGCTCCACCCGGCCGGCTCAACAAGGCATGACTCCTTGCAGCTCCATTGATGTGTCCGTCAAATGGCCGCAGCCGCAGCCCGCCGCGCCGAGCCCCGCCGCTTCCTCGTCGGCCTCCTCCTCCCCGCGCTTGTGACCCCTCCCCTCACTGCTCACGCCTCGCACGCCGCATCACTGCTGCGGATTCATTCGGTGGAAACCGACCCGAACACGGCGGTCGCGGCCGCCCCGCTCAGGGCTAGCCGCAGCTCGAAGGGAATTGAACTCGCGTAAATGCTATCAAGTGGGTAGTCGGGTCACTCTATCCGTAATAAAGGCGTAATAGTATGCGTAATAGAAGGGTACTTGAGCGTAATAGCCAAACTTCTCTCAATATTTTAACTATATTTGGGCCAGTTTGGCTGTTTTTGCCTGTTTTGGGCTAAATCTGTACAATTTCGGCGTAATACAGCGTATTAGACGTGATTGTCGGGTTACAGATTTTAAGAGTGAATTCCCCCTTCGCCGCAGCTCGTGCCGCGCGGGGCCGGCGGTGCACACCTCGTAAAAAAGAAAGGTGCTAAGCAACGCCTTTCCTGCAAGGCATAAATCAAGTGCTGAACTTTAGTGCCTTTCCTGGGACTTAACACGCTGATTACTCAGCTGTGTTTTATGTTATTTTATATATTACTAGTTATTATTACCCTTTATAACCCCACCCTATTACCATATAGTACCATATACCATATAGTACCATATATTACCCTGATTACCATATTTTACCCTATAAAACTATCGTGTATTACTGATATTATTGGTAAAATATACTGTACTCCCTATTACACTCCTTCGTCTACTCTCTAGGGAGTTGTCGACCCCTGAGCTAGGCTCCTCTGGCGCCTTTGTGCATCACAGCCCGCCCCACCCCGCCCCGCCGCCCCGCGCCCCGCCCCGCGCCCCGCCCCGCGCCCCGCCACGCCTCGCGCGTCCTTGTTTGGAGAATAAACACACGCAAATGTGCCGGCGTTTTTGGCGCCCGCGAGTGAGGGTCGGTGGTTGTTGCAGGGCGGGGCGGGGCGGGGCAGTGTTAGTGTCCCGCCCCACTCCTCGGACGCAGCAGATGATGATCCCATTTCTGTGAAGCGCCCCTGCCCCCTCCCCCCCCCCCCCTGCCCTGCCGCCCCTTTCACGGAGTGTCGTATATTTCAGTGCCGGAGGGTTGGCACGCTGTGTGCGCTGCTGGCCGGTGAGGTTGGCTCCACTGCACATCAGGGCGGGGCGGGTGGGGCGGGGCGGAGGGTGCAGTGATGCATGGAGAGGTGGGGAGGGGCGGCGCGTCAGCCGCTCAGCTGACCACATTATCAGCGGACAGCTGCGGTCAGGCACAGGCCTGCGTGGTCGCCATGTGCACACACACGCAATCACTCTCTCTCTCTCTCTCTCTCTCTCTCTCTCTCTCTCTCTCTCTCTCTCTCTCTCTCTCTCTCTCTGGCACCCCTTACTAACGCGCACGCTCGCCACAGGGCAGCTCATCGGTATAGCGAAAGTAAATACCGACGCATAGCCGTTGTGCTGATAGGCGCCGTGAGCCCGACGCGGCGTGACCGGGCCGGGCCGGGTGTTGACTCATGGCACTGGGCGGGGTGGGGTGGGGTGCGGTGGCTCGGGGCGGGGCGGGGCGGGGCGGGGCGGGGCGCGCTTTGCACGTCGCCCCTCGGCCGCCGCGCCGCGCGCCTCATATTTCTTGTCAGCTGCTTGATTTCCGCATCCTCTTAGCTGACCCCAGCCACGGTCTGCCCCTAGCGGCACCGCGCCATTAGCGGGGTGGGGCGGGGCGGGGCGGGGCGGGGTAGAGTGCGGCGGGGCGGGGCGGGGATGGAGTGGGGCGCGCATCCCGCGCCCACCAATAACGCGGCTCTCTAGGGACAGCTGCGCTCTCTGGCCGCCGCGCTAGCAAGCAAACGGCCCTAATGGAGACAAAGTAACGTCTCTCTCTGTAGCATCGCTTAAAATCTTGCATAATAAAGTATTGTGCGCACGCCCAGGCGTCCAGACGCCTCCGTCAGTCACCTCCCCCGCACTTTCACCCCGGCAAGTAAACTTCTTGCCCTGACCGCAGCGGTGTCCTCTCGCCTAGTCTCCTCGGTGCCCTCTGTCCTCCCCCGCGCCCCGCCCCGCCCTCCTCGCCCTCCAACTTCTCAAACTCGTATCATTAGTCCAGCTGTCTGCCATCGGCCAGACCTGCCTCTGCTCCCCTCCTCCTCCTCCCCCTCCTCCCTCCTCCCCACTCCCCTCCCTCCTCCCCTCCTCCTCCCCTCTCCTCTCCTCCCACCCCGTCCTCCGTCCTGCTCGTCGCTAGCACCACGGACGCGGTGCTGTTTGCGCACAGATTGCAGTACAGACGCGTAGAGTCACACTGGAAATAAGATGGCGGATGTCTTCCAGTTATATTCTGTAAGAAAGTCTCGCCTCGCGCTGCGCCTTCCTGCCTCCTCTTGTCCATGACGCGCCTGTCAGTCATGACCCTTTGCCATGGACCTGACAGCGGCCCGGCGTCAAGTTTAAAAGAAAATCGTTGATTGAGGCGCGGAGAACGCCCTCTTTCTTCTCGTCGCCGTTGCGGCCTGGACAGCTTGTCCTTATGTATATATATAAACCCGACAAGATCTACGATTTAACAGGAGTAGATGACGAAACTGTGTAAATAAATGGGCGTTTTTGGCTGAGCTAAATTAATTAAAAAATTGAAATGTAAACTTCCAGCCCTGTCAGGGTGCGCAATGGGAAGCTGGCGTGAGGTGTGGTTGCCAACTTAACGTAGCAGAATTGAACGCGCGGCAGGCCAACGCACATGCACTTTAAGCTTAGCTTTACCCCGTTAAACTTGCGTCTACCTCGTAAGAGGGATGTGCTGCACACGACAGACTGTGAGCCTGGCTCAGCTCTGCTCTGCTCAGCTCAGCTCGGCTCAGCTCAGCTCGGCTCAGCTCTGCTCTGCTCTGCTCAGCTCTGCTCTGCTCTGCTCTGCTCAGCTCTGCTCTGCTCTGCTCTGCTCGGCTCGGCTCGGCTCGGCTCGGCTCGGCTCGGCTCGGCTCTGCTCTGCTCTGCTCTGCTCTGCTCAGCTCAGCTCAGCAGCTCGGGCTCCCTCCGCGCCTGACGCCCAGGCTAGCCCGCGTGACAGGTGAGCTCGGCGGGTCGGCCTACCCGCCAGGCGCTCGGGCGCTCGCAGGCGTGGCACCGGTGCCTCCAAAGGTCTGGCTGCTGCGGGCTGTGCGCACTGTGAAACCAAACTGTCATGTGACGATAAATATTGCTACGAATATTTCGTCACAAGAGCTGTGATGAAACAGTCGTCACATGACATACATTTCGTCACTTGACATGAATCTTTCGTCACATGACATGAATCTTTCGTCACACTGTGATGAACCATTGGTCATGTGACGAACCTTTCAAAAGTAAAATTAAGCACTGACTTTGTCGTAATATGACGACTTAACATTTTGTGTTCCACGCTTCTTTGCGTTTGCGTTTGTGTTCCACACTTGGATTCGCAGTGCATTTTTGCCTTGGTTCTTAAGAATGGTTTTTATTAATGATGTGTCTAGGCAAAACTGCAATTGCAATTACATTGGAAATTATGTACGAACTGTAGACTTGAATAACCTTGCGGGCTCCCGCAGGCAGGTGTACTGTGGCGCGAGAGCGCACCCGCCCGCGGCAGCCAGACCTGCAGGAGGCACTGCGCGGCCGGGCCGGGCTCGCGCACAGCCCAGCGTGAGGCCGCCAGAAAACCACACTGCAGCCTTGCGAGGGCTCCTTGCGCGAACTTGCCCACTTGCTATCAATTTAGGAGGGTGGCACCCCGCCCCCTCCCCCGCCGCCATAACTCAACCAACCGCCACCCCTTTGCTTCCGCCCCGCCTCCCCTCCCCCTCTGACGTTCTTTCTTACCGATTCTCTAATCCTTCTTCATCGTTGACGACGCGGCTTATGACGTCGGTGTCAACACACCCCTCCGGTTTCTCCCCCCTCCCCCCTCCTCCCCTCTTCCCCTCTGCTGCCCCTCTCTCTAATGGACGGCGCTCTGGACCGGTCGGGGCCGGGCGTGTGGACCACCAATACCTCCCTACAGCTGGACTTTTTCTCCAGGGTTAAAGGCAATTTTCGGATGAAAATAATACTTAATTAAAAAATTATTAACCGCCGAGAATCGCCTCTCAAATGTAATAAGAAGCCCAGGCCGATGTTTGGCAGTGTGGTGATGTGTGGCGGCGCTGAGTCTCCGCCCTTCTTTGCATCAGAAGCGCATCATTCTGCCGTTAGTTGCACAACTTCCTTCATTTCGGCTCTCCCCTCTCTCCCTCCTTTCCTCTCCTTTCCTCTCCTCTCCTCCTCTCCTCCTCTCCTCTCCTCTCTCTCCTCTCCTCTCCTCTCCTCTCCTCTCCTCTCCTCTCCTCTCTCTCGTCTCTCCTCTCTCCTCTCCTCTCCTCTCCTCCTCTCCTCTCCTCTCTCCTCTCCTCTCCTCTCCTCTCCTCTCCTCTTAAAGTGCCACGGCACACGTGCGAAGTCGGCCCCTCTGGTTGCGCCTACAGGACGTTACTACTACTCAAAGCTCTAATCCTATATGAATTTTTTTCTGTATGGTTTTGGAAAATGCGTTTTGCCTTTGCTATTACGCTTTTAGTCCCGGAACAAAACGCGATTTCGCCGTGTCCATCGCAGCTCCTGAAATTTCTAATACAACCTTTCTTTGTTCCTGTTTATTACTCTCTGATTCCCCCCCTTTCAAAAAATTGCATAGTGTGCTTCTGTCGGGCTGTAAAAGAGAAAAGCAACGAAAAGAGGAATAATGAAGGCCACGACATTAATTACCTTATTAATTTGTGAACCCTTTTCTCTCGGACGTAATGAGTTAGAGAGAGAGAGAGAGAGGAGAGTGAGTTAGGCGGGGGAAACAAACAACACCAGGCCCCAGCGCCTTGCCTCGCTGTCCAATAAGCAGGCCACAGAATGGCTCGTCCTTAATACCTGCCACGCCACGCCCCGCCCCGCCGCGCACTACCACGCTCCACCGCTCCCCCCCCGCCCCGCCCCGCCCCGCCCCGCCCCGCCCCGCCGCTGCGCCGTGCCAGCCTCCCCAAATTCGCCGAGCTCATTATTTGGATATTGTAAAACGGTGTGGGTGGGCCTCGGCAGCTCCTGCACCCCACCTGACCTGCGCCGCCCCGCCCCGCCCCGCCTCGCCCCGCCCCGCCCGCCGCGCCGCAGAGCGGCCTGTTTTCCGCCTACAGTACGCCCCGACTCCCCTTGCGCGCTATTTTGCACGTGAGGTTAAAAATCGTGAAATTAAAACGAATATCCAGGAGGTTTACTTGGTACAAACGGAAAATTCTCGCAAGATTCACTTAGCCCCTTTTTCTACTTTGGAATTTCATTAGAATTTTTGACACGATTTATCTTTCCTCTTTTGTTTTGTTTTATCTCTGGGCTGATTAAATTAATTACACATCCCAAGTTCGCACCTCAAAAAGTTATTTTTGGAAGTTTGTATATAACTATTTCCGATTGTTAATTTCATAGTGTGCTCTAAAACACCTGCATGCCTTTTGTAAAGCGTTGTTGTGCTGCGACACGTGTAACTCTTGCGTTACCTTCAAACACAGTATGTCCCAGGTGATCGAACCGGGCCATAACTGTCACGGCTGCGCGCTTTCGCTCTTTCCCTCGTTTTCGCGTGGCAGAGTTATCGCTCTTCACTCCGTACAAACTGTTATTCTGCCGCCGGCTTTTAAAACAAAAACACACACACACACACACACACGCATACACGCACCCAGGAGGGGGATGGATGGCTGCGATATCGTATATTTTCCTCGGCTAATTGTCCGGAGGGTTGTTAGCGCGGTTGCCGTCCGCCTGCTCGCCAGCAGCCTGGCCGGGCCGGGCCGGGCCGGGCCGGCCTGCAGCGGCTGGGCTGGAGTGAGCGCATTTCATATTTCTCATTTCTGTCAAAAAACTTTTGAATCTTTCTTTCTTGCTTTTTATTTTTTTGACTTGTCCCCTCCGCACCGCAGGATCGCCGCTGCATCTGGTGCAGCCCCTGTAGCGATTATGCTGATGAGGGCAGATTAACGGTGTGATCATCCCCGGTGGTGCCGCCCCGCCCCGCCCCGCCCCGCCCCGCCCCGCCCCGCCGGCGCTGTTTTGACAGGCTAGCTAGAGCCCCCCTCCCCGCCCCCGCTCCTGACCGCGTCCGTGTAGTCGTGTAGTCCACACAGGCCAGTCCCCCCACCCTCCCCATCTGATTCGCTTTCACTCCAACTTCTCAGTGCACTGCAAATGAAAGAGTGCGATGTCTTATCTAAAAAGTGCGAGATTTTTCCTCTTGCCCTATACAGGAGTTAAGTAAGAGTAGAGTTTACGAACCTCCTTATTGAAAAAGAATATATAAGATCACTCAAATGAAGTGCGATAAAGGATATAAATTCTCAATGAGAAAGGCCGGGGTTTCCCAATCCTCGCTACAACAGGGCTAGGTTTTTGAAACTATTGCTCTGATCGAGCGAGAAAACCAAACCTTAAACTTTCAAAGAGAGCGAAAATCCTCGCTCTGGTATTTACAGTGCTCTCTCTCTCTCTCTCTCTCTCTCTCTCTCTCTCTCTCTCTCTCTCTCTCTCTCTCTCTCTCTCTCTCTCTCTCTCTCTTCCTCTAACCTCCTACTCCTCTGTCTCCTGTTCTCTATCGATTTTTGTTCCTCCCTCTGGTGCCTCCAGTGGGTTCCCCCGTCGGTTTGTATCTGCCCCGCCCCGCCCCACCCCACCCCGCCCCACCCCGCCCCGCTTTCACCGTGGTTTAGGTGGTAATAGCCTTGATGGTCTGGAGTATGAAGCTCCCTGAGATATTCATAACCTCAGTGCTGAGAAGGTGAGGCTGATGCAGCGGGGAGAGGGAGGGGGTAAGGGCGGTGGTCAGCAGAGGGAGGGGGAGGGGGGGCACTGAGGGGCTCGCCTGAGCCTCGCGCTTCTGTGTGGCTGTGGCTGTCCGTCCCTGTGGTCGTGAGTAGCGCTTTTGTTCGCCCCGCCCCGCCCCGCCCCGCCCGGCCCCTACAGTTCTCTTTATGGGTCACTTTGCAGCTCCCTGGCCCGGCCCGGCCTGGCCTGGCCCGGCCCGGCCCGGCCCGGCCCGGCCCTGTACGCCGACGCCCCCGGCAAAGGGGGCAGCAAACCCATTGCCGCCCGACTCGGCTCCGGACCTGAAACCTCGGCCGGCTTTTGAGTTATGTTGATGACAGCAGGGCGTTGAGCCGCGAGCGCCGCGCCCTCCCTGCCCCCTACCGCCTGCCCGCCGCCCCCTGCCCCCTGTCCGCCGCCCCCTGCCCCCCTCACCGCCCCCCATCTCCTCGCTCAGCCTCGCGCAAAACCGCTGCCGTCGCCTAGCAGGACGAGAGCGCACGGCACGGTGACCCGCAGGAGAAGCGGCACCGCACATTTCCATACCTAATTAAGGCGGGGCGGGGTGCGGCGGGGCGGGGCGGCCACACAGAGGCGCTCCTCCGCCCGCCCCGCCCCGCCCCGCCCGACTCGCCCGTCGCCGGCGACAATAATTGTTGCAAATACAGCGGTCGGGCGAGAAAAGACGGAGTGGTGGCGGCCGCTGTTTGGTTTGGAAATTAGTCGTTTGGCGCCGGGCCGGCTAACGAAGGGCCAAAGGGTTGGCCGGGGGCGGGGCGGGGCGGGGCGGGGCGGGGCGGGGCGGGGCCGGCCGTCTTGGAATATTCATTGGTGATTGGGGGATATTCCCGTCGGGACTCGCGGCGTCTTCCTGCAGGAGGCTTCCGCCTAAATGTGACGTCTAAGGCGGGTTCCTACCCAGCTGGCTCGCGCCGCCCGGCTTGGCGCCCGTTGGGTAGGCACTCCCGCAACACGCGTGTGTGTCGAGCGGCCCCGGCGGCCTACCCCGCGGGCGCCAGGGTCTGAGCACGGGCACGGCAGCGAACCACTGCAATCTGATCAACTCGTCGATTCACAACCCAATCGGATTCAATTAAACTGAGTTGCGACGCCAAATTGTAAGCGTCTTCTTGTAAACACCAAATTTTGGTGTCCGCCAAGTTGCCTAATATTGGCGGCCTACCACAAAACACAAAATTTTAGCGTCCTAAGACCCCCAAAATTTGCGTTTTTCGCATTTGGCGTCCTGAAACGCTGGATTTGGTGTCTTTGGACGCCAATATTTGGTGTCTTCGGATGCCAGTATCTTGGCGTCTGAAGACGCCTCCAGGCCTCCAGAGCCTCCAGGCCTCCAGAGCCTCCAGGCCTCCAGAGCCTCCAGGCCTCCAGAGCCTCCAGGCCTCCAGAGCCTCCAGGCCTCCAGAGCCTCCAGGCCTCCAGAGCCTCCAGGCCTCCAGAGCCTCCAGTCCTCCTGGCCTCCGGGCCTCCAGAGCCTCCAGGCAGCGCGGGCCAATTTTTGTGGGATTAAACGAGGGGCGCTAGCGGTACGGACTGGAGGGGCTGCCCAGCCCTCTGCCCAGCCGGCCGGGACGGACTCCGCCCCTCCTCCCCCTTTCTCGCCCGCCCCGCCCGGTTAGGCCCTGCTACACCCAGCTCAGGGCTGGTGCACGCGTCGCTCACAGCGCCGTGTCGCGTGTTGTCTGTCTGTCTGTTTGTTTGTATCTCTGTTGGGAAGGTGCAGTGCGTGCGGGGCCAGGCCCGGGCGTGTGCGCCCTGCTGGTCTTTTCTTTTTATTAAAAGATTTCCAGTAAATTATCATGAATTTGTTAAGTTACGCCTTGTTGACGATTTTCATGTATGAGACTGACAATTCGTGCAAACTCAGTTAATTTCTTTTTCCTGTTTAAGAAAACTACTGTTGTTACTGTTGATAACTCGAGTATTACTCTGGCCATCACGCGACCCCACACTGTGAAAAATATCTTTGCAGATTTACGATAAATTTTGTAAATAACGATTTACGAAATATGTTGTAAATTTATGACG
>CM066253.1:14597975-14962999 GCA_033675135.1 Frankliniella intonsa
GAGGCAACTAAAAGTGGGTACCTCTAGTCGCCCATGCAATTCACCTCTTACAAAGACGCATCCCAACAGAGACACACATGCTCTCTCTCTCTCTCTCTCTCTCTCTCTCTCTCTCTCTCTCTCTCTCTCTCTCTCTCTCTCTCTCTCCCTCTCCTCTCCCTCTCTCCTCTCTCTCCTCTCATCTCTCTCTCTCTCTCTCTCTCTCTCTCTCTCTCTCTCTCTCTCTCTCTCTCTCTCTCTCCCTCTCTGAGCTGTAACATGTTTGTCGGCAGACGCATAGCGGTAGGAGGTAGGGCTCTGTGTTTGTGTGTGGAGAGATGTCAGAGAATACAAGGGATACGCCCGAGTCCCTAAATTTGAACAGCAGCTTCTCTTGAGCGCTAGGGAGGGGGGGGGGGGGGGAGAAGGCCCCTCCCTCCCTCCCCACCTGAGCGCGCTGCACGCATTGTCTCGCCCCTCCCCTCCCATTACCTCCGCCCGGCCCACGCCCCCCCTCCCCTCACCATCGCTCTGTTTGCTGAAGCCTATTACACTATCACTGAACACGGAACGGGGCCTAAGGGCTGAGAGTAATGATTGTTTAGTAGGCTCTTTTCTGTCTGGCCCGTGCCCCTGTCCACACACGCCCGCACGCACACACGCACCCACACACAGACAGCTGACTGGTCCCGCGGGACGCTACCCCCCTCCCCTACCCCCCTCTCTGCTGTTAGGGGACGTCGCGGTCACTACGCTTGCGCCAAATGTGTACTTTGACAATCCTAATTGATTTATGTCGCCCAGTGCATACGCCGGCCGCAATAATAAGTAAAAAAGAAGTTTAATTAATAATTGGGAATAAAAAGTCCGACGGAGAAGGATATCTTTGCGTTTTCTATACGGTTAGTCACGCGTGCGGGGCGAGGGGCCGCGGGCAGGTGAAGACAGGACAATCATTACGAACGCGAATCACCCATTTGGTAGGAAAAAGGGGAGGATGGGACATTTATCACCGCCTTCCCCTTCGCTCTCTCTCTCCCGCTCCCCCTTCACTCTCGCTCTCTCTCTCCCGCTCCCCCTTCACTCTCGCTCTCTCTCTCTCTCCCGCTCCCCCTTCACTATTTCTCCCTAACTTATTGCCGTTCCTCATTGTAGCGGCGGTAAAAAAGGCCCCTCCCCTCCCCTGGCCCGCGCATTACCGGCGGGAGTGCATCCAATTGCACTAGCCGTGCTCCCGCCCTCCTAATGGAAAGTAAGACATTACAGGTGGGGAGGTGGAGGAGGAGAGCTGCGCGGGGTAGCTCATGATGAGAACTGCACATGTTTGGGGCTCTTTTGTCAAAGACAGGAGTCCGTAACTTAACACGAAATGCGCTTATAACGTTATTTAACCCGTTAAAGTTATAACTTACACTCGGGCCACTGACGAAACGTTAAGTTATGGACTAAGTGTGCCGGATAGGCGGTGGACATTCAGCAGTTTCATTTTCGCGGATTTTTGACAGCCAACATAACGTTATAACTTTAACTTTTAATAAAACTACGAAACGTTACGATATAGTAACTAACGCAAAGCAAAGTTATGTTAAGTTAAAGATATGTTGGACAAACTATATCTGAATGTAATAACTTTATACCTCTCAGAATATTTTGCTGGAAGACCTGGCCGCACTCGAAAAGCATACTTTTCAGTTTCGGTCACGTTTGGGATGCGCCCACGAGTTTGCTGTGTGCAGCCGCGCCCGGGCCAGAGCCTATGCAGGGTGGTGCCGGGTGCGGCGGGGCGGGGCGGGGCGGGGCGGGGCGGCACTACTGGATGGATCCTGCTGCTGCAACAACTTAATTGAACTCTCCTCCCCTGCGCTGGCCGGCCCGGAGTCGGCCTCTCATCTTCCCATCGGCGGAGCGAGAGGGGGTGTCGACGGGCAGGGGGAGGTCCACAAAGTGCAAGTCGTAAGTAGCCTTACTTCCGCCAGCGAATGCATATTTCATTTACGCCCCCGCCAGCGCGGCGCGGCCGCCCCTTGTGCTTTTTACGCAGCCTGTGCTGTGCAGGCTTGCAGCGGGACTAGTATCGCGTTTCGTAGCGACACCCCGCCCCGCCCCGCCCCGCCCCGCCCCGCCCCGCCCCGCCCCGCCCCGCCCCGCCCCGCCCCGCCGTCTGATAGCGGGTATTTCAATTACACGGCGGCAGGTGAAGCGGTGGTGGTGATTTATAACGCGCAGGTCTTTTAGGCAGGAATTTCTCTGCCACTCCCCTCCACTCCCAGCCCCACCCCGCCACGCCCCGCCACGCACTACCCCGCCACGCCCTACCCCGCCACACCCCACCCCGCCACACCCCGCCACGCCCCGCCACGCCCTTTCGCCTCCAACGCCATCTCCCTCCTGTTTGAGGGGTGGCTGAACCTGCGGTGCAGTGGCTGAGGCACAAGAAGGCCGCCTCGTGGCGCGTTACGCACGCAAAAACAGAGACGGTGTATCAACCACCGGCGTTACAACACTTCCAACAACATTTTGTTCCGGCTTCAGGAACATCCGTTGTGAGGCCCAACGAGGCCCAAAAACCCGATTACTTGGTTTAAGGAAAATGTCCTTGATCACGGAATCCGCAAGTAGATATGACGTCCGTGGTGCACACTGTTAGTTCCTTAGAAAGGATGTTCTTCACATTACAAAGAATTCGGTTTGTAACGTACAAAGGATCTGGAACCACCATATTACAAACCGATTTTCTTCATATTACAAACAAAATTAGTTCGGGAACAACAGCGTGATCTTCATAACACAAACTGGAGCCCTTTGTAATACGAAGAATTTGTTTGTATTTCGAAGGTCCCAAATCCTTTGTACGTTACGATAAGCAGTGCTTTGTAAGAAACTTACAGTGCAGCCGCGTTTGTTGTTAGGTTAGCAACAAACGTGTCTCTGGACTTGATAACCGGCGGCACCGACCAGCTCAACAACATGTCCCTCCCTCCGCCTGAGAGCTGGGCGGGGCGGGGCGGCGGAGACGCAAGAGTCTTCTCGTCTCTGTCGAAAAACAATCGGCGTCTCTCGAAGCGCGTTGGGAAATGGAGGTGCTTAGGTCCGGGATGAGACCGACCGCCGGGTCAGACTGTGCAGGCCTCCTCCCCCGCCCCCGCCCCCCCTCGCCCCCGCCCCCTGCACGCCCCCGCCCCCGCCCCGTCCACAGGCACGGTCCCTTTGCCGTCGACGGCGGAAGTCCTTATTTGCTGGCGTGCCGTTGTGTTTCGAGGGGAAACGTTTTGTCATGGCGGACACACAGCAGCCACTCGTGTCTGGGCCCGGCCCCGCCCTGCACCGCCCAGGTGGACCCGAGTGGGACTGACTGCAATACTGCATGCGGGCGAGCAGGGCCGGGCCCGGGTGCGACAGAGAGGCCAGATGAGAACCCCTTTCGCTCTGTCTGCAGGCGAAAGGGCCTCTACTTTTAATAACGTTACAGTCAATATTTGCCGTGGGCTCAGCAGACCCGGTCCTGTAGGGGGAGGGATGGGGGGGGGGGGGGGGTCTGTACCGCAGTGCCTAGGCTAGCCAGGCCCGGTCAAGTCCACAGACGGGCAAGGGATTTGCACAGAACAAGCGGGGTGGAGAGAGAGAGAGGGAGAGGGAGAGGAAGAGGGGGAGGGAGAGGGAGAGGGAGAGGGGGGGGGGGATGAGGATACTGAAAGGGAGATGCCTCTTTGCTCCCGAATCGTTAAAATTTAACTATATTGACAAAAAAAATTCATTTGCGTGTGCATGGTTTTTAATAAAAAGTCTTTAATTGAAGACTATGCTTTTTTTGTCTTCCTTGCGAACCAAATATGTTACGCTATTGTATTTCAGTTTTATTTTTCTGTGCCTCTCACATAGAAAAAAAAATCTCATTTCCTTTCGCCGAAAACTGAGTACGCCGCCCGCGGTTCAGCAGTGCTGTAGAGGAGAGGCGGGGAGTCTCATCCCCCCCGCCCCGCCCTGCACCGCTCCTGATTCGCTCGCTATCTCTATCTCCTTTCCCCGCCGCGCCGTGGGAGCGGATGGCGCTGCAGTGCGTGTTGCCCACCTCTTGGGCGCCTTGCCAGCCGGCTCGTTATAATGGTACCAATAAAAATAAATTTTAAATTTTTTTTATGTCAAAAGTTTCGCAGACTATGATGATTCATTCCACCCGGTCTAAAATGATAAAACATGTAATAAAGCGAAGAGGACGAGGGAAATCTGCATGTCGACGCCATAACGCTCCGCTCGCCTACTGGCCCCAGAGTCACTCGTCTCAGGGGCTATGCCGGCCGGCCGGCCAGTCGGCAACAAAAACACAGGGAACTGCGCCTGTAATTAGCTCGAGCTGTTCTGTTCCTCTCCGGGTGTGAGTATCGTCCTCTCATCTAACGATACCGCCACGCCCGGCTTGGCCCTGCTCGCCCGCGCGGCACACTGTAAAATGCTTGCAAGCTAAATTCTTTGCAACGTTGCGAAGAATTTTAAACATTGGTATTACGAAGACTTTTTTCGTTTTGCAAAGAACTTCTTTGCAAGCTACTAGAATTCTTACAAACTATTTGTTTGTATTGCCAAGAAATAGTTCGTAATACAATGCTTCAAAATTCTTTGCAACTTACAAAAAGAAAATAGTTTGCAATACGAACCAATTCTTTGCAAGCATTTTACAGTGCAGGGAGGTCGGGACTGGCGCCGTGTTTAATGCAGGAGTACTAGCGACTCCTGGGACGCTGAGCTCCGCGCCGCGGTGCGGTGCTGGTGTAGCTTCGCTCGCTGGTCGCCAGGAGGATGCAAATGTCCTGTGCCGACGTGGTGCCAGCTCAAAGCATGACTGCACGGCTGGGGTACGTGTTTGCAGCGTGTGCGTTTGTCTTTTGGTTTATTCACGGTTAAACTGTCGTCTTGGTTTTCCCGATGTTTTTGGAAAAATCAAGACCAGGTCGTTTTCCAAGACATTGCTCTTGGTTTACAAGACGTCGTTTTGAAAAAGGTGTAATAATTTCAAGACGATGTCTTGAAAACCAAGAGCAATGTCTTGGAAATTGCCCTGGTTTTCGGGACGTTAACAAAAGTTTTCCAAAACGTCTTGAAAATCAAGAAAGTTGTCTTGAAAACCAAGACGCCAGTTTTACCGTGTTGCTTACTGCTCCGCACTGTAAAAAAAAAACAGTTTCTGGTTCGTAGCCTGTTACCGAGACCGTACCCCCCCCCCCCCCTGAAAAGACTGGTTTTCTAGGTAAAGGATGTTTTTTCCGTATTTTTTTCCCGTACCCTGTGTGTACTGGTATAGGAAACAAGGTACGGAACGCCGTAACAGGCACCGTACCTAAAACGAAGACTACTGGATTAAAATTAAGAGTAACTTTTACGTAAATGTTCCGTACCCACAGTCTTATTACCATGGGCTCTTATGGGGAAGTAGGGGAACGAAAGTTCCCGTACGGAAGTCGGGTACGGAGTGGCCGTAGTCCGGACTAACGGTGTTTTTCCGTATGCGAGATCGTGATTGTGTTTTACAGTGTGCGCGATAGAAAACTCGTCGTATGGTTTGTACCTTTGTCGTGGGCGGGAGCGGCGCACTGCCTGCCTGCCGGGACGCTGAACGGATTTGTGCAAATGCGGGGGAACCAGGGTTGGACTAGGAGCGGGGCGGGGCGGGGCGGGGCGGGGCGGGGCGGGGCGGGGCGGGGCGAGGGGAAGGGGTCGCTCCACCTCGCTTGTAGTGGCAGTGCGGAGCGAAGCGGAGCGGGTGGGCTTGCCTCAGCCAAGCAGCCAAACCGCCCTCATGCATAAGGCAGCAGCGCCCCGCCCCGCGCCGCCCCGCCCCGCCCCGCGCCGCGCCGCCCCGCCCCGCCCCGCGCCGCCCCGCCCCGCGCCGCCCCGCTGCGGTGCGGCGTCCTCCTGAAGGATCCCCGGCCCGGCGCCCCACCGCCGACCCGACCCGACCCCCCGGGGGCACGCAGTGTACTTTACATCCGGGGATATTAACATGGAAATATGGATTTTTTGAGAGAAATCCAGAATTATGGGGGGGGGGGGGGGGGGGGCTGAGGGGTTGGAGGGAGCGTGTGGTACCCGGCGCCGTGCGCGGAGGCCCTCCAATGGGGTTTGGTTTGCCGGCTCAGGTCGGGGGTGGGGGCGGGGGCGGGGTAGAAGGGGGAGAAGGGTGTGCCCCGGGACCCCGGGGCTGGGGCGGAGGCGCGCAGGGAGGAGGGGGCGCCAAACTGTGCATCGCTAATACTTTGTGGGGCTAATTACTACAACATCAGTAATGAACAAGGGTCGCGGTGGGCGGCGCCCCGCCCCGCCCCGCCCCGCCCGCCCCGCTCCCGGCCCGCGTGCACTTACCCCCTCACAAACTCTCCCCCTACCCTGGGCCATACCGCGGCTCCGCTCCAGAGGCGCGCGACGGCCGGCTGTGGCGGCCTCTCCTCTCACACCACTGAGCCACCTCCCTGAACAGCGCCGAGCGCCGCTGTGTGTGTGCGGGCGCTCGCTTTGGCGCCCTGATAGCTGTCGGTGACACCTCGGGAGACACCTGGCGAGGACACCGCTCCACTAGCTGTTTGACTGGCCGTGACGTCACGATGGACGGCCCCTTAGACCCCGGCCTCATGTGTTTTCTTTGGCCTCGCCGTGCGCGCGCGCGTGGCGCCCAGGCCAGCCAGGGCGGGCTTGATGTGTTTAACCTTGACGTTCCGTTCCTGGCTGTACCTTACCTGTGGCCCCGGCTGGCCCCCCACGCCACGCCACGCCACGCTGCATGTGCGTGTGTGTCCTTGAGAAAAGCCTGCTGGAGATTTACTGCTGGATGCTACATACCTCCCGAGAGAGAGAGAGAAGAGGGGGTGGTAGAACAAAGAAAGCGGGGCGGGGCGGGGCGGGGCGGGGCGGGGGGATTGAGAGAAGTTGAGCGTGCCGGGCCGGCCTGGCGGCTGGCCTGGCGGCGCTGCCCAGTCCTGCTTGCTGTTAAATTGTCGCCCCTAATCTCCCCCGTGCGCTTAATACCCGCGCTTATTAAACGTCCGGCTGCGCCGGGGCCGGGGCGGGGCCGGGGCGGGGCTGCCGTGTGGAGGGGGGCAGGCTGAACGTAGCCCCCCAGCGCGCCGCCCCGCCCCGCCCCGCCCCGCCCCGTCCCGCCCCGCCCGCGCAGCCCACAGCACACCCCGTCCCAGCGCTGCAGGCCGGAGTCCGGTAGAGTCCTTCGAGTCTAGCCTGGCCTGCCTTCTCTCCCCCCCACTCTCCCCCTCTCTCCCCTCTCTCCTCTCTCCCTCTCTCTCCCTCTCTCACCCCCTCTCTCACCCCCTCTCTCTCCTCCTCTCTCTGTCTCTCTCTCTCTTCCGGTCCACGCGGTACCCCCGGGTACGTACCTCCCTTACACCGCCTCCCCGCCTCCTCTCGCACTGCTAGGCCGGGCAGGGCAATCTGTGACTAATCGTAACTGAGCACGTGGACGAAATTAAAATTTCGCATGCGGTAATAGGCAGCCCCGATAAGGGCGAGCGTATTTATCTGGCGGAGGGCGTAGTGGGGCGTGGCGGGGCGTGGCGGGGCGTGGCGGGGCGTGGCGGGGCGTGGCGGGGCGTGGCGTGGCGGGGCGTGGCGGGGCGTGGCGGGGCGTGGCGGGGCGTGATCATAAATAAAGCAGCGGCGCGATGGCGGGCACGCCGAGCAGTGCCTCCGCGTGCTAACAAGGTGTTGCATTGGAAGAAGGGGGAGGGGGGGGAGTACCGCGGGGAGGCAGCCTTCAGTCAGTCGACGCCTCGTAGGGCTCCGCCCTGCCCCGCCGCGCCTCGCCCCGCCCCGCCCCTCTCCGCCTGGCGGCTGTCGCGCGGGCAAAGAGGTGCTGAAGGAGCGACTATTTCCATCGCGCGACGCGTGGGGCCATGCCGTCGCGTGCCCCTCCCCCTGTAGGGCGTGCTCCCGCCCCGCCTCGCCCCGCCACGCCCCGCCACGCCCCGCCCCGCCCCGCCCCGTGCTGCCTGCCTGGGCGGTCACGATGTTGTTGTTTACCGACACTTGACTCACGGGGTGCAGGGGTGGTGGGGAGGCCTGGTGCGCAAGGCGGTGACCCCTGTCTGGCGGGCTGCCGGTGCCGGTCGGTCGTCCAGCAGTCCTGCACGCACTCGTCGGCGCACTCCCTGAGTGCGAGAGAGACAGAGTGCTCCCGCACTTTGCGGAAGACTCCTTGAGAGCGAGAGAGACAGAGCGACGAGTGCGGCAGCTGAATCGGTCCACAGTGCAGCGCTGGTCGCCTGTCGCAGGGCGGGACGGGACGAGCGTTTGGCTCGTATGGCGCAAATAATGTGAGACAATACGGGAGCCGGGCCGGGCGGCTCCTGCCTCCCGCGAGAGCGACCGTCGCGGCGCGGCGGGGCGGCGCGGGGCGGGGCGGGGCGGCGCGGGGTGGCTGCTGCGGCTGGTTGCGCCGCCCCCCGCCAGGGCGCGCTGGCGCGCGCGGGGCCCGGGCGCGGAGCGGCGGCGCGCGGCGGGCGCGCGGCAGGCAGTAGGCGCCCAGCCACGCCGCCGAGACGTCCGCGCCACCCCCGCCGTGCTCGCCGCCGCCCCGCCCGCCCCGCCCCACGCGCGAGTCCACGGACGTACGACGTGCCGAGCAGGAGGGCAGCCCCCGCGCAGCGCAGCGCCCCCGCGCAGTGCCTCCGCCGTCAGGTACCTGGATACTGCCGCGCCCGGCCCGGCCCGGCCCCGCGCCCGCCGGCCGCATGAGGATTACCAAGCGCTGCCAGTGAGGCGCGCCGCGCGGGCTGGTGACGCTGCGAGCCGAGCAGACAGCTGTTGTGGAAGTGCCTGTGCGAGTCGCTCGGCCGCCCGCCACCGAGCTGAAGACACCCGACGGGAACACTGTATCCGGCTCCTCTGAAAGGTGAGCAGTTTGATTGGCTAGCGGGGCGGGGCGGGGCGGGGCGGGGCAGCTCGTCTGGCGCCGCTGTGAGCTAGAGTAGCGGGGCGGAGCGGAGGTCTTATTCGATAGGGTTTCGCGTTGAAGTGGCCGCGAGGCGGGAGAGCCAGCCGCCGGAGTGGAGTGTTTGCCGTCCCGGCCGAGCCGAGCCAAGCCGAGCCGAGCCGAGCCGAGCCGAGAGGGCACAGTGGCGTTGACGGCGTCCCGTCCCGTCCCGTCCCCGGTGTTGTGACAAGTAGCGCGCTGCCGGGCTGCGTACACATTCAGGGGTAGCAAACCCGCGGGGAGCTCAGCTCTGCTGCCGAGCGCTGCTGAGAGCTGAAGAGCGCTGCCGAGCGCTGCCGCGCGCTGCTGAGCGCTGTTGAGGGCTGCCGAGCTGCTAGGTGATCAGTCCTAGGTGTCCTGTCCGACCACCTCGCCGCCTCCGGTGGGCGTGTCTCCCCTTGCGACGCGCCGCCGAGGTAGGCGAAGGAAGGACGGGGATTAATTTGCAAGTTTTGTTTGAGTGCGCGGCGCGGCGCGCTGCAGGCGGGGCGGGGCGGGGCGGGGCGCCCTGCGCGCCGTGTACTCTGCGCTGCGCCCTGTTTGAAGAGCGGCCCGGCGGGCGGGGCGGGGCGCGCAAAAAGCGATGCGATGTGACTGTGTGCGAGAGTCGGGGGCGGGGTGGCGCGGGGTGGGGCGGGGCGGGGCGGGGCGGGCGCTCCTGCCGCTGACGGCTGCTGGCGGGGCTGATTGTGAGGAAGTGGCGGACTGCGGCGGCAGCAGCAGCGGCGGCAGTGGTACCCGGCGGGGGCCCGGGCAGGGCCCCGCGCGCCCTCCACCAGCTGCCCGCCCCGCCCAGTCGGGCATGTGTGCTGTAATCCCGTGACTTTGATACCACCCTCCAGGCCCCGTGGCGCTCTCTCTCTCTCTCTCTCTCTCTCTCGCTCTCCCTCCCTCTCTCTCTCTCCCTCCCGCTCTCCCTCTCTCTCTCTCTCTCTCTCTCTCTCTCTCCCCTTCCACCCCTCTCGCATACGCGCGCACGCCCTATCCCTCTCCGGCGCGGTGTGCCGAGGAGGTGATTCCGAATTTATTATTCCCTGAATAAAAAGCCCGCCGCCGCCCCGCCTAGCCGTCGTGTGTGTTCGGGAGTAACAAAGGAGTGGCGGGGCGGGGCGGGGCGGGGCGGGGCGGGGCGCCAGTCAGCCGTGGTCTAATCCTTCCCGGCTACGCCTCGAGGCGGCGGTGGCAGGGGGTAAATATTACATCCACCCGCTCCTGCATCCTCGCCCCGCCCCGCCTGCCCCTGCCCCGCCCCTGCCCCGCCCCGCCCCGCCCCGCCCCGCCACATGACTCCACTGCGTACCAACCACACCGTCGTGACCCGCGCTGCAAAAAAGGCGAAATAGGAGTCTGTCCAAGTCCTCTAGAGCAGAACGCCACGCCGCCATGCCGCGCGGCGCGTTGGGCTGCCTACCCTGCCCGGCGGCGCGGCGCCTGGGCGGTCGTGCGGCTGAGTGCCGCTGCTCCGCTGCTGACTGCGCGCCGCGCCGCTCCGCCTCGAGTGCCATATTCTGACCAGACAGCTCCCCCCTCCCTCGCGCGCGCGCGCGCGCGTGTGTGTGTGTGTGTGTGTGTGTGTGTGTGTGTGTGTGTGTGTGTGTGTGTGTGTGTGTGTGTGTGTGGCGGGTACAGTGTGCGGGAGTGTGTTTGCTGGTGCCACATGCCTCGACATTTCAGCCCCAGTTCGATACACATTCCTTTGGCCCCGCCCCTCCCCCTCCATGCCCCCGGCATTCCCTTCTGTCCCACCCCCGCCCTCTGTCCTGGAATGGGCCTTGTCCTGCCCCCTTCCCCTGGAGTTTCGTCCTGCGCTGTCCGAGAGTCGACCTGTTTTCCTTTTCTCTTTCCCTCCGTCGTGGAAACTAGTGACACTGATGACACAGCTGTCAGCCGAGCGCGGCCGCGCTGTCCCCCCCCC
Organism: Frankliniella intonsa; assembly: GCA_033675135.1. Taxonomy (NCBI): domain Eukaryota; kingdom Metazoa; phylum Arthropoda; class Insecta; order Thysanoptera; family Thripidae; genus Frankliniella; species Frankliniella intonsa. The sequence continues at coordinate 14,608,841 of CM066253.1, forward strand.
CTCCCCTTCCCCCCTCCACCTCCCCTTACCCCACCGCCGGGCAGGCACAGCGCGCTGCAATAATAAAAGCTTACGGTGATTTTCACTGCAAGCAACTACAGTGAATTCTAAGCGACGGTGAATCTCACTGTGAGCTACGGTGATGCACTTCATTGTCAATTACAGTGAAATTCGACGTATTGTTTCTGGTATCCATAAATAAATAAATAATGCATCATAACTGTTTATTTTTCCTGGAGAATATCGACATCGCAGGGGCTATGGGCGCCGCCGCGGGCTGTCCGCGTCCTAGTAGACGTGCTGCACGCATTGGTCCTGCAACAGATAAGTAGTCTCCTTAAGCAGAACGCTCGCCCCGCCCGTCCCTTTGACCGGTGGGCGGGGCGGGGCGGGGCGGGGTGCAACGGGCTCTGGCACCGTTCTGCAAAAGTTATTCCAATGACCCCTTTCGGCCGTCCGGTTCTCTTTTTCGATTCCTACCCGAGTCTCCTTATTCGTGCTCACATCATCCTCAACATTGTGAGTCCTCCTTTTCAAAGTGGCGCGCCCCGCCTCGCCCCGCCCCGCCCCAGCTCGCCCCGCCTCGCCTCGCCCCGCACCGCGCAGCATGGTTGAATGGATTTGCCCCTGAGTGGCCTCAGCAGCGGCGCGGCGTTGTGCGAGTGCACCCCGATATGTCCAGCTCTTGTCGGGCTTTTTGTCGAGCTCTCGAACCACTCCGCTGAGCGCAGAAGCTGTGTATACGAATCTAATAAAACCCGACGTTGGTACCACTGCACATCAGCTGGCATATTGTTTTCATCACCTCAGAAGTTCAAGATGAAACCGTAGCCTGCGCAGGGCGATATTCATAACTATTATTATAACTGATAATTCTTCTCATGCCGAAATGTAAAAGCCTCGGACTCATGCGGGTGCGGACGCGTTCCCGATACGCGTGCTTCTCTGGCGTTGTCTCTGTCCCCGATCGCAGCGCCAGTGCTGGTGTGTTGGCCTGACTGGCGCCGCGCCGGCGCGCGGGAGGGGCGGCAGGGTGGGGCGGGGTGGGGCAGGGCCGGGCGGGGCCGGGGGATCCCCTTTGGGACTCTGGATGTGATTCAGTCTTGTGTGTACCGAGCTCACAGTACAAAGGCTTTTCCAAAGTCAACTTTTGCTCGAATTGGAATTTGAGGACGAACTTTACACTCGCGCGTCCCCGGTCCGGCCCGAGCCAGGGCCAGGAGTATGCAATGGTGATGGCCTCGACTGGCGGGGCCGGGCGGGGTCGCTGACTCACCTAGACGTAGACGCCGTTGTCGTCGGCGAGGGTGTCCTGGGCGCGGCCGGTCCAGCGCAGGTAGGTGCGCGCGGCGGCCGGGCCCTCGCCCAGCGCGCGCTGCGCCGACACGGAGAGCACGGCGTCCGTGCGCAGCCCGCCGGCCAGCACGCCGGACTTGTAGCGGATGCCGTCGGGCGTGCGCTCGTCCATGAAGTCGGCCGTGAAGCCCGACGCGTCGAACAGGTACACGCGCCGGCCGTTGAGCTGCTTGACGTTGTCGGCCAGCTCGCGCTGGTAGGCCAGGCTGGCCTGCACGAAGGCGCAGCACTTGTCGTCGTCGCTGATGCTGGCGTCGGCCATGATGGTGGTCTGGGACTGAGTGGTGCTGATGGACGTGGCCACCACGAGCAGCACGAGCGCAACAACTCTAGCGGACATCGTGGTGGTGGTGCCGGGCGGGGACGCGCGCGCACTGCCGGAGATAAACTGTGCGGCTAGGCGGCCTATCTCTGCCCGGCACGGGCCGGCCCCCGCCCCGCCCCGCCCCGCCCCGCCCCGCCCCGCCCGGGCCAGGCCGCCTCTCACACGCCGGGGTTCCCCCTCAGCCGACCCCCACGCTCTCTGTGTTTGACGTTTCTGCCGCCAGTCCTCGCTGCGGTCGGCCCCGTGTGATGCTGCGGTTGGCACAACTGGACGTGGATGTGGCGGCGCTGCCCCTCCCCCCCTCCCCCCCCCCTCTCTGCCCCTGTCTCCTGCTCCTGCAGGGCGAGGCGCGGCGAGGCGTAGATGTTATTGCGCGTCGTTCGCTCGCGGGCTCGTGTTTCAAGCTGAAGAAAACAAACTTCGGCGGCGCTCGCGTACTTACCTGCCGACGTTTCATTGCTAGTTTTTGCTGGTCGTGCTGTGCTCTTCAGTGATTTTTAGCATATGATAAATTTAACTTGCATCAAGCTGAAAATACATGTCCCAATGTTTTTTCAAGTGTATCATCAGCGACATTTAAAAACCTGACCACAGTTGTTCGAACCCAACCACGGCTCTTCCCTCCCCTTTTCCTCTTACACAGAGAGCCGGCCACCCGCTGCAATACTACGTGCTATTACAACTTGCACTACTATAATATATATACAAACATTAAGGGACAATACGTATCACCTCCTTTCACGTTCCGTTCCAGAACTTTCTTTTTAAAGTTTTTTTTAATTCCTCTTTTATTTGTTCTAAAATAATAAAAGGTATATTTGCTTGCTGATGCGTTGGCCGGGCCGGGCCGGGTCCCGACCCTGGGAGACCGCGCCTCTTTTCATGTCGGTTTGTCGCTGGACAGCTAATTACCATTGGTGGGCGGATGGATGGCGCTGCAGAGCGCACCGGACCGAACCCGGGCCAGCGGACACCCGCCCCCGCGCCCCGGCCCCCGCGCCCCCGGCCCCCGGCCATCCGACCCGTCGCGCTGTCCGCCCGTCCATCCGACCACCCCGCCCCGCCCCGCCCCGCCCCGCCCCGCCACGCCCGCCACGCCCCGGCTCAGAGCACATAGCCAAACGCTGGCGGTGCAACGCACTGTTAAAAATTCCGTAGCATGTTACGGAAATGGTGACGGAGAGCACCGCAGTATTTTTTTACGAAGTGGTCCGTACCTCGTACCTCCAAAATACGGCAAAAACCGTAGTTGTAAATTACGGCCTGTTTGAGTACGGAGAGTCCCCCCGTAAACAGTTTCCATAAAAAGTGCCGTATAAGCGAGGGGGAATTCACATCGGAAAATCTTGTACAGACTACTCGGTATTACACGGTATTACACCTGTATTACACCTGTATTACACCTGTATTACTCACAAGATTTAATCACTTTAGAGCATATTCTCGTGTTTTTCGGTATTACATTACGTGTATTACGGCGTAATACATGGATCAGGTGTACAGTGTATTACGGAAGTGAATTCCCCCTCGCGTATAAGCAAACATATGCAGAACCGTGCAGAACACGGGATTTTGGGGTACGGGTTGCACCGAACTTTAGAAATACGGTGAGGTCCGCAAATCGATAGTTACGGTCGAACCGTATACTTGAAAAACGGTTCACAACGGCTAAAAAATTTTCGGCCAAAACCGCCAAAAATTTCCGTGGAAATTTTGAACAGTGCGGCACGACTAGCTCACGAGTCGATATGAGTTCTTAGTGTCCGCGTCCCCTGTGCGTGCGTGCGCGCGCGCACGCGTGCATGCGTGCCGCCCTGTGGGGGAGGCGCCGCGCCGCGCCGGCCGGAGGATCAGGTGTCCGTGGCGTGGACACTGAGCTCCGAGGGGAAGAGCATGATTTGATATGGAATGAAGACATACACAACAACGCACTCCCAGCCCGGCCCGGCCCGGCCCGGCCCCCGGGCCTGGCGGCTGATCGATGTGAGGGAGGGAGTGGTGGCCGGTGGCCGCCTGTCTGTCTGGGGGAGTCAGCTCGCGTGCCGGGTGTCGCTGTGGACACAGTGTCCAGGCGCCAGAGCCACCAGGAGGGTGCAGCATGTGCGCACGTCTGACGCCCTGCATAGGCGGTCATTGTCTCTCTCTCTCCCCCCCCCTCTCTCTCTCTCTCCCTCTCTCTCTCTCTCTCTCTCTCCCTCTCTCTCTCTCTCTCTCTCTCTCTCTCTCTCTCTCTCTCTCGCTCTCTCTCTCTCTCTCTCTCTCTCTCTCTCTCTCTCTCTCTCTCTCTCTCTCTCTCTCTCTCTCTCTGGTCCACACCGGTCTTATGTCCAAGAGGACTCTTGTACCTTTCATTTGACGCTCCGTAAGTTCAAATTGGTATAAATGCATCGGATTTACGGGCCCCTAAAGCCAAAGACTCGGTTTTGTCCGAAATTAGGGCTCAAGTCCGAAATATTGGCCACTGACTGTATATAAGCCCGCTTCCCTCGCTACGCTTCCGGTCGCGTCAAGTGGAGAAGAGAGGAAGGGCGCCTTTGCTCTGTTTTACTGCCGTGCGTAAAGGATAGCGCCGCGGCTCACGCGACGTGACGGGGCGGGGCGCGGGGCGCGGCGGGGCGTGGCGGGGTGCGGCGGGGCGTGGTGGGGTGCGGCGGGGCGGGGCGGCGGGATGGGACCGGGCGGTGCGGCGCTGCCACCGCGCCCCATCTCGATAAAGGACACGCCTCCAGCGGGGAGCCGAGAGAGGGGAGGGAAAAATTATAATTCCTAGAATAACAATAACAACAAGAACAACCACAAGCGTTACAACAAGCCCAGCGGGCTGTGGCGGGGCGGCGCCTCCTGCTGGCGACCCGCCAGCCGGCCCTGTCCGCGGCACGCCCCGCCCCCGCCCCGCCCCACCCCGCCCCGCCCCGCCACACAGCACCCGTGTCAACTGGGGGCCACCCTGCCTGAACTCTATTCCAGAACCAAGTTGGGGTGTACTTCACAAGCGGCCCGGTGACATGGGAATACATATGAACTTGACATGCGAACATCAAGTTACGTCACGCTACTTATTTACCTTCACACTGTCATATTCCTACAAAGAAATGCTTTTCAAATGCTTTTCAAATTGCACGGAAAAAACTTCGTCCTGGTTTGCAAGCAGCCCCGGAAAGCCCGTGTATTTTCTCCATAAGAGCTGCTTGGTTTTTCCAAAACTGCTTGGAAACCAAGACGTCGTTTTCCCCGTGTGCAAAGTATTTTAAATCGTTGTCTACTCTAAATGATAAAGGACAGTATTGCATCCAGCCTAGTTGTGCCTTTGTTCACATCCTGAGTAGGTTTAAATTTGTCTTCAATCTAGGAACAAAATAAGCCAATTTGTCCCTAGATTGAAGAAAAACTACTCAGGATGTGCACAAAGGCACAACTCTGCTGGATGGATTGTCCTTTACCATTTAGAGTGTATATTGCGAAGAATTTATTTGCAATTGCAAAGCAATGCTTTGGACTTCAAAGTAAATGCTTCGCAATCTGCAAATAGAATTCAAATGCTCTGTGTTGGAATTTAACAGTTCAGGAGCTCTTCTGAGCTCACGGCGTTGCGTACAAAATGTCTATCTATCTATCTATCTATCTATCTATCTATCTATCTATCTATCTATCTATCTATCTATCTATCTATCTATCTATCTATCTATCTATCTATGTTCAACTCTTAGAGTTGCATGATGAACTGTCGGGGCCCGCGGCCCGGCACCGTCTCAGGACAATGCGCGGTGGATAGGGGAGGGAAGCGGAAGTTGGCACTTTTGTCTCGTTCGGCACATGTTAAGTTTGCGAATGGAGGGGATCGTGCGTGACGCTGGGGTGGCTTCCCCAGTCCCCGCCGCTTCTCCTCCTCCTCCTCCTCCTCCTCCTCCTCCTCCTCCTCCTCCTCCTCCTCCTCCTCCTCCTCCTCCTCCACCACCACCACCACCACCACCACCACCACCACCATCTTCTCCTCCAGCCGGCACAAGCGTGTGACTTGAAATTTAAAAAGAAAAACGTCTACAGTGCTTAAGGAGGTGTCTGTGAATATGGAAATGATGTCGACTTTTCCCCTCCTCTGCTGGAGTCACGATATGACACTGCGAACTTTCTGAGAGGCGTTTTTGACAGATTGAGGTCGTGCTATCAACAGAATAAATTAGACTGCGACCATTCTACTCTTCATCACACACAGAAAAGCGTGTTATTGTATCAAGTACAAAATACTTGAATCAAGTGCAAAATTCTTGAATGTTTCAAGTACAATTGTACTTGAGTACGTGAGTACGTGAGTACGTAGTTGGGCTCAATTCAACCCCAGTTTGTTCTTGAATCGTTCCCCTTTGAGCTTATATGAAACGTATTTTCTTGATTCAAGCCTAAAATGGGCTTGGATTGAGCGCAAAAATGTACTTGAGAAATTAGAGTACACGCTTCTCTGTGTGTACAAGGGTGGCCCACAGACCCCTTCCTTTTTGGTGAGTAGGCAACCCATTGTACTTCAGCTGAGCGAGGGAAGAGGTGAGGAGGGGAACTAGAGGGGCTGCTCCCCGCCTCACCTCTTGCCCTCGCTCAGCTGAAGTACAATAGGTTGCCTACTCACCAAAAAGGAAGGGGTCTGTGGGTCACCCTGTGTGAAGGTTGGAAAAAACAAAGCAGGTGCGTGTTGCATTGCGAGTGCAAGCACGGGTGCCTCCCGCCCCGCCCCGCCCCGCGCGGCGCCTTGAGATGGCAACTTGTTTCCAACTGTGTGCAGTAAGCCTGAACCGGCGCCCTGCCTAGCCTCGCTGCGGGGCGGAGCCGAGGTGCAGACCGCCCGGCCCAGCCCGGCTGGCCTGTCCCCATTCTTTATCGGATAGCCATTCTCTCCCCTCCCCTCGCCACCTCGCCTTCACATGTGGATAATGCGCTCACACACACACACGCACACACGCACAGGGGCGCGCTCCCCTATATCCCCCGCGCTCCGCATCGGGGACCTCAAAGGAGTGCTACAAAGTGGGTACTTTATTTCGAGACGCGCGGAGCGGTTAGGCCCTTTTTGTCAAAGGGGTGGTGATCCCGGGCAGATAAAGAAATAATCTCCCATACTTTATATATGGGCGCTAAGCCTTTGGGGCCGGCCCTATCGCTATCTCCCACGGGAGCCTTGCCCCGCCCCGCCCCGCCCGCCCCGCCCCGCCCCGCCCCGCCCCGCCCCGCCCTGCCGGCACGCCGCGCCACGCCCCCCGCTCGCCCATTTACGCAGGACCCGGATTAGATTCGCGTGCATAAATATGCCTGCCGGGATGCAGTAAGGCTGAAAATATTGGAAGTCTTGAGCGGCCGGCAGCGGGGCGGTCGTCACCGCTGGCCCAGCTCGCCCTGATCCGCCGCGCCCCTCCCCACCCCGCCCCGCCCCACCCCGCCCCGCCCCGGCACGCCCGGCCACGCTCCCTTCTTGAGACTCCTCTCCCCGAACGCCTCCCTGCAGTCCATCGCGCACGTCCGAGACCTTAAGCCCCTCGGTGGTGCTCAGCCCCACCCCGCCCCACCTCGCCCCGCCTCGCCCCGCCCCACCCCGCCCGCCGCTCCCGCGGGCACCACGCCATGTCATTACCTGGCCGTGCCCGCCCCGCCCTTGTCGACGCATAGCATGAGGGGCCGTGCCGCGGCGTCCACTCGTGCTCCGTGCTCCGAGCCGTGCTCCTCCCCGGCCCGGCCGAGCAGGCCTCCTCTTAGAGTCCCCCTCCTGCTCTGCTCTGCTCTGCCGTCACTAAGCATAAATGACCCCACATTTTCCTTCCCGCCCGCGGCCCCGGCTAGAAAACCCCGCGACGAGAAAATACTGTACTAGTAAATGTTAATGTTCTCCGGTCCGGGTGACCGGCGCGCAGATGGCGTAGCGTAGCGTACCGACTGTATGCGGCCGCTCCCTTTGTGTATTGCACCCCCCCCCCCCCCCCGCCCCTTTCCTTTTTCCTCCGTTGTTGCTTCCACTCATTGTTTCGAGGGTTCTAAACTTCTTGTTCTCCTCCGGTATAGTGTCGGCCCCTGTGAGGGCGGCCGGCCGGCCGGGCACCAGGGCAGGGCAGACCGCCATGAATCAGAAAGCCTCTTGTGTCTGCCGCCACCCCCCTCCCCCCTCCCACCTCCCCTACGGGAGGACGTGTTTCGCACGGCATATGGCAAAAACATTGCTTATCGAAAATGGCTAAATCAATCGCGGAGAAAGGGTCGGGTCGCCGGAATGGTAAGGAGGGGGAGGGAGGGGAGGGGGAGGAGGAGGAGGAGGAGGAGGAGGAGGAGGAGGAGGAGGAGGAGGAGGAGGAGGAGGAGGTGGGGTAGGAGGGTGGACGCAGAGCGGGTGAGTGGACGCTGCAGTGGCGGCTGATGATGACGTATAATTGGGATCACGCACAGTGATGTAAGTCATGCCGCTGCCAATGCGGACAAAAGCCTTCCCCCTCTCTCTCTCTCTCTCTCTCTCTCTCTCTCTCTCTCTCTCTCTCTCTCTCTCTCTCTCTCTCTCTCTCTCCCTATTGCCCTCTCGCACCGCTGACTCTCTCCCTACACTGCATTCCCTACCTATATTCCTCCTCCCCAGCCTGGCACGCACTCGCTCGCTGATTGAACGCTCTCGTGTCCAGATGTGTAGTGCGCTGCCATCAGCCTAATGATAATTCTTGTCCTCGTGTGCGCGGCGGCCGGGGAGCCGACGGACAGAGGAGCTCGTCGTGCTGCGTGCTCACTGCTTTTTATCAGATGATACAGTCAGCTAAAGCAGAAGCAAGGAGGGGAGACAAGTTGGAATGCAAAACCTGCAAAAATATGTCAGCTAGCTTGTACTCTCAGACAGGGAAGCTCTGCTCCACGCCTCGTCCCGTACCCCTCCGGTCCCGGTCCCCTTCCACACCGTAAATCTGTTTCCTGAGACGCCCAGGAAAGTAGGTACTTTTCCAGGAAAGTTCCTGGGTATTTCCAGGAAAAGTACTGGAAAAGCCAGGAACATTCCTGGAAAAGTACATACTGTACTTTCCTGGGAGGTCCCAGGAAAAAGATTTACCGTGCACAGCACAGCTTTCTTTAATTTGCGTCTCTAAAATTCAACTAAACTGAACGCTAAGTTCAGCCCTGCCTTTCCCTTCCCGTTATCAGTCTATAACAACGAGCAGCACGCATGCGTCTCATCACGTTCCGTCTCTTTCAGTCGCGCTCACCTCCCACAAGCACAGTGAGCCGTGCGTGTGCGCGCGCGCGCCCCGCGCCCCACATCCTGTGAATGGGCGAGTGTTTGCTCTGCGCTCTCATTACGACTCCTCCCAGGAGGACTCGACCGGCCCGGCCGGCCCGGTGTGTTTGAGGTCAAGGGTGGCCCCCGCTGGGCCGCCCCGCCCCACCGCCCCTAATCGCCCCGCCCCGCCCCGCCCCGCCCCGCCCCGCCCCGCCCAGCCCGGGCTCATAGAGGGTATGAGCTCGGTAGTGAAAGTAGGTCTGGTTGCTCTACGTTTAGGAGCGAGGAGGCAAAACTGAACGGAAAAACATTGATTCTAACATTTCGAGCGTCAAACTCGCCAGTTGTACACTTGTAAGTGTTCAACTCAACAGTTGTGCACTTGCAAGTGCACACCTGTCGAGTTAAACACTTATAAGTGTAAACCTGGCGAGTTTGACACGTGATATTGCACAATTGCCGATTTCGCACTTGCACATGCTCGACTAGAAGTTGAACACACAAATAAAGTGTTGAGCAGTTGCACACTTCGTTTAATATGTTGTCTCATGAAGCTCCGCTCGCCTCGGCCCTGCCTGGTCCGGCTGTCTCACATCACACCCATGCACTCAGTCACCTGAACTTGCCGCCGCTTGCCGCCGCTTGCCGCCGCTTGCCGCTTGCTTTCGTTACGCGGAGAGACTTTGCTCTCAGCGGCGCGAGGCGTGAGAGAGGGGCGACACTGTTGCGCACTCCCATGACAAACTTGAAGGGAGAGTGAAAGCCCCCGCGCCACCCCACCTGCCGCCTACTTCTCTTGAGCGACTTTCCAGCCTCGACCCCAGCCATAATTGATGGCTAATTATTTTAGGAGTCGTGTGATCTCTTGCTGGAACTCTTGCTGGAGTTTAGTTCTTCAAAAACCGCCTATTTAAATAGCTTGTCAAAATTTTGACAAGATTGCACTGTTAAAAATAGTTGTTGAGAAACAACTCTTTTTGTGATGACCGTGTTGCTGGACAACAGACATGTTGTTCGAGAACAGCCATGTTGCTCGAGAACAGCCATGTTGTTCGAGAAAAACAGAAGTTGCAAAACAGCAATGTTTGTTGTGAATTTAAAAGAAAAAAGTTCTGGTTCCTGGACAACTTTTGTTGTTTCTGAACAACTTTTGCTGTAACTGGACAAGTTTTGTTGTAACTGGACAACTTTTGTTGAACAACTTCTTTTTAAATGTTACTGGACACTTTTTGCTGTTGGTGGACAACTTTTGTTGTTACTTGACAACATCGTTGTTGCATTACAAGATATGTTGTAGTACAACAATACTTGTTGCTTTAAAAATTAACAACGAATTTCCTGTTAGACTAAGTGCTGTTTCCGTGAACGCCGTTTGGATGTTAAAGCAATGTGTTGGAATTGATTCGCTTGTATGCGTTTAGTTCGCGCGACGACCCCGGCGAGTGAATCTGAGCCTCGTTCTGTCGCCCCTGGCATTATCGGCTCCAGGTCGCTTGATAAATTGAATATTGCAAATTGGACAATGGCCGGGCGAGGGGCTTAACTGCAACGCTGGTCAGGCGTGGGCAGCGCGGTGGGACCGCCGGTCCCCGGCGCAGCCCCCCTGCTCTCGCAGTCCTGCAAAGTGCAATGTCATGACGAGATTTGAGAAATATTTTCCGCTTTTGGTCGTTTGCGGCCGCGCAGGCTTCTGGAGGGGGCTGCTTACCATTCCGCCGTATGTATACGGTTCTCCGCAGCAGTGTGTTTCGGTGTTACTCCCTGTTTCTCCCCCCCCCCCCCCCCAATCTCTCTCCCTCTCTCTTTTGCCCCCCTTCTCACTCGAGCTGCGTGGCTCTCCCCGTCCTTCCTTCCTTTCCATTTCCTCTCACTTCAAACTCTCTTCTGCTCGTAAGGGGTTGCACTCACCCCCCCCCCCCTCTCTGCTCTGGGCCTCTTCCTGGCGTGCAGCGCGGCCCAGCCGGGCACGGCCGCCCGTCCGTTTGCAGTTAGTTCTTCGTGTCTAGTTCGTGTGCCGCCGCTGCGTGCTAGACTGCGGAAGAGTGGGTGGGTGGGGTAAGAAAAGAAAGAAGGGAAGAAAAAAAACATAAAAACATAGAGTGGGCACGAGATTCGAACCCACACCACCCCGCCGCCGGAAATGGGGGTTGTTGTGGCGGGAGGGGTGCAGCGGACGTGTGCGTCCGCTTGGCTGCGCCACGACGCCCCGGCGTCGCCATAGGCGTCGCGACGGCTTGCCCCGCCCCGCCCCGCTGCCCTTACCGTGGGGCTGATGTACGGGTCTGGAGAGAGCAAAAGAAGCTTCTCGGCCCACCGCACGCTCCTCCGCCCCGCCACAGTCATATTGTTCGGAATTCGTCTACCGCTGTTTATTTTCTTCTCTTTTGCTTTTGAGGGTTTGTTTCTTCCCCATTAACAGGGAATATTTCATTAGCTCCCCGCGGTGCCAGGTCGCCGGTACAGAGCAGGTGTCGCCGGGGCGACATGAAGACCCCGTCAATAACAAAGTGCTGCGCTCAACAGAGGGGTAGGAGTGGGTGGAGGGAGGGGCGGGCGCAACGTGCCCGGGGCCCCGCCCCGCCCCGCCCCGCCCCGCCGCGCCCCGCCCCGCCCCGCCCGGGGCTCCAGCGCCGGCGCCAGCTGTGTCCAGGGGCACCTGCGCACCTCTGCCACCCCTCCACTGCCACCGGTCCCTGTCCACCTCAATCTTTTCCTCTCAATCTCTCACTTTTTTTTATCTCTTCTGCTCCCTTTCCTTTTTCATCCCCTGCGCTTAGGTCGACAACGCGAGAGTGCTCCATCTCTTTCCTGCTCTCTCCCTCCCTCATCACGAATTCCGTCTTGTTATCATTTTTCCACGCTCCCTTTTCCTCGCCGGATCTCGATCAAAACTAGAGAGAGACAGATGAATCACAAATGGTAGGTAGACAGGGAAGAAGAGAGGGGTGGGAGGGGGGGAGGGGGCGGCGGCTAATTAAGTTGTGCGTTTCGTTTTAATGTTTGGAGCGATAGTCGCGTCCTAAGGCCGCCCCGCCCGCCCCGCTCGCCCCGCCCCGCCCCGCCCCGCCCCGCCCCGCCCCGCCCCGCAGCACCTCGCCGCGCGCCCTCCTCGGCGGTTAATAACATTTACTTAGGAAGAAACACGACGCCGCGCAGAAAATTCGCCTTTTGAATAATTTACTGGCTGCTCCTGCCGCTGCTAAGTGAATTCGACTGGAGCGGCTGCTACAGATCCGATAAAGCGAGTCGGCGAAAGAGAGAGAGAGAGAGAGAGAGAGAGAGAGAGAGAGAGAGAGAGAGAGTCATTGCTGCTCCGGCCTGCCCTGGTGACGGCCGGCGGGTCCTGGCCTGGTGGGGAGCCTGGAGCCTGGAGCCTGGAGCCTGGAGCCTGGAGCATGGGGCCCGGCCACCTGCCGGCTCAGGGCAGGGTTATTTGCCTTTGATGGCGCAGGCGCGGTGCGGTGCCGCGGTACGCTGGTCCCCGACGACGCGCTCCTGGCTCCTACAGGTTGAGGTGCGGGCCGGAAAATTTCCGTAAATCTCTCACGACGTCAGACTGAACCTCAACATCCAATGTCATAGCATGTTCATCGCATATACCTGGTTTCTGCGCTGCATCGCTCCTTATTAATGAGGCATTTTAGTACTACAAAGATCAACAGGAAGAACATGTCAGAACATCACAAACATTCAACTGTTTTCGGAGTCGTCTGCTGCCATATTTTGAATCGCGTCAACTGCACGATTTGACAGCACCGCAGCAGATGACTCCGAAAACAATTGAATGTTTGTGATTTTCTGACATGTTCTTCCTGTTGATCTTTGTACTACTAAAATGCCCCATTCTGCCGTTCTTCTACAATCGATTTTTTCCTCCGTCAAGGTTATACTGCTAGTCCCGAAATGAGATGCACTTGGAACATTCCTTCTCCTTGCACAGCAGCCATGGCTCTATCAGATCCCACTCTTGATCTGTGCAAACACGGCTGTACCGCGCTATAACCTCCGCAGCCCCCCTCCCCTCCCCCCAGCTTCCGCAAACGCCGCAAACCAAAACTTGTGTGTTGTTGTTTCTTATCAAATCAACGCGCGGCACACTTTTTCCCTCTTTTCCTGCTCTCCCCGCTCAACAGCGCGCTCGGTTTTTTTTGCGCTTGTTTGATGGGCGTGGCCTGCACTCCGCTGAATAAGAAGAAAGCTTTTGCCCTCCCAAATCTCTCTCTCTCTCTCTCTCTCTCTCTCTCTCTCTCTCTCTCTCTCTCTCTCTCTCTCTCTCTCTCTCTCTCTCTCTCTCTCTCTCCCTCTCTCTCGCTTTCTCTTTCTCTCGTTACGAACTCTCCAGGGACTTTCTCGGCGCGGCGCGCTGGCGCGGACGGTGGTGGGAGCGGTGACGAGTGACAAGTGACGCACTTCCAGATAACTGCAATGCTTGCTCTCTTCCGCCAAATTGTCAAAAGGTGGGCTTTATCTTCGGCAATCTGTCACTCGCTCGTCGGGCCGCCCGCCCCGCCCCGCTGCTTCCCGTGCCGGGGCAGGGACAAGGAGGAGCCCGAGGGGGTATGCACTCGCGTAATGGTCGGGTCACTCTGTCCGTAATAGCAAGCGTAATAGTATGCGTATTTGTGGCGTAATAGTCGAAATTCTCAGAAATTTACCTATTTTTAGGTTGTTTTGGGCTGTGCTTAGCTGAATCCCGATATTTTTGAGGCGTAATAGAGCGTAATAGACGTAATAGTCGGGTCACAGGTTTTGAGAGTGCATGAGGAGCCTCTCTGGTCTATTGTAACGCCTGTTTTCTCTGTTTCCAGGTGAGTAACGCTGCGCCTGTGCCGTGACCGTGACGCCCGGAGGCCACCCGCCACTCTTCATTACCAGCCGGACTGCAGAATACGTTATGGAATCTGCGCGCTAAAAAGCGCCGTGCATGGTTCGTGTATACTTTTTCGGACAATATTCGTTTATCAGGTAGTGTGATGTGGTGTGACGTTACGTGCAAGCAAAACTTTTTTTTTTCAAAAGTGCGGGAAAAATATGTTTTTAAAAATTTAAGTTATATGTACGACTTTTCAAAACTTCTTGGTGGGTAGAAAAAATAATTGTAGCGCTATTTGGTACATATTCGAGTACAAAATACAACAATTATTTTGGGTGAGAGGCAGGAGGCTGAGGGGCCGCGCAGTGGCGCCCGGCGGGCCCAGCGGGACAGTGCTGGTGCGGTGCGAGCATCGGGTTGCTTTGGTAATAACTTTAAACATGTTGGGGAATTATATAATGATCAAAGAGTGGGGTGTAGGGGTCGCTGGCAGGGCCCTCTGCCCCCCCCTCCCCCCCCTCCCCCCTCTCCCCGTCGCGGTGTCACGTGTCAGCGTGGAGCGGAGGGCAAACGGGGTGGGGAGGGGTCGCCTGGTGTACGCGGCGCGCGGTGCGGTGCCGCGCGCCTGCTTGTCCATGCACCCGGCCGCCCGACCCCGCCCCGCCCCGCCCCGCCCCGCCCCGCCCCGCCCCGCCCCGCTCCGCCCCGCCCCGCCCCGCCCCGCCCCGCCCGTGTGTAATGAGAGTCGTCACACTCTGCATTATCAGTTCCCATAATCACGGTCGGCCATGGTAAAGTTGACCGCGACCAGCCCAGCCACGCCACGCCCTCGCCGCCCACACCCAACGCGCGCCACCGCCGTTCTCTCCATTGCTAGCAGAAATTCATTAGTAAAGTTGAAAACTATTTTTAAAAAAGGCCATGCAATACGTGTACGCGGAATACTGTAGTAGTTGTCATCCGACATAACTTTTTAAACGTTACACGACTTTCCGTGTCTCATAATCGCCCTTGCCTCATTGACACGTCTTGCTTGACGGTTTCCTTCTCGTGAGGAACAACTTCACCCTCTCAGTGTCTTGGCCAGCGTCACTAACTATTCCTCATTGCCGGCGAGTGTCATTGCAGGACACGTCGCCTGATAAACAGCTATTATAACTTCACCCCTCCTCACTCTCCTCACCTCCCTGTCCCTTCCTTTCCCCCTCCCCCCCCCCTCCCCTCCTCGCCCCCGCTCTAATTTATAGCCCCGGGGCGTGTGAAAGGTAATAAGGTGTAATTTCCCTCAGAGTATGTCTGCATGTATCAGTAATGTCTCTATCCTCCTGGCGGGTGGCGGGTGGCGCGGGCGGCGGGGCGGGGCGGGGCGGGGCGGGGTGCGGCGGGCGGGACGAGCCAAGGGTTAGGGCTGTCTGTCCGTGCCCACCTACCGCGTCCCCGTTTGATATACGGCCATCCCAAACTTTGGCGTCGGCAGAGAAGTGCAGTCGTTGTTCATTTCCTGCTGCAGCGCGCCCGAAATAGCGGCCGGCATGAGGGAGAGAAGGAACCGGGGGGAGTATGCAGCGGGCTCTGCCATGGCGCATGCCGACGCGACGGGCCCGGTAAGCCACTGAGCACATTTATCCTCTTCAAGTTGCCGAGTGTGAATATTTAAAACATACACACACACAGAGCCTTCAATTCTTATAAACTCTTATATTAATAAGCAGCTACAGATATCTCCCAACATGCTATGCAATGCGGAATTATGTACAAAATTGTACCTTTTTTTTTCTTAATTACGCATTAAACTATGCGTAATATAGCATACCGGGAGAAACCTGTAGCTTCAAATATAAAATGTCCACAAGATTTTAGTACGTATAGAGGAGAGTTTTCACAGTGCTCGTCTACGAGCAGAAAGCTTTGTTCCTTATTCCCACGTTTAGTTATGTGCGTCCTGCTATTACAAAGAACAACTGAAGTGATAGTACAGTAGTGAGGGTATCGCGACGCGCAAGATAACGTTTGACTGTAACGCTCCGCTCGCCCGGGCCTCTGCACCAGTGCAGCGGTGCAGCGGCCAGCTGGGGACCTCCCGGCCCGGGCCGGCCTGCAGCGACAGATAACTAATGCCACGCGGCCCGCGCCCCCGCCACGCCCCGCCACGCCCCGCCACGCCCCGCCACGCCCCGCCACGCCCCGCCACGCCCCGCCACGCGCCGAGTCATTTCCTGCGTGTCGCGAGTCGATACTATTTAGCTTCTAACTCTCTCTCCCTGTGTCTGTCCGTCTCTCTCTCTCTCTCTCTCTCTCTCTCTCTCTCTCTCTCTCTCTCTCTCTCTCTCTCTCTCTCTCTCTCTCTCTCAATCTCCCACTGCTGAGATGGTAATCCCCTTCTGCTGCACGCAAGTGAATGAATTGGGGATAAAGTGAGTGTGTGTGTGTGTGCGCGCGCGCGCGTGTGAGCGTGTTAGACTGCGCGCGCGTGTGTGAGCGCGCGTAGGCGAATGCGTAAACGCGAGGGGATTTCCGAGCTCGATCATTCTTCGGGAGCTCTGTCGCTTTTCTTTCCTTCCCATTCAGGTTTAATTTAAACCAAACACTCCCCCGTATCTTCACCACTCTGCTCTGAAGTCGTTCTGTCTAGAGAAGACGCGGAGTAATTTTTGACAGAGTCCCCTTGCTTCGCGCGTCCCGCCGCCGCTGTGCGGCGATAAATCCGACAGCAGCCAAGACTGCCGCCTGTCGTCCAGCCCCCTGTGCGACTTGTGAGGAGAGGGAGAGAGAGAGAGAGAGAGAGAGGGAGAGGGAGAGGGAGAGGGAGCGGGAGAGGGAGGGTGGACAGGGGTGGGGCCATTTAAATGAGGCAATCGGCCGCTGTTGTCCCTCTTCTGTCCCTGCGTCCCAAGCTTCCTCCCCCCCCCCCCCTCTCTCTCTCTCTGTCTGTCTCTGTCGTATATGCATATAAGCCGCTGCAGCGCCATGTGGACCGACACATGTGTTAATGATTGTAATGACTCGCTCGTAAATCAGTCCCTCCTTACCTCCCTAACCCTCGCTGTACCCGGAGCGAAGGCGCGGCGCGGCGCGGTGGGGCGGGGCGGGGCGGGGCGGGGCGGGGCGGGGCTGGGCGTGTCGCACAGCAGTGATTCGATACCGGATTTTTATGAAGAGATTTGCGGCCCCCCCATCCTTGCCCCTCACATCCCCGCCGTGTATCCAGTTTGCCCTCCTTTACCCAATGAGTCGGAAAGCCCCTTACACTGGTCCATAAGGGAAGTGAATCAGGGAGAGAGGCGGTGGGAGGACAGCGCAGGACGAACTCGCGCGCTGAGGACGCCGCGCAGGGGGGAGAGAGCGCCACGGGAGGACGAACAGGATAAACCAACAAAGGCGATTTTGTGGACGCGTTGGAAGGGTTGGAGGAGGTGTAAGGTCCAGTCTGCGAGGACGAATGCTGGTAGAGAGGGCTGGGGAGGGGAGGGAGGGAGGGAGGGCGGCGGGCCGGTGAGGGCGGTGAGGACGAGGAGAGGACCGCCGCCTGCCCGGTGCACACCAGCCCGAGGGGAGGCGAGGCGGCGGGCTCCGAACCAGGTCAGCTGCGCTGCGGCGCAGCCCGCCCCGCCCCGCCCCGCCCCGCCCCGCCCCGCCTAACCCGCTCCGCTCCGCCGGGAGCTGTAAATCTCTGCAAGGCGCTGGTCGCGGTATTTCGTGATTACGGTCTGTTTACATCGCTAATGGCCGTCATGAAATCAGCAATATTACCGGGATTAAAAGAGATTAATTATTATTGTTAGTCGGGGCGAGACTCAGGTGCTTGCCAAGCACATGGAGAAGTGTGTGCGTGTGTGTATGTGAGAGAGAGAGAGAGAGAGCGAGAGAGAGAGAGAGAGAGAGAGAGAGAGAGAGAGAGAGAGAGAGAGAGAGAGGATAGAGGAGGATAGAGCGACTGATCAGTTTATATGATGACATTTCGTCTTGACCTTTATAGCATCGTCAAAGCTACGCTCTATACAGAAGTGAACAGAGATGCAATTATTCCAATTTGAAAGGTCATCTCGTATTTGACACTGTTAAAAACACAGTACGAAACCATGAAATCTGAGACATAAATTGCGATAGTCAAAAATTCTGGATAAATGCTACCGGCCTTTTCTTTTTCTGAAATTTTACCGGTTGTGCTCGTTTGCTGGGATCAAGTCCAACAGTCGCGAGGGCGAGGCATAAAAAAGTGAAATGGTCTGTTAAATGTCGACTCAGATTTTCGTCTGTCGCTGTAACGACGTTTGCCACCGGGCGAGTTATCAGCAGTCACCACGTGATGTGTGCGACACTCGGGCCCGGTAGGTGCGCACGCACGCACGCACACGCACACGCACACGCACAGGCACACAGCGCTCGCGACCCGATCTGAATCGACTGGCAATTAAGTGGCAGTCAGTCGACATATCCACCCCCCAACATGACCGGCGGGGGGTGGATTCCGGCGCCTCCCTTCCTCCCTTTTAACCCCCCCCCCCTCCCCTCCCCGCGCCGCGCCCCGCTCCCCTCGCTACACTGCCAACCATAATGTGTGGAGATAACCCTTTCCTGGGCAGGGGCGGGCAGGGCGGGCAGGGCGGGCAGGGGCGGGCAGGGCGGTCACCCCCGACCCTCGCGCCCCACAGCGCACGCGCGACCGCCGCGCGCCTCCGAAATATTAAAGGCAAATAGGAAATAACAAATGGCAAACACCATCGCCATCATTGCCATCATGCACTGATTCGCTCCACGATAAGAGAGCAGCCCAGGGCGCGCAGGCCTTTCAAAAAATAAACAAGTAGGTCCATGCCATAGGATTTACCTTTTTTATTTACAAAAATTAGGAACATTATTATTCGTAAAATATAACAAAACTAGTATTTCGAATGCGGAAGTTGTGCCTTGAGCTCGCGAGTCAACAAGGTTAGGCCCCTGGCCACACTCTACTCCTGCGAGGCCACGGCGGGTCGGGCCTGAGCTGGTAATGACTGTAATTACTCTGTAGAAATACCGACCTTCGTATTGCTGCTTTTCTGAATACTAAAAATATCGCTTCTCGGTCGTGCAGCTCCACGCCCCCCCGTCACGCTGGGCCGGGCCGGGCCGCGCCGGGCTGCCTATACACGCCAATTTGCATGTTAATTTGTACATCCCTAGATACGACTGTAATTGGCACCGACAGCGTAAAACGCACCGGGGCGGGAGGCAACGGCGGCAAAAACAAATCACGAAAAAAAAAAAACAACAGGAAAGAGTTACTGGACATTCAAATATATATAGAGAGAGAGGGAGAGCGATAAAAATGTAGAAAACAATAAAAACGGAAGGTTTGTTGTCAATCCCACAATCGACGCTCTGCCGACGGGACCGATTTAAACCCCTGAGGCCCACAAGGGGTGTCGTCGGACTATCTCCAAAGTGCGCGTTATTTTCAGGTAGAAATATTTTACCTTGTGAATGGCTCCAACCATACTGCGCTTTAGTTCACCCCTTCATTTTTTGAAGCTTTGCAGTGTACCTGCTGGGTGGTCAACGCCCTTCCACCCTAGGCAGCAATAAGCGGACTGGACCGTAAATGAAGACGTCTTGCATTCTTAGGCCCGTAGGAGAGGCAGAGGAATGGGAGAGAAGAATAGAGAGGGGAGACGGTCTGAGAGAGACAGAGAGGGAGAGAGAGGGAACGAGAGAAATGGAGAGAGCCCGATGGGTGCCGGCGGCGGCGGTACTATGCCGCTAGCCGTCCGAAATTAAACGGTGTTCCTCGGAACCAGCATAATAAAAAACAATAAAACAAAAAAACAAAAAAAAAACGTGAGGTAAAATGTGCGCAACGCAGATGTGGGTATATTGAACTGACGCGAGGGGGAGGGGCGCCACCTGGGCGTATAGCGTGGTGCGTACTGGTGCGTTTGGCTGCGTCGCGCGTCCCACTCGTAATATATTTATCGCGTTTGTTTCTTATCTCCCCGTGTGTCCACCGCCCCTCTCCCTTCCCTTCTGAATTAGGCGAGCGGCCGGGACCTTTTTTCGGGTGAGAGGCGGTAAGAGCGGGGGAGTGGGAGTGGGGGAAAGTCCCAGGAGAGCGGGGGAGAGAAGGGAGAGAGAGAGAGAGAGAGAGAGAGAGAGAGAGAGAGAGAGAGAGAGAGAGAGAGAGAGAGAGAGAGAGAGAGGGTAGAATCGAGCCGCGTTACCTCGCGGTCGAGCCCCGGGCCGCCGCAGCGACTGCATACCTGTAGTATTAAATACTTTTTGACACTTTTGAGGTTCGTTTTCGCAGCGGAAATGTTTTTCCTTCTACCTTGTCCGGTATAGTTGACTCGCCTATCCCGCCCCGCCGCGCCCTGCGCCTCCTCCGGGTCTTATCGCTGTGATCGGGGGCGAAGCGGGGCGGGGCGCGGCGGGGCGGGGCGGGGCGCGCTGAGCCGCACTAGCGTGCAGTGGTGCCGCAGACGCCGCCACCCTCGCCGCTATTCTCTAGCTGCTCTGCGGGTTTGTTTTTTTTTGTTTCCATCGCCCCGCCCGCTGCCTACCTCTGCGCCACCAGAAGCATCGGGCCGCCTCCCCCTCCCGTCCCCACCCCTCCCCCACCGCCCTTAGACTTCGCCCTCTGCCATACTTCTCCTGTTACCTCAAAAATTTGCCTTTTTGAATGTGTAAATGCATTGTAACCCCGGCCCGGCCCGGCCCGGCCGGGGACACCCGCGTCCTCGCCGTGGTAAGCTCGGATATCTGATCTCGCCGCGGCGCGGCGTGGCGGGGGAGATGCACGTGATACGGCCGTCGCGAGTATAGAGCCTTACCGGCATAGGCAGGTACCGCCCCACCCCGCCCCGCCCCACCCCACCCCGGGTACCTCACACCCTCCCTGCGCGGGGTGCGGCCCGCCCCGCCCGCCCCGCCCGCCCCGCCCGTCCCGCTCCGTCAGCCCTCAGTTCGTTACCCGCGCACTCCCGGATGCACCCTCCAGGCCCCGGGGCCGACCCCGCCCGCACCGCTGCCGCCCCGCCCCACCCCACCCCGCCCCACCACGCCCCCTGGGGGCCCCGCAGTCCTGTCCCACCTCAGGGCTTTATCGGGTTTTCGCGTGCCGAGCAGCAGACAGGGCCGAGCAGAGCTGCTGCTGTGGCCCGAATCAGCTGGACCCCTACTTTCCCCCTCCCCTCCCCCTCCCCCCTCGCCGCGCTGCTCGCTGGGAGAGAAGAGGCGTAGGATGAGATGCGGCGCGAATGAATACTGCAGGCCGGGCCTGGCCCCGCCCCGCCCCGCCTCGCCCCGCCCCGCCCCGCCCCGCCCCGCCTCGCCCCGCCCCCGCCGCAGCGCAGCTGTCCTATATATTTTGTCGGCAGGTTTATTCGGGCGCCGCGCCGCTTGTGGGGGAGACGGGCGGGGCGGGGCGGGGCGGGGCGGGGCGAGGCGGCAGGTAGGCTGCTCGGCTCGAGCCACCCGTAATGACACTGATATGTACTTACTTGCGGATGATGTATTATACTTCTGCTTTATTCGTTCACCATCGTCCCTCCGTCCCCTCCCCCTCTCTCTCTTTCTCTTTCCCTCTCTGTGTCTGTCGCTCGCTCTCTTGCCCTCTCACCCCGGGGCCCTCACAGGGGCCAGATCTCGCTGCAGTGATGGATGGCCCCGCCGCACCCTGCCCCGCCCCGGCCCGCCCCGCCCTCCCCGCCCCGCCCGCCGCGCCTCTCTCCTCACGCAGTGCCACGCCACGTGTGATTACTCCATGGCATGCTGAGGGTTGGGGTTTATTTCCTGTCACTATCGGGCAGCGGATTCCCTTCCTGCATATCAGCTGATCATCCTGGGGGCAGGACGAGCAGGACGCGGCTGCTCCGCCGTGCGGCAGGCCTGAGGGCGGCGTCGCGGCGCCCATCAGAGACGCACTGTGCGCCCCGCCACGCCCCGCCCCGCCACGCCCCGCCCCGCCACGCCCAGCCCCGCCACGCCCAGCCCAGCCCCGCCCTGCTCCACACTGCACCGCCTCGCCCTGCCACGCGCCGCCAGGCCTTAAGGCGACGCTTTGACTCTGCGGACGCAATGTTCTCTGGTCGTTGAGTGCGCCCGTATATCTCCTCTCGCGCGCCAGGCCGCCACGCCCCCGGCGCCCCGCCCCACCCCGCCCCGCCCCGCCCAACCCACGGCCGCGGGTGCTCTCGCCGCTTCCTGTGCTGGGCGCTCCCGAGGTCTTCCTCCTCTCCCTCCCCGGGGAGGGTCGGCGGCCGGGTCGGGCGGGGCTGGTCCGGCAGCCCCCCCCCCCCCCCCCCACCCCGCGCCGGTGTCTCCGCTGGGAGATTGGTTTATCCGCCGCACCCGGCCCGGCCCCGGCGTGGAAGCTCTCAGCGGCCACCGCCTCTCTGCACGACGTTTGCCAAATCCTGTTGTATAACGGCATGGGAAACCACTCGGCCGCATCTGCGACCCGCCCCACCCGGCCCCGCCCGCCACCTCCCCCCGCCTCGCACCCCCGGATAAGTAACACGCCTTACTCTCTAATTGCTCGTTTAATAACGTTTTCGCGCGGTCGTATCGGCCTAACGGTTATGTGCCTGGCGCTGCCTGGCGCTGGTGCTGGCGGGGCACTCGCGCGGCGAGGCGCGGCGCGGCGGCGACGCCATCGCGCGCAATGGCCTTCAGATAAACTCTTTTTCGCTCCTCTCCTCGTTCGGGCGGGGTGGGGGGGGCGGGGCGGGCGGGGCGGCCATGAGTGCGCGGCCCAGCCCGCTGCTAGCGCGAGGCACATCGCCCAGCCCAACGCGGAGGCACAATGAGATGCGATTCTTTTTGGGGCGTCGGCAGCAGCAGTACTATATATCTCGTACCCGAATGTGAATACAATTTTTTTTTTATAAATGTCATCAGTTTTACTGTCTGTTATTTCACCGCCGTTTGAGTGGTCTCGCCGACCATGCCCGCCCGCAGCGCCCGTTAGGTTAGGTCGGTCCCCCCTGGTCGTTACCAAAACAATAACCTCCCCTTCCTGGCTATTGGCATTCGCTCAATAAAGTTTGATTGGTCATAAATAATAAGTTTGCTCGGCGTGGAGAGCGGGCACCTGTTGTATTGACTTGCAGAGGCGCCAAACTCCTTAAGCGACGAGTGCTAATTGGGGGTCTTTTGTTTTCTCGTCGTCCTTGGAGAGAGAGAGAGAGAGAGAGAGAGAGAGAGAGAGAGAGAGAGAGAGAGAGAGAGAGAGATGTTTGATCAGTCGCGCGGTTTTCACCACAGCTTTTCCCTCATTGATTTAATTTCACCACGTCACGGAGCAACATCTGCACATTTCATCAGGCTCGGCTCCGCTGTTTCGTCATTTGTGATTTTTTTCATTATTTTTCGCTGGCGCGCTCTACGCTCAGCTTTGGCCTACTTTACTCCGGGCCGCTGTTGTGCAAAAGTCTTTTGTTCGTAATCTGGTCTTTCACTGCTCTTCTGCTGTGTTTTCCACCCCCCCCTACCCCCCTCCGCTCCCTGTCAGCCCCAACGCCACTAACCAATACCCCCCATCCATAACCCTCCCCCTGCGCCCCCGCCCCGCCCCGCCCCACCCCGCCGCGCCGTAGGGGTCGGCTGCATCGTACATTGTAACTAGCAATCACACATAAAAGTGCTGAGTTTCTCGCCCGCCCCCGCCTCGCAGTGCACCGCTGCTGCGCGGACTCGACGTTGTATTTTTATTTCTTCCATAGCTTTTCGTTCAGCGTACTCGTTCTGCCCCTGCTGCCACGCCAGCCTCGAACTCTGCAGAAAAACTGGGCGGCGAAGAAACCTCTGACATCTGAACTGCAACATAGCGAACCTTGGTTTCGTTGTGTCTGTCTTTACTTCTTACTCCTTTCCCTTCATTCATGCCCGCTGCTTACTGCCGCAATAATAATATCTCTCTTCTTTTTTATTGCCGTGGCAGCAGCAGCAACAGCCTCCAGCATTCTGCTGCCGGGCGCTGGACAATGCGGGAGAGAAATATCGCTGCTGGAAGATCTGCCGGCCGGACTCGTTATGGTGACGACATTCTTCCTTATTGCCCTTGACACAAATGGCCGCCGCTGCGCGCCCCGCGCCCCGCGCCCCACGCCCCGCGCCCCGCGCCCCGCGCCCCCTCCCCTATCCCTATCCCTTTCCCGCTGCCGAGCGACGGCATATTTTCTTGAGAATATCTCCCCGGGGCCAAATTTATTATTTATTCCTGACAACTTCCTCTGACCTTGCGGTCGAGCCGAAAATATAAACACGATGAAGTAGTGGCTGTACGACGCGGCTCGGGTGAAACTCGCGCGCCCGACAACCCTAAGAGTATTTCTCTTTTTTTTTCCTGTTTAAAAAATAAAAAGCTCGCTGTTGTATGAAGGATGGATGGGTAGCCGGGGTGGCGGTCTCGTGCGCAGGGCCGGCGGGGTGCAGCGCACGCCCCTCGGCGTGCAGGGGCGGGGCGGGGCGGGGCGGGGCGCCTCACTCCAGGCCCGGCCGGGCAGGCACGCCAGATCGCATGAGCTACATTTTTCGGCGTTTCTGCACGGCGAAATAGTTTTCGCACAGAGCGGCGCGTGCGGGGGGCGGGGCGGGGCGGGGCGGGTCGTTACGAGGCTCAGTTGTATAATGAAGTTTGCAGCGGCCCTAATCGTATTTAAGTCCTGTTGAATGCGTCAGCTGCGGGATTATTTGGGCCGGTCGCGCTCGTGACTTGATCCGCGTCTGATTGAGACGTAGGGCGGGGCGGGGCGGAGCGGGGCGGGGCGGGGCGGGGCGGGGCGCGCGTGCCCTGGTAATGAGCAACTAGTTATGCCTCCACATGTGCGACGGACCGGGCTGCTCCGCTGGACCTCTGCCAGATTGTTGTTTATTTTAGCGGTCTCGACGCGCGGAGGCTGCCGGACCTAACACCCCACCCCGCCCCACCCCGCCCCGCCCCGCCCCGCCCTGCGCGCTGGATCGCGAGAGAGAGCTCGCGCGGTGCAAGGGGGACGGGGTGGGGTGCCATCGCGTAGGCGCAGCGCACTGCAGGGTACACGGTAAATCTGTTTCCTGGGACGCCTAGGAAAGTAGGTACTTTTCCAGGAAAGTTCCTGGGTATTGCCAGGAAGAGTACTGGAAAAGCCAGGAACTTTCCTGGAAAAGTACCTACTTTCCTGGGAGGTCCCAGGAAATAGATTTACCGTGTAGCTCCAAGTCGAGGACGTTCACGATGTTCAACTTTTTGAATACTGGGTGACGAAATGATCGAGAGCTCTGTTGGCAAGTGTTTCATGTCCCTTTGAGGTGAAATATATATTGTCAGTTTGGATAGCACACTTTCACAAGGGTTATTGGGCGAGGGGGCCACAATTCCCAAAATCATTTGTTCACACGTGTCGCAATCCATCCGCAAATCCTTGCAATCTACCGAAATCCTTTGCATCATAAAACATTGAAATCCTCCGCAATCTGCCGCAATCTGCCGCAATCTCGCAGAATCCTCTACAATCTGCCGCAATTCCCCTGAAATCATTTCCAATCTGCCGCAATCCTCCGCAATCTTAGCGAAATCATCATCGTAATCTAGCAATCGTCCAATGATTTACATCGCCATCTAAGTGCAATCTTTACAAAATCCATCGCAATCTTAGTGAAATCCTGCCTTCTTTGCAATCATGTGTTTACCCAAAAAGGGGAGTTGTGACCCCCTCGTTATTGGGTCCTTATTTTCTTGTGAAATACATGGGCCTTTTTAAATAAGCGTCAAAGAGTGTTCTACAGTTACGCTTTAGTCAGTGAACACTTTAGGTTACACGGGTGTAGCCGCACGCCCGCAAGGAGCGCGGCCCCGCGAGGCGCCTCGAGAGATCGCAACCCATTTAGATGTGCCGATCAGTGCGTGTGCGTGACGGGCGGCTATCGGAGGGGCTGCGGGGCGGGGCGGGCGGGGTGGGGCGGGGCGGTGCGGGGCGGGGCGGGGCGGCGTTATCATTCTCGCCCCTAGGATGTTATTTCAGGACTCACTCGGGGTTGAAGACGAGAGCCGCGCCGGTCAGGACGCTACCGTCAGTGGGGGCGGGGCGGGGCGGGGGGGCGGGGCCGCGGCGGCGCTCTCTCGTCACCGAACGGGGCCCGCTCAACTAAACAGATGTGTCGGCGCCTGCTCCCCGCCCCGTCCCCCCGGCCTGGCCTGCCCCGCCCCGCCCCGCCTCTCCCCGCCCCGCCCCGCCCCGCCCCCCGGCGTGCCCCGCTGTCGGCGGTGAGATGTATCCGCGGCCGGCCGCCAGCGCTGTCAAAATACACGCCGACTGAATTTATCGTTGTTTTTTTGAAATGCCGAGGAGGCGAGACTGACGAAGCGCTATTGTGATTTCCACTGACACTCATTCTGTAGGCAGGCCCTCTACATTCGCCACCCAAGCGGAATGCCGCTAAAGAAAAACGAGAGTGGTGCTGCCTGTGAGAGGATCAGTTTAGGCGTCATCTGACGGGGTGCGGCGGCTGTGCGGGGCGGGGTGGGGCGGGGCGGGGCGGGGTGGGGTGGACTCGCGGAACTAACCAGGCGGGGTAATCGTTCCCGTGCCGCCCCCGGGCGTGGAGGGCTTTTCGGTTCGGTTCGGCTGTCGCCGCGCCGGCCTCCGTTCCCACGGTGGTCACGGTCCGTCACAGTGGCTCGCTGTGCTGTGACGCCGGGTGACGCGCACTGCGCTCTGCGTGATCGGCCGCCTGGTACGTATCTCTGTTCTTCGCGCCAACACATCTGTATTTTTCATTTGTCTGCCTTTCCCCCGTCGTCCGGTGTATTTCAGCAGCGCCGCTGAAACTAACGTTAATCACGAACTGCGCTCGTCCTCCCGGGTGAGTTGTGGTCGTCTCGCCCCGCCCCGCCCCGCCCCGCCCCGCAACCAACCCCCCGTCCAGCAATATCTTTTTTGGAAGTTGGTCGCTGGTAATCCCGTCCTGGGCGGGGCGGGGCGGGGCGCGGCGGGGGCAGGACAGGCTTGCCGGGCAGCGCCGGGCAGGCCAGGCGGGGCGGAGCAGAAGTTTGCCGTCGCGCGGGCGGGGCCGGGCGGGGCCGGGGCCTCTGGAGCAATAAAGTGGCAGAGGCGCTGCCTTCTGGCTCAGTTCACGCACGAGACGTAAGCGGGGCGGGGCGTGGCGGGTCGTCGTGGGGCGGGGCGGGGCGAGGTGCGGGGCGCCCCCACACAAACAGGCAGTGCACCGCGCCCAGCACCGCGCGGCCGGCCGGGCCGGAAGGGACATCCCTGTAGAGCCTGCAGGCGTTTGTCCAGTAAGTGCAGGGAGCGAGCTGGCACGCACTCCTTGAATCAGCCTGCGCTTCAGCTGTGCAGTCGCCTTGCGTTGCTAATAAATAAGGCGGAAACATGTTGCGAAATACATGGGTGGTGGTGGAGTTATATTGTGTTTGTCAGTGGAGACAACTGAAATGGGCCTGTCCGGCGCAAAGGCTTCGTGTGTGTGTGTGTGTGTGTGAGAGAGAGAGAGAGAGAGAGAGAGAGAGTGTGTGTGTGTGTGCGCGCGCGCGCGCGTTGTGGGAGGTAACGGATAAAGAACCAGACGCGTACGCACGCTAATGAAACAGTTCTACCTCAACGGTGTCATGTGGGGAGCGCAAAGGGAATTGGCGGTAGGGGAGGGGGGGGGGGGTGTAGGGGGTACGCTACCGGAGGTTGACAGTGCTAATGAAACAGTGCGTGTCGGAGGCATTCACAGTCCAACAAGCGAACCCACACACACACACACACACACACACACACACACACACACAGCGCGCCCATTCGTGCAAAGCCCCCCTCCCTCCGCCGGCCTGTGATTGGCTGTCTGCTGTTTGTCATGCTGATGCAAGGTGTTGTGCATTGTGTGCGCAATGAGGGGGGAGGGGGTGGGGTTGGGGGCTGGGGGCGCCGGGTGCTGCGCGCCTGCAGCCCTGGAGATAGGCAGCGGGCCACCTTGGGCGCGCTGGTGTTGCCTACCCGCTGGACCACAGGCGCACTAACCGGGCCGGGAGCGGAGGGAGCGCAGTACTCAGTGCTGCGACACGTGTGACCAAGGGCACTGCAAACCCTCGAATCCGGATTCTCGGCCGAAAAGGGAAAGGACACTTTTTCTTGCTTATTTAGGGTGAGAATTTTAAACCTCACTCTATTCGAGCGAGATATTTTTTAGCCTCTTAGCCTCACTTTATTTAAGCAAGAATTCTCAGTTTATTTGGGCGAGATCACAAAATTCTTTCCCAAATAGAGCGAGGAAAAAAATTCCTACTCTCCATAGAGTAATAAAATTACTCTCAAATTGTCGCCCGTATAGGAGCGAGAATCAGGATTCGTTCATTTTCAGTGAAGTGGCAACACTGTCTGTCGGGAACTTCTCCCTTTGTCATACTAAAGGTTTGGAAACACCAAAATGTACGCGGTGACAGTCCCCGTGAAACGCGACGCTGCGTCACCAGAGGGCATGTCACCGGAACGAAAACACTATCGTCACCATCTGCACGGTGATACATTTCGTGTTTCCAAAAGAAGAGAAGTTCCTAAAAAGACAATGTGTTGCCAACACGGAAAAAAATATATCGGTTAACTTCGGGACAATCGACGAATTAGTCGTGACAACTAATATAAACGTGCTGGCAAACAAAACGTGTCTGTGTTGGCGGAAATATTGAGTTGCCACACCCCGTATATAAGTTGGCCCAAATCTAACAAATTTATTAGTTGTAGCGACTGATGTTCGGTCGCAACAACGGAATCATTTTTTTCCGTGAAGTTTCGGTGACTATAGTCATAGCTTGAGCTTACAAATTGACAGTGCTCTCAAAGCATTGGAGCTGTGGGCGCAGTGGGGCGCGGCACATGTGCTGCAGTGATCATGATCAGACCTCTGCCCTCCCCCCTCCCGCCTGTCGCCGCGCGTGCCGGTA
The DNA here is from genome assembly GCA_033675135.1 of Frankliniella intonsa. Lineage (NCBI taxonomy): Eukaryota > Metazoa > Arthropoda > Insecta > Thysanoptera > Thripidae > Frankliniella > Frankliniella intonsa. The sequence goes on from CM066253.1 coordinate 14,637,465, forward strand.
AGTGGAGCTCTGCGCACGACACGGCGCCCCGCGTGACTCACGGACCAGAAAAAAGTTTGATTCTGGCTTCTTTTTTCCGTCGAAACCTTTTGTTTTTTGCGTGTTGACGGTGTAATTTCCGCCAAGTCCGGTTGGTGTTGCGTGGTTGATGGGACACACTGGCCTTTTGCTGGAATATTCGGGGGGCGGCTACGCCGCTCTCTCGTTTCCGATTATCACCGTTCAGGTTATTTCTAGTCTGCAGGATTTTTTCTTGGTTGTGGATCGTTTGTACGTCCTGTCTGACCTTCCCCAAGGCACACCGCGCCGGGCGCAGGAGTAGGTGGGCCGGGGCGGGGTGCGGGCTCTTTTCCAAACATCACCGGCCGGGAATCTGCCAGCCTCGCCCAAGCCACTCGCCCTGTCTGCTCGCGCTATACTGACCAGAAGCAGGTGTGGCGGGGCGCGGCGGGGCGCGGCGGGGCGCGGCGGGGCGCGGCGGGGCCGTACAAGTGCGGGGAGTAACGAGTCTAATCGCCGCGGGGTACGCCTTGCACGTGCGTTACCCGCTCTTTCTCTTTTCCACTACTCTCTCAAAATTCACCCTCGTCGATCGACCCTCTTCGCCATAGCCTCGCTGAAAAGACTGTGCGCCCTCAAATTTCCGAACCAAAATTAAAATGAGATGAAAGTGAGGACAATAAGTGTCGAGGTGGAATTAGTTACGGGTTCGCCAAGACGTCCAGGGCGGCGGTGAGGTGCGGGCGGCGGAAGCGCTCGGCTCGGGCGCCGGGGGAGTTTGTCGGGGCGGCCCGTGTGCGGGGATTAAGTCCGTGCACGGGATTGCCAGGCCCGCGTGACAAATAGAGAAATAATTTCGCGCCATATTTCTCTCTGGCGACGCTCTGCAGCAGCAGGGCGGGGCGGGGCGGGGCGGGGCGGGGCGGGCCCCGCGGGCAGCGCCGCAGAGATGGATGGCAGACAGGCCGGAGACAGAGTGGTCGCGTCCCCGGAGGTAGAGGGGAGGCGGGGCGGGGCGGGGCGGGGGCTTAACTGGTTCACCGTCTTAGTCATTCTAACAACGGGTGTCGCAGCGGAGCCCAGCCCAGCGCAGCAGCCTCTCTCTCTCTCTCTCTCTCTCTCTCTCTCTCTCTCTCTCTCTCTCTCTCTCTCTCTCTCTCTCTCTCTCTCTCCTCGGGATAGGCGCAGGGGGAGGCTGCGGGGGCTAACTCACGCAGATAAGCCCCCTCCCCCCCACCCCCGCTCGTACCCGAGGCGTCGTCGCCAGCAGCGCCTTTCAGAGCCGCGCGGAGAAAGCTCCCCTCGCGCTGCGCCGCCTCTGAAAATGTATATACAAATATAAAAGGGCAATGAAAAATGCGTCGCCACAAAGAGAAAATATAAGTCGGTTGTTTTGGTCGCGCGGAGAGGCCCCCCCCCCTCCCCCGCGCCGCGTCGTGCCGTGATCTCAGGTAAGCCAGGCAGCGCGGCGTCGCGCGAGGGGGGGGGGGGGGGGGGGGGGGGTTAGGTTAGGGGGCCCTTGTGCGGCTGAAAAATGGCGCCCTGTTAAGCGCTTGAATGTCGTCGCGAGGCCGGCGAGGTGGAAAAGGACGGCGGGCGGGGCGGGGCGGGGCGCGCGGCGAGAGCGAGCGAGATGGCAATCTGTTGTTAATTCTGTTAATTCCAGCGGCCTCTACGGATGAGGGCGGCCTCAGCCTCGGCCTCAGCCCCCGGCGGCGCGGCGACGTCCACGGCTCGCCCTCAACACCTAGAATTTATTCGTTTGTGGAATTTTTTTCATGCTGTTTGTTTTAGGCTCATTTTTGTTCTTTTGTGGGTATATTTTATTGAAAAAAACTAATACTTGGAACGTGATTGGTTAGCGGCTCCATGGGAAAGTCGACGCAGAATCTACGTCGACACTACACTTTGAATGTCTAGGGAAAATTATTGTAAAACTGCCTCCAGACGAACAAGTGACGCACCAAAAAGTCCGGTGCCAGTTACAATCCTTGGGCATTTAGAGTGTACGTGGAAAAGTACATTACGTGGATTGTACGCCGAGCTACGTCAATTGCGTGGGCTTGACTTGAGGTGCCCAGTAATTGTACGCCAAGGCGTACACCAGAGGGGCACACCACGCAAAGTTGTACGCCCGGCGGACGATGACCCCAAATTAACGGTGCAGATTTACGCGGTTTCCGAACGTAGGCACGTGGACGGAAGTACTGTACTATCCCGAGGGACAAGGTACGTTGTGTGCGCCCCGCTGCAAATGTAAAATTGTTGTTGTTGGATTTAAAAAAATAAAAAAATCTGTGGGAAATCTTGGTGTTTACAAGAATATGTAAGATTTGCCGGTCCCGTCTGCCTCGAGCGTGCGCTCACGCCCCGCGCGGTGCGGCGCGGTGCGGCGCGGCGCGGCGGTGGGTCGGCGTTGGTGTGGGTGCAATTTATGACGCCGTTTGAGTACACGGCGTCGGGCGCGCCGTTTCTTCCAGGAAGGCGGTGCCTGGCGGGCCGGGGCCGGGGCCGGGGCCGGGAGCTGCCGCCCCAAAACAACCGGAACGCGTTGCTGGGCTGTTCGCGCTGTAGCGCTGATGACTCGTAACGGAATGGAGCCGCTCGCCTCGCCTCGTAGCGCCAGCCATTTCCATATTGCGATGAGCGCACGCGTACCGTGCGAAACCTGTTTTTTTTTTCCCTCCCCTTGTGTGTGTTTGCGTGTATTTTCTTGTTAGCTCAAGCGGCCCCTGTCTTTTCCTCGTTTTGTTTTTGTTCTTGCGGAAAGAAAGAGGAAGGGAGGAAAAGTATACGTCCGCGCTGAAAAATGCGGCCGAGATGTGCGTGGTGACGTGTGAGGAATGGGGCCCTCAGCGAGGCTACGCGGGGCGGTCAGTCAGGCGGGCAGCGGGCCGCGGACTCACCTGGGGGCGCGTGACCACACTGTGGACATAACTCATGGCGAGGAGAGGGGCACCGGCGGGAGGGCAAGGAAACTGCAAGTTCAACTTTCAAGCTTCCCAACCTGCGCGCAACAGACATAACAGTGGTGCCGGTATTACTGACCGTATGATGTTGCGATTGAAAGTATCATCGGGACAGTGGCGTCGGTATCTACCGCACTGTTAAACCAAGTGTGCAACTGTTCAACACTTGAATGTGTGCAACTTCCAGTCTTACACGTCCAAGTGTACAACTCGGTATTTGTGCCATTCCAAGTGTCAAATTTGCTAGTTGTGCACCTGTAAGTGTTTAACTCGACATTTGTGCACTTGCATGTGTTCAACTTCCCCGCGCAACATTTCCCTTGTTGAACACTTGCAAGTGTACAACTGTCGAGTTAAACACTTACAAGTGTACGACTGGTGAGTTTGACACTTGCAATCGCACACATACCGAGTTGCGCACTTGCACCTGTTATACTGGAAGTTGCACACTTACAAGTGTTGAACAGTTGAACACTTGGTTGCACAGTGTGACTCGGGCTCTGCCTCTACCCCGGGACGTGGCCCATGCGCCCCAACCCCACCGGCGTCTGCAGGTGAGCCCTTATCCCGGGAGACAAAGGCGGCGGGGCGGGGCGGGGCGGGGTGGGGCGGGGCGGGCGCGCGGGGTGGTGGGTCGCGGCTAACGAGTGAGAAGGCTCTAATAGGGCCTAAAAGAAGGAGAACAAATGTTTGCCTTATAAAAAAGAGAAAGGTAAGGAGAGTGGTGGAGCAGGGGGACGGGAGCCGTCGCGGAGCAGCGGGGGGAGGGCCGCAGGGCCGCAGGGCCTTGGCGGCGGGGGACGAAATACACAGAAAAAAACAACGAAACGCGTAGCACCCTGGTATTACGCCATTGTTTTTGTTTTGTTTTTATTAATCATGAGTGTAGGCCTACACAACTGTACCCATACATTTTATGATCTGATAAGTGTTCGAGTTTACAAGAGTACCTCCTCTGTACCTTTTACTATTCTCTGCTCCTCTCTGGCAAGGCTTTGGGAGCTAAAAGGTTCCGGGTAATTAGGTGATGATGCGTCTGCTGCTTTTAGCAAGTGAGGAAGCGAGCGAGCGAGAGAGAGAGAGAGAGAGAGAGTGACCGACCGACCGACTCTAAGTGAGATAGGGAGAGTAGGAGAACATGAGTGTAATATTCAAGAGTAATATTTTTTTTATATATGAAAAAGTAAAATGTGATTTGCGGCTTGAGGCCGGCGTGTTCTTTCTGAGGGTAAAGTAGGCAGGGTGTTCCCGCCTCGCCGCTGCGCCGTGCTGCGCCATGCTGCGCCGTGCTGCGCCGGACCCACTCGGGATAAAAGCGTCGATACTGCTCCCTCGGAATAATTCTCTCCCCCGCTCCTCTCTCTCCTCCGCCTCAGGCAGGCGCACGGCGCGGCCCGGGCCCCGCCGTGTGTGTCGCTTCTTCTTCTTTATGGCTTTGGATAAATAAGTGAGGCCGGGCGGCCGGCCGGCCAGGGCTGCAGGGTGACAGATGACTGGCCGGAGATGCGTCATAAATACCGGAGCCAGTCGCATCGAGGAGGGGCGGGGCGGGGTGGGGCGGGGCGGGGCGGCCGGTGGGTCCGACAGCTCGCGTGCCCGGTACGTGTACGTACTTCACCCACTGTCTGACTTTTTGCACTCGCCGTTCGTTTACTTTTTCTTCATGTACGCGTTAAGTGTCTACTATAGCTAACCTACCCTGTTGTGTACCAAAAAAAAATTGCGATGTAGTTCAAATCTTTTAAAATGCTATGAAATCGTACACTTTGAGAAATGTTTGTTGGGGTTACGGGAAAATTTTCTTTGAGGAATGCCGTAAAATTACGATTTAAAGTAAAATTACAAAAATCTCATGGCACTTGGCCTTGACTTTTCATTCTTAAATGAGCATGAAACTGGCTTACATGAAATGTAAATTACAAATTACGAGAGCTGTTGTAGATTTACGATGATAGTTTTCACAGTGTACGAAATCTCTCAAATCAAGGATAAGCATTTAAAAAAAGAAAATACTTGGTACAGGGTAAGCCTGTTTCCAATACTCACGCCACCCACCTGCCGGTCGGGACTGAAGTAAAGTCGTCCACGGCGGCGAGTGGTAGCGCCCTGATCTCCGCTGCTCCCCCCCTCCCCCCCCCCCCGCCCAACGACGGAAAAATGACTTCCACTTAGCGAGAAATACGAGGGTAGCAAGTGCTGCTCGTGTGTTTTCTGCGGGTAAGTCTCTCTCTCTCTCTCTCAGCCACCCTCCTCGCTCGCTTGTCCCACCCTACACACACACACACACACTCACACACACGCCCATTACTGCCTTGGCCACGTGACCTGCCTCTAGATTGAACCCAAGGGCAGGTGGTGCGGGGGGGGGGGGGGGGCTTAAAGGCCGCAGCGGTTTATACTTCATGATCGCGCGTGTTTAAGGCGCACGCCGTGCGTATGCAGTGCTCACGCGTGACCGTGCGTGCGCTGTCTTATGTCACCACGAGCCCCGCCGTCACACTGTTAAACTGAATTGTCACGTGACGATAAATCTTGCTCCGAATATTTCGTCACAGAGCTCAGATGAAACAGTCATCACATGACATACTCACATTTCGTCACATGACATTTATCTATCGTCACACAACATACAACATTCATCACATGACATGCACATGCAACATTCGTCACACTGTGATGTGTCATTTAACATTTATCTCACCGCTTGTGACGAACCTTTTATGAGAAAACCTTAGCACTGACTTTGTCGTCATGTGATGACTTAAAACTTTACAGTGCACAGGAACAAGGATTTAGTTTTCCTCACTAAAGTAGTGTACCTCTGTATGTTCGCAACAGATTGTGAACACTTTTCCTTCCTCGACGCGATTTCATGACTTTCTGTGCGCTTTTTGCCAGTCCTGCAGCAGGGCGGGGCGGGGCGGGGGGGCGGGGAGGGGCGGGGCGTCCACATCATTGTGATGGAGGCTTGCACTCCTCCTGGTCCGTCGAGCTGGAAGCATTGGGCGCAGGAAGTAGGAAGCACCCCTTATTGAGTGCCCGCTGAAAGCTTTTGGGGGAGGGGCGGCGCGACCCCTGCCCCGCCCCCGCCTGTGCCCATGCACCCGCCCCCACCCCTGCCCCCACTCCCCACCCCTGCCCCCACCCTCGCCCCCACTCACTGCTCCTGCCGTGCCGCACCCCTGTCTAGCCGAAAATTTCGGTTACGAATACGGTTAACATAACCGGAATTTTCAGCTGGGTGCCCGCGCTGCCTCCCCCCCCCCACTCCTCCCGACACCACCTTTTTCTCAGACCAGACCGAGCCCTCTCGTCAGGTCATGATATTCGCCGGCACTAAGCCTCTCCCTCCTTTGGTTGTTGAAATCTTTTAAACTTGGGTGTGCTTCGTTACTTTTAACAGTGGCGCTCTCTGAACTCGTGACCAGCGAGACGAGTGCGCTGGGGTGTGCGGCATGAGGATCTTGACCTACTTGACGCGTTAGTTACCTTTTACACAAGGCGGGGTGGAACACCCGTGGTCGGGGTGGGGCGGGGCGGGGCGAGGGGCGAGGCAGGTCGGGTCGGGCGGGGTGGCTTCGAGGTCTAGTCAGCACTTCTTGAATGCGTGCCAGAACTTTGGGCCGCCGCGGCCCGCGCTGCCGAGGGTCCCGCGAGCAAGCCGTAGTTCGACAGCGGTGCCGGGGGGGGGGGGGGGGGGGGGCAGCGAACAAACGGATGTGTAGCCGTACCGTGGCTCTTCTCTTCAATGGGGCGCATCCAACAAAGTGTGCCCGGTGTTTAGCAGATATGTGTGTACCGGTTATCAAAGCAAATTTTTCTGTGAGGTAATGAAAAGTGTGAGCATAAAATTATTGCGTTTGTTTGTTCCGACAACTAAATGTTGTTGTTTTTTATTTACGTTACAATAAACAAGATTGTGAGCGCTGCCGCTGCCTGCCTGGCCCAGCGCGGGAGACGGGCGGGCCCTCCGTATTGTGCATGCAGGCGGTGCCGCGCGGGGCGGGGCGGGGCGGGGCGGGGTGGGGCGGGGCGGCCTGGCCAATCAGCTGATGCGTGCTGCAACAAGCGAATCAATCCGCCGCGGCCGACAGCGGAGAGAGGAGGAGAGGCGTTGTAGGAGAGAGGGAGAGGGAGGGAGGATGAGACTGAGGGAGGAAGGGAGAGAGAGAGAGAGAGAGAGAGAGAGAGAGAGAGAGAGAGAGAGAGAGAGAGAGAGAGAGAGAGAGAGGGAGGGGGAGAGGGAGACAGTTGCATCGACAGTGGGAATGGAAAAGGAAGGTAGAGTAGTAAGGGAGCGGCTCGGATCAGCCACATCGCGCTGCCTCGGAAATGGAATATCGACAAGGAGGCGCCGTTGTTCGCGCCGCGTAGGGCAGGGCCACGCGCTGCCGCTCCCAAACTGGATGACGGCGCGGCCGCGGCGTGGCGCGCAGGGCGCCTGGAGAGTAGGCCACCCGGCGGCGCGCGCGCGCTGCGGGCCTGCCTACCCCGCGCTGCGCAGGGGCCTGCCGCGCCCGCCGCTGGAGGAGGGGCGGGGTGGGGCGGGCCGCTGCGGACCGCTCTCTTGTGTCCGTGACCACAGGGCCGCTGTCCGCAGCAGTTTGTTTTTTTTGTCCAACGCTTTCCAACATTTTCCGCGTTCACTGTAAAAAAAATGCAGATTGTGGGACGGAACCAACTACGGCGTTCCGTACCTGCATTTGAAAAACTGAGTACCAAGACCAGATCATGGCGTCACCGTACGCTGGTTTTGAGCCAGTACGGCGCTTCCGTCTTGTTTTTCGTGTACGGTGGCCCCGTACTTGGCAGTTCATCTCAATATTGTGACAATTACAGGTACGGTGCCCAACTACAGAATCACCGAAATTAGCGGTGATTTCCGTAGTTTGACCGCAGTTGTTTTTTACAGTGTGCTTTAGTTATTTTAACAAAGATGGCGCAAGTAATAATTTTTTTCACTCTTTCCACATCTGCACGCTAGTCGGTCGCCGACTATTGATCCCCGCTTGGGTCCTCTCGGGTGTTTGTCGCTCGGTAGACAATACCAGTTTGGCGTCACTGATGATGACAAATGATTTTCTTTACAATCGATATCCCTCGTGTCTCGCTCGCGCAGGGGCGCTCTTTCTCCCCCCCCCCCCCTCTCTCTCTCTCTCTCTCTGAGCTCCGCACCGCTCCCCCGGGTGCTCGCCGCCTGACCCCGCGTTAGGGAGCCCCTCCGTGCCCCCGGGTGTGCCGGGGCGGGGCGAGGCGGGGCGGGGCGGGGCGGCCGGGGCCAAGCGGCCGGCCGGCGGGCTGAGTGTTAACTGGGCCGCGATACGCACACAGGCACAATGGGACTTTTATGGGTTCTCTTAATCCGTTATCGATACGCCCCGCCCCGCCCCGCCCCGCCCCGCCCCGCCACGCCGCAGGGCGGTGAGGGGACGCGTTGCGTAGGGCGGGCGGACAGGCCGGCCCCCGGGTGTGTTCGGTCCCTGTCGGGCGCAGCCGGCCGCCATGACGACGCGAGGCGTTCGACATTTTCTTTTTGTGTTTGCGAGCTTTAATCATGATTTTGCATTCCTATCACCTCATGTTTATTTTTTTTCGTCGTTTTTCTACACAAGTGCAAGTGCACAATCGGCAATCGTGCAATTTCACTTGTCAAACTCGCCAGTCGTACACTTGTAAGTGAATAACTCGACAGTTGTGCACTTGCTAGCGTTCAACAAGAGTAGTGTTGCATGGGGCAGTGGAACACCTGCAAGCTCCCAACTGTCGAGTTGAACAAGTGAACAACTGGCGAGTTTGCCACTTGCAATTACACAACTGCCGAGTTGCACAATTGCGCGTGCTAGGCTGGCAGTTGCACACAAACAAGTGTTCTGCAGTTGCACACTTCGTTTAACAGTGTACCCCTTTCATCTCGTTTCTTCCGTCTGCCCTTTCCTCTCTATTATTGTACTCTCTGAGTGGACGCGGGGTGGTTGGCACCACTGTGTCGGACACATATATCCGCCGTTTTATTCCCCGCCATTGCCGCGTTGGCACGCCTGCCTGCCGGGCTTAGCGGCCGGCGCCCGGGCCTGCCAACCTATTGTTTCCAGTGCATTGACAGTGTGTGACTGCGCTGCGTAAGTCTGTGAGGCTTTCGCGAGCAAAGAGCGTCTGCCTCTCTCTCTCTCTCTCTCTCTCTCTCTCTCTCTCTCTCTCTCTCTCTCTCTCTCTCTCTCTCTCTCATGCGTTAACCGTGTACTGCCTAGCAGTGTGCGGTGCTGGTCCGCGGCCCGGCCCCTAACTTGGTTAAGGCGAGTTACATCGCGTACAGCGGGCCCGACCCGGCCCGGCCCGGCCGCGGGTAGCGGTCATGTCGTGCAGATGGTCTTTAGAGTCTGCACCGGCAGCCTGTTGGCTGGCGCCGCGCCACACCGAGTGCTGCCCCGCCCCGCCCCGCCCCGCCCCGCCCCGCCCCGCCCCGCCACGGCTTTGAGGTCCGGGCGGGGCGCCAGGCGGGGCGCCAGGCCCGAGAGCGCCTCGCGCGTAAACATGGCGCTGCAGTGCCCCCCCCCCTCCCCCCTGGGGCCCCGGGGCTCCTGCACCCGTGTCTGTGTGACCCCGAGCTGGACGAGGTGTCTCCCCTTTCCGCCACGTGGATGGAAAACTTCAAAGGAGATGAAGAAAGCCCACAGCCTTAAGTTACCCTGCTTTGTTTTTTTTCAGATTTTACTTACTCACAAAATCCACTGTACCGACGGGTGTTCTCTCTATTTTATTCATTTTTTTTTTCCGGTGTGTAGTCACGCCGTTGGCTGTGAGGCCATTCCCTAATTCCTTTCTCAGCCGTGTTTGCATCGGTGTAATGCCTGTTGTTTTTTTGTAACGACCGCCGCCCGGCTCCGGTTTCCTGTTCGTGTTACCCCCCCCCCCCCCCCCGATGTAATTCTCTCCGCACGCGCTGATTTCCTCGTCCCCACATCGAAACAGCCACCTCTCTCTCCGTCTCTCTTCGTCCCTTTTCTCTACTCGCTTTTTCCCGTCCTCCACGCCCTTCCCTTATTCTTTTCTCTCTCTTATGGTCTCTCTTTCTCTCCTCTCGTTGTTGACCGTTTTCAGGATCGTTAGCTTGCGTTAACGGTGCCTAAAACTGCTCGAGGCGTGAGGCTGGAAGCGGAAGGGCAGGGGGGGGGAGGGGGGGGAGGGGGCAGGGGGAGGGGCCGGCAGTGACGCTGCTGCCGCTTCTACTGAGATTGCATGGTCATTTGCCTGCTCCTTTATTCCTTTGTTCTTCGTTCTTTTTTCGCCATCCATGCAAATTGGATGAGGAAACGACGCGACGGAGAAACACTACGCAGGTGGCGCGTTTAGGCCGCCGATGTCATATTGCATTTCAACCCCGCGAACCGCAAAGTCTTCTGCAGCCGAGAGGGTCTCATCGGCTGTGGTTAACGCATGCGTCCGCGCGCGAGGCCCACCCCCACCCCCCCTCCTCCCTCCCTCCTCCTCCTCCCCCTCCTCCCCCTCCTCCTCCCTCCCCTCCCCCCTCCGGCCTGCTGATGGTGATCGCGTGTCGCGCCTTACACGAGAGCGCGACCCGATGTGCCCCTGGTGGACTGTGTCGGCCCCGGAGCGTTAAATGAAGGACGGAAAAAACTCGCGAGGAGAGGGTTGGTGTGGGGGGGTGAACCGTCCCGGGGGGCGCACTGTAGCGGGCCGGGGCGCGGCTCTCCCCGGCGGGGCGGGGTGGGGTGGGGTGGGGCGGGGAGGGGCGGGGCGAGGCGGGGCGGTATAAGAGAATCTCGCTCTCCCCCATCTCTCACACACCGCCGCCCCCTGGGACACATACCGCACCAATTTCTTTCTCTCCTTCCGATTCCCACTCGCTCCCAGGCGACCCACATATGTGATTACAACCCGCACACTCCCCGCACTCGGTGTTGATGCGGTGGTTTCACTTGCTGCTAAAATCACTCGCTTATTCGTAACGGCTTATATCGCAGGCACGCCCGCCTCGCCCCACCCCGCTGTCCGCCCCGCCCCGCCCCGCCCCGCCCCGCCCGCGTCCTGTGTTCGCCGAAGTAAACGGCGCATCGCAAACTGTCGCAACAGCAAAGGCGAGAGCAAAGTTGGTGAATGGTCGACGACAGTTGGGAAACAGGGGGTTCAGGGGGCGGGGGTGTGGTTGTGTGTGGGGGGAGGGTGGAGGGGCGGGGGCAGACCGTTTGAATGGCAAATGCTTTCGCGCGCTCCGGCCGCGGGGCACGAAGGAGAAATGCCCTATCTCTTTTAAATTTTGTGTAAGAAAGCGGGCGTGGTTGGAGAGTGCGGGAGAGCTACTGTAATGACAGAATACTGCCTTGTGTGCCATGTGATTTGGCTCGCAGGAGCTGAGCGGTGCAGGTGGGCTCAGGGCGGCGCGGAGGCTGGGGGGCGTAGCGTAGGCCCGCCAGTGCGGGCCGGGGCGGGGCGGGGCGGACCGGGCCGGGCCGGGGGTATCGAGATCAACCACAATTAAGACCGGTACGTGCTGGGCATGGCGGCGCGCGGGGCGAGGTGGGGTGGCCGGTCGGAGTAGTAGGGGGCCGAGGGGCAATTAGGATGCACGCTGGTCTAGGCTGGGTCGTGGGTAGGTAGGGCCTTCGGGCGGGGCGGACAAGGAGGAACCCTGTTTGTAAAGGTAGCGTCCTCTGGCTCGCCGGGCCGAGCCGAGCCGAGCCGAGCCGATCCGAGCCGAGCCGAGCCGGGCCGAGCACCTGCTGACCCTAGAGGCGCGCCTGTCCTGGAGACGCGCATTCACCCAGGTATTTTCGTAGCGACATTATCTCTCTCTCTCTCTCTCTCTCTCTCTCTCTCTCTCTCTCTCTCTCTCTCTCTCTCTCTCTCTCTCTCTCTCTCTCTCTCTCTCTCTCTCTGTCTCTCTGTCTCTGCGTTCTGAAGTCCCCGCTGGTCGATTATCCCGGAAAGCACTTCCCGGTAGCCATTTCCCGCCGTAACATTTTAGGTTGTGTGTCGCTTTTTCAGATAAAAACGGTATTTTAGGATATAATGATGGCAAACTGATAAAATATCAAAGCTGAGCAGGGCTTGACTTCATTTTTCCGAACATGTAAAACACAAAATTTGTAAAATATAGAAATTTCTTTACTAGTATTCTGCGCTGCGCTACGCGACTCAAAACCGAAAAAAAAAAAAATCACCGGGGACTTGACGGGAAAATGTTCGCTGCGGGACCAGTTCCACAGCTACCTTCCAACCAATTACCGATTTTTGTTTTAATTTTAAAAGCAGCTGTTGCCAGTATCTGTTTTCCTCGCTTCCTCTCCCAACGTCTCCCTCTGGTTTCCGCAAGTCATTCCTGCCCACTCCACTCCCCCCGCCCCTGCACCTGCTGGCCAGGACGTCACGCGGTGGTTTGTGCGGCTGGAGCTCTTGGCACGCCTCCTGCTCGGTGTGTGCGCGCGCGCGCGCGTGTGTGTGTGTGTGCGAGCGAGTCTGCGGGGCGGGGCGTGCTGGAGCACTCCGTCGTGCCTCTCCCGGACCAGATGCGGTTCCCCACGGTCTGACCGCGGACAAGACAAGTTGGACCACAGCGGTCGCCAGGGGGGTGGGGCGCGGGGAGGGGCGCGGGAGGGGGGGGGGCGGGGAGGGGCGCGGGGACAGCGGAGGGGCAGGCCAGGGGCTCAATTTGAGGGTGGCAGTGTCGGTGGGGTAGGCTGGCCTGACCGCGCGCTGGCTCCACGTACTGCGTCCGCCCCGCACTCTCCCCCCACCCCTTCTCAAAGTCTCCTCTCGTACCCGGCCGCCCCGCCCCGCCCCACCCACGGCCCTCGGCCCTCCCTGCACGCTGAAAACGATGTCTTGGTCTTCAGGCAGCTTCGTCAGCTCCCATGTTCGCTTTCCATAAGGCTGCTTGGAAACCAGGACGTTTGCTCGAAAAACCAAGACGTCCATTTTGGCATGGCCCCGGCCTCCCCTGCCCCTCCCCTCTCCCCGGCCCGCACCCGTCACAAACACCTCACCCCTACCCCGACACTGCCGGGCCGGGTTTTTACAGTGTAGAATAACCGCATTTGATTTTTCGCTAGGGATTCGGTTCCAAAGCTGTACTAAAAAAAAAACGGGGAAAACTGTCCGGAATTATGGTTCGACCAATGATTTTTCATGCGGGCCGGCCCGTAGGTTCCTCCGGGGCTGGCCGGCGCGACGGGTCGGGTCGGGGCGGGTCCAGGCGGGTCGCGCCCTGCTCCGGCTCGGGTTCGGGTCGGCACGGATGTTTATAGGGGTGCGCCCCGCCCAGGGCCGCTCCCCCCGGGCCTTACGCCCAGCCGACCATCAGGTGAAAATTTGTCACCGCGTAACCTCACCTTCGCCTCACCTCACCTCACCTCACCTCCTCACCCCACCCCACCTCATCCCACCCCACCCCACCTCATCCCACCCCACCCCACCTCACCCCCCTCACCTCACCCCACCTCACCCTACCGCACCCCACCCCACCCCACCTCAGCTCGCCTGCCCCCGCCACGCCCCCTATGCCGCGCGCAGGCCCAACTGCCCCCGTGCCTCCCTGCCCTTCCCTGCGCTGCGGCCACTGGCCTCTAGCGCGACCACAGTGTGGCCACTGCCGCTGCGTAACGATTAGGCCTCCCCGGAGGCTGGCTGGGCTGCTGGCTGGGGGCTGCTGGCTGGGGGCTGGCTGCGGCAGCGCGGGGCAAACGCATGCGCTCCGCGCCGCGGCCAGGCCGGGGCCTTCTGGGAACCATTCGTTATCTCCATAAATCAGAAGGTGGTAAATGAGTGGGGGAATTAATTACGGGTGCTAGGCCACACAGCCAGGGCAGGCGGGGCGGGGCGGGGCGGGGCGGGGCGGGGCGGGGCGCGCCCCGACAAACCCCGCGGTGCCGTGCGCGCGCGCCGGCCGGCCGTGCCCTGGCTGCTCGCCGGCCCAGACGAGAGGCGCCATAACAGCGGATAAATAAAGGTGTCGTAATGGAAGGAGCCGCGCTAATGGCGGCCGGGCCGGGCCGGGCCGGGCCGGGCCGGGCCGCCTCCACGGGGTCAGGTCGGCCGACCGGATCTGCTGGCAGCGGCTGAGGGGCGGGGGCAGGGTGGTGGCGGGGCGGGGGTGGGGGTGGGGGCAGGGGGGGGCGGGGTCCATTTATTTGCCTTATCCAGCCTCCTCGCACTCCTCCGCAGTCAGCGCTTCTCTGTGGGCTCGAGGGAGGGGAGGGGATGAAGTGCGGTCTACAGGTGTGAAAAAAGGGGGAAAAGAAAATGTTTAAATGTACATTTTGTATACCAAAAAGTATTTTTTTTTTTACACGCCGTTGCATTTATTTGAACAATCAGCTATCAGAAGTCTGGGCTTGGCCCTACGTGTAATAACCTGGGACGGATAGGAGCGTCCCGCTTCTGTATTTTGTCCACTGCTAGCAGTGGGCGCGTGGGGCGTGGCGGGGTGTGGCGGGGTGGGGCGCGGGGCGGGGCGGGGCTGAACCGTGTGTAGCCTCGGCCCTCGAGTCCGGACCCTCTGCCCGCCCCGCCCCGCCCCGCCCCGCCCCGCCCGCGACTGCGCTCGTGTTTCCTGTGCCCCCACCCCACCCCCCGCCCCGCTCCTCTGAAACAAGAGAGACGGTCGCGCAACACAATAACGCCGGCGCCTGCCGGGCTCTGTCCGTCCGGATTGTTAAACTAACTCGACGTTAATTGCAGCCCAAACAACATTTCTGCGAGCTTATTTTTTTTCTTTACACGAGGTTATGAACACCACCTCCACCTCCACTTCTCGCGGCTGCCGAGCATATGTGGCGCCGCTGCAGGCGCGCGCGGGACAAGTAACGGTGAGAAAGGGTTGGTCTTGTTGGTGGAGGCCTGCATACGGAAGAAGGAGAGAGGGAGAGTTTTGTTTGGTGGTGGCGGGGGGCGGGGCGGGGGTCCCCACCAGCATTGTACTGTTTGTACAGCCCCCCCCCCCCTCCTCCTCACTGAGGTGCTTCACGTGGGATGCACAAGTAAAGTATGTTGAAGGAGTGAGGGAGCGGGGGGGGGGGGGGGGGGGACAGAGAGTGGTACTCTGCAGCGCGGGGGTCGGGGTGGGGGCGCCTAGTTGTTAGGCAGCCCAGTGCACTGCGAGGCACTGCGGGGAGGCCTACCCCGCGGGGGCCCCGCCCCGCCCAGCAAACAGTGCCTCACTCGTTCTTTAGCGTTTCTTCCTCCTCTCTCCTCTTTGCTCCCTTTGTTGCTATGTTGTAATCTTAGTTATTCGATTATTCTCGGGCTGGTTTCCGCACCGGAAAAAACAAAGGTGCTAAGCAATGCCTTTCCTGGGGTGCTAAAATCAAGTGCTAAGTTTAGTGCCTTTCCTGGGGCACTAAATCCTAGTGGCTTTGCAAAAGCACTAAATTTGTATGGAGCTCATATTAGCAGGTCAGCTGGTCCTACGTGCTGTCCTAGGCTACCTTTAAAGGGCACTAACAAAATTTAGTGCCTTAAGAGAGGCACTAAACATTAGTGCCTTTCCAAAGGCACTAAACATTAGTGCCTTTCCAAAGGCACTAAACATTAGTGCCTTTCCAAAGGCACTAAACATTAGTGCCTTTCCAAAGGCACTAAACATTAGTGCCTTTCCAAAGGCACTAAACATCAGTGCCTTTCCAAAGGCACTAATTTTTTTTAGTGCCTTACAAGGGTAGGACTTAGCACCTTTGTTTTTCCACTGTCATCGTCGTTTTTTTTGCTTGGTTTTACAAAGAATTCACTGCTTTAGCGATATCAAATTAAAAACGTAAGTTAATTGGTGTGTGTGCGTGTGTGTCCGCGCCTGTTGATGGCCAGCGCTGCATCGATTGGACGGAGAATCACCGTCTGTGCGCGGGGCGGAACGAGGCTTCCCTGTCTTGAGGGAGTAGGGCGGGGCGGGGCAGGGCGGGGCGGGGCGGGGCAGGGCGGGGCGGGGCGGAGCGGGGCGGGGCGGGGTTTGGCGGCGCAAGGCGGCGCGTCGCGGCAGCCCTAAAAGCATTACCGCCAACTGGGGCAACCAGCCATGCCGTCGCGTCGCCTAACGCGCCTGGTTTCGTTAATGTTTAACCCCCATCCCACTTCTCCATACCTCTGAAAATATTTCTATGTAGTGAAGCGAGTCTTGGAAACTTTGCCATCCGCTCAATTTCTGATATTCGGTGGCGTGGCTCTACGCCTGCAGATGAGCGACAGTGTGTGTCAGCCCGGTACAGCAGATAAAGAGCGCTGCACCGTGGAGCTGCGCTGCGGTGCGGCGCCTTACCCAGAAGCGCCCGGACAGACTGGCCTGGCCCAACTCGCCCTCCCTCCGTCTCACTCATGTCTCCTCTCTGCCCACAGGTGCGTGTGCTGGTGCTGGGCGAGTCCGTGGCAGGTAACAGTAATGGTGGCATTACCTCGCCTCCTCCTCCTCCGTCTCTGGCCGCCCTGGCCGGCCCGGCGGCGCGGCCCGGGGCCGAGGCGCTTGCCTGACCTCCCCCACCCCCGCCCTGACCTGCCTGCCGGCCTGCTTGCCTCTGCCATCACCCTCGAGCAGCCTACTTTTCGACTCCTTCCGGTGCCTTAGTCCCCTCTCCTCTCTCGCTGCTATTTCGCTCTCTCTCTCTCTCTCTCTCTCTCTCTCTCTCTCTCTCTCTCTCTCTCTCTCTCTCTCTCTCTCTCTCTCTCTCTTTCCACCTCACTTCGAGCGACAGGACTCTGTTAAATTGGAATTTATTTCGTTTTTTCGCACGGCACACTGTCTACTAGTTTTTATAACCGACAAGGGGCTTGTTGACTTTATTAAATTACATTGCGAAAGTAATCAGGAGCACTTCCCAGACAACGGAGAGTTAGCAGTTCTAGTGATTTATTTATTTTTCGGTGGAGCGTAACCAAGTCTTCATGACTGGATAGACAGACGGTGCAGAGCCATGCGCCGCGCGATCAGACGTTTAGTTCCCCGTGATTGTACTACTTTCGTCCGCAGCGGGCGCGCCGCCCCTCCGTGGAATCGATTACCCACGTGTCTGGCTCCCCCCTCCCCCTCCCCCCTCCCCCTCCCCCCTCCCCTCCCCTCCCCCTCACAGCATCGCTTAGTGGCTCGCGGGAGCGAGCGGTGCTGGGGGGCACAAGGTGGTTGGAGGCGACATTGAATCCCCCTACCTCTCGGCCCCGTCTCTCTCTCTCTCTCCCCCTCTCTCTCTCTCTCTCTCTCTCTCTCTCTCTCTCTCTCTCTCTCTCTCTCTCTCTCCCTCTCTTGCTCTCTCTCTCTCCCGCTTTGGAAATCGGCCTACTATGAGGGTCGCTCAGCTCCTGTAGTGAAGGGAGCGCGGGGACCAGAGAGAGAAAAAGTTGGAGAACGCTTTTTTGATGTAGGCTGACGTCGTCCCGTCGCTTCTGGAGAGAGAGAGAGAGAGAGAGCGTGTGAGAGAGAGAGAGAGAGAGAGAGAGAGAGAGAGAGAGAGAGAGGGGGGGAGAAGGGAGTTGTAAGGGTAGAGGACAGGAGCGGGCCCTGGTGTCCCATGTGCTTTTCTGCTAGCGTGCCACCTCGGGGCGCCGCGGGGGGAGGGGCTGAGGTGTTGTGTGCGTATGCGGGGGGAGGCGAGAGGCTGAGGCGTTTTGCTCACCGCAGGCGGCGGGAGAGACTTCGATTCCTTTTGTCATTTACCCCGGGGCCCGGCCCGGCCGGGGTGTCCCCTTCCCTCCCGCTCCCGTTCCCACTTTTGCTCTCGGGGCTCGTCTCGCATAACGTCGCCATGACGCTCGCGCCTGATTCCCTTCCTTCAGACCCTCTCGCTGAATTGGGGAAAATCTCTACAGCACGCGCTTAAATTGAACCTCGTGTTGAAATGCTCAAAGTTTCAAACCGTTTGGGACGTGCTTAAATGAGTAAAATTTTGTACATCTTCACTGTAAAAGCTTCGTCCTCCAGGTTTCCAAGCAGTTTTGGTAAAACCGAGACGTTTCAATGTATTTCCTTCATAAGAAAATTCTAGCTGCCTGGAAACCTGGACGAAGTTTCTGCCGTGTTGTATCAGTCTGGATTAATATAAAAGTTTACGGCGACAACGGTGAAACTTGCAGCACTGTAGCTAACGGTGAATTTCTACTGTAAGCTGCGGTGATGCACCCCGATTCACCGTAGCTTACAGCGGTTCACTGTAAGCGCTTAAGAACGTGCAGGTGTTTACAATATAATGTTCTACGCGAGTAAGTCCCAAACGGCACGAGCTCTCCTGGAGGTGTTGCGGTCCGCTCCTGTTTCACGGCCCCGCACTGCACCGCCCCCCACTCCTCGTCCTCTGCAGCAGGTCCCCTCAGCCACAGCCCCACCGCCCTCTTGGAACCTTTCCATTCGACTGCAGGCTCCGTCCGACCGACATTTGGCATGAAAAGTTACTTTTGAGGACTTGCGGTGGCGCGGGAGCGGCGGGAGCCATCCCTTTCTCTTTTTACTTGGCTGCGCCCGCGAGTGGCAGACCGGAGGGGGCGGGGCGGGGCGAGGCGGGGCGGGGCGGGGCGGGGCGGGGCGGGGCGGGGCGGGGCGGGGCACCCCACTGCCTCCGCGGCCCGGCCCCGGGCGGATCCCAATGATGGAGATTCCCCGCTGGATTCCTCTTGCTAGGAGCAGCCAGATCCGACTGGCGGGAAGAGATGTTTGATCCAGTCGGTGGAGGTGAGGGGCGGGGCGGGGGAGGGTGGGGCGGGGAGCACCCGGCAGCGGTCGGCATCGGAATGTGGGCCGCCTGAGCAGTGATTCGAGGAAGGGCTGAAGTGAGTCGAGGGAGTGGGGATGGATTCCTCTCTCTCTCTCTCTCTCTCTCTCTCTCTCTCTCTCTCTCTCTCTCTCTCTCTCTCTCTCTCTCTCTCTCTCTCGTGGATTTGGGCTGTTTCTCTCGGGTGCCGAACGACTCCACAGAACAAAAAAAAGATAACTGCTAGATCTGCTTTGTCTTGCCCCCTTTGCTGTTATCCTCCACACTTGCGTCGTTCTATCTGCCTTCGGCTTGTAAGTGAAAAGAAAGCAAGCTATCGTGTCAAAGGCTAAAACTATAGTTTGAGCCAAACTTGTTCCTGCGGCAGTCATTACTTATTGGAGATTCATAAAATTAAACGTGCGACGATAAAGAAGATTCTGTTGAGAGGATTCGCTCTCCGCCCTCACACTCACTGCCTAGATTCACTGTTCGCTGTTTTGATGCTCGGCCGCCTCTGGCTCTCTATCTTTGACGCGCTTCCGAATTTATTGGCCAATTTGCCAAAGCACGCGAGACCAGCAGGAAATTGGGCGGCAGGCACCCTTGTGGGGGGAGCCTAGCCTATTTCTCTCTCACTTTCCCGTTCTTCCTCCGCTCTCCCTCCGCTCTCCCTCCGCTCTCCCTCCGCTCTCCCTCCGCTCTCCCTCCGCTCTCCCTCCGCTCTCCCTCCGCTCTCCCTCCGCTCACCCTCCGCTCTCCCTCCCTCGTGCAGGTAAGCGGGACGGTTGCGACGAGGCGCGCAGCTCAGCGGGAAACGGAAAATCGGAGGGGAAGTTGGGGAGTCGAGGCCGGCCTGCTTGGGGTTCACAAAATTGAAATACTCTTGTATACACCCCGTGTTCTCTATTGGGTAGGCCAGGTGCCAGGGCAGGTGTTTGAGAAAGGGGCTTATCTTTTTTCTTCATGTCCGTTAAGGCGGGAAATACTTTGCCTTTGTGTCACTTTGCGTCGAGTATTCTGAGGTTTCTCCCGTTTTCGCCAGCCCCCTGCAGCTCGCTTACGGACGCGCCCCGCGGGCCGCGGTGTTATGACAAAGCTCTTTGCCTTCCTCTGACTCAGCAGAGGGGTGGCGCTTGGTGGAGGGGGAGGGACCGGAAACAGGTGTGGGGTCAGCGATTCACTTCCGGCCGGCGTGTGGGAGCGCGAGCAGGCGCGCCTCCCGCCATAGGCTTCTGCTCGGCGAGGCGATCACTGCGGCGTGCCACTCCCTCCACACCGTGTCATCGCACCGCCAAAGAAATAAAATAATAAGTCCAGGAGTGTGTTAATGCGAGGCGATCACTGCGGCGTGCCACTCCCTCCACACCGTGTCATCGCACCGCCAAAGAAATAAAATAATAAGTCCAGGAGTGTGTGTTAATGCGAGGTGGCTGAATAACCCCGCGCACTCTCGTAGTCATACTGTACCGCATGCACGTGTGCGGCCGGGTTGCATACTCACACGGGGCCCTGAGCGACGATACACTGGAAAAACACATGTGCTAAGTCCTACCTTTAAAAGACACTAACAAAGTTGAGTGCCTTTGGAAAGGCACTAAGATTTAGTGCTCCAGGAAAGGCACTCAATTTTGTTAGTGCCTTTAAAGGTGGGACTTAGCACCTTTAGCTGACCAGCTGCATATACTCCTTACAAATTTAGTGCCTTTGCAAAGGCACTAAGATTTAGTGCCCCAGGAAAGGCACTAAACTTAGCACTTGATTTTAGCGCCCCAGGAAAAGCGCTGCTTAGGACCTTTGTTTTTCCGGTGCATGCAAGCTCGCCCGCCCGCCTGCATGCGGTGCAGTCGCTCTAGAAACCCAAGTGCGTGCATGGCATGCTCCATTTGGAGTCAACCACAAGGCACACTCTAAAATAGTGTGTGCTTGCCAGGCATGCTCTAAATTAAAGCATGCCATCGAGGCATGCACTAAGTGCACTGTGTATGCAACCGTGTGTGCACTAAGTGCATGCCTCGCTGGCATTCTTTAATTTAGAGCATGCCTGGCAAGCACACACTATTTTAGAGTGTGCCTTGTGGTTGACTCCAAATGGAGCATGCCATGCACGCACTTGGGTTTCTAGAGCAGCCGCCGGGTACTCGCAGCGGGGCCGCCGCGGTCCGCGGTGTGTTCCACGGCCGTGCTCGTGTTTCTCCCGGAGGCTACAGCGGGCTACAGTCCTACTCCGGGGCTCCGGCGGGTCGCTCGGCGCGCTCCCAGACGGCCTGCGCCCTCACAAACGTTCACTTTGGCACGTCCAAATCGAATCTCAGCCACGACCCCCTCCACCCCTGGCATGTGTTTGATATCCTTGGTGGGGCGGCCGGGCCGGGGGGGCCGGCGCGCCGAACCCTTTCGCTGGCCTCTTTCCAAATCCGGTGTGGGACTCCACCGCTGACTCCATGGCCTCCTGCAGGCCTCGCCAGGCCTCGCCAGGCGCTCGCTCGGCCTCGCTCCAAGTGGGGGAACGTGTTTCGAGTGCGAATCGCCCTTCGACCGACGTTTTATTCAAACTGAAAGAAAAGTGTGTGCGGATGGCTCATAACTTGGTATATCGGCCGCCGCCCCGCCTCTCCCCCTGCCCTGCACCGCACGCGGGCTACACAGCGCGCGATTGTGACTGGGCTGGGCGCCTCGCTGCCCTACCCACAAATTTTTGTTTCCAATGGAGTTTTTTACATGAGTCGGAGGTTTTTATGGTGTCAAATCTGTTCGTTGAATTCCCTGCTTGTTCGGACGAAAAAGCATTCCATCGGGACTGTAAATAAAAGTCCCATATCCCCTTATAGTCGCCAAAAATGGAGGTCGAGTTTGGCGGGACTGAATTGTGACTGATTTGAAAGTTTCGTTTTTATTAAGGATTTTATCGAAATCAGATCCAAATTCTTTTCTCTCGCCTTTTTATTCTTGGCCCGTACCTTGAAATACCAAAACACTGTTAGAAATGAAATCGGCATGGAAAAACACCGAAGGTGACCGTTTCTTTTTCTGAATCCGATCGAAATTGCCACCCACCCCTCCCTCTTCTGGATTCGCCCCTAAAAACATTTTTTGAAAAAACTTGCTATAACCAGGTTTTGCGCTGTTAAAAATCTCGAAATCCAAGATGCATGGCAACCTTTTTCGTTGCTCAGATTAGGCTCAGGACACTCTGTCTCCGGCATCACTGTGCGGCACTGTACGCCCAACAACCTCCTCCTCCTGCTCCTCCTCCTTGCCTCCTCCTCCTCCTCCCCCCTCCTCCTCCTCCTCCCCCCTCCTCCTCCTCCTCCTCCTCCTCCTCGCCTCCTCCTCCTCCCCCTCCCCCGCAGCCCGGCGCAGCTCGGGGATTACTTACAATTGACAGCAGAAGGGGCGTTGTCCAAACGACCAGCCCAGCAGCGGCAGCAGTAGCGGGCGGCAAAGAATATCGCCCGCTGTTTTATTTCTCTAATCCTGTACGCTGTTTGCATGGCGAAAGCCTCTTACTGGCCGGCGGGGCATGCGGGGCGGGGCGGGGCGGGGCGGGGCGGATGGGCTGCCTGCAGGCTGCTCCGGGCCAGGCCCAGCCCCAACCAGCCCAGCCGAGCGGCTCATGTCGCCCCGCCCCGCCCCGCCCCGCCCCGCCGCTCGATTAACCTCGTTAGATGTCTCGGGGCGCGTGTGGTCGTGCTGGGCGGGGCTCTGTAACTCGTGCTCTGTGTCAGCGCGGCGCGAGGCTGCCTGCGCCCGGCGCTGGACAGGCCAAGCTGTTGTGCCATCGCAGGCGCGCCCGTGTGTGTGTGTGTGTGTGTGGGGGGGGGGGGGGGCTCCGGAATGGCTCCTCTGCTGGAGCAGCCTGGCCTCCACCGTCCATCCTTGTTCCTCGCAGTGCTGCTTCACACTGTTCTAGCCCTTGTACCCCCTCCTCCCCACCCCAATTCTTTCTCACCTAACATTCCCCCTTTTCCCGACCTTTCTACTACACTATCCTCTGTCGACAACTTTTCTATCTACGTCCGCCCCTCGCCCTCGTCCTGTCCAGCCCCGTCCCAAGGTCGCCCTGACCGCCTCTCTCCCACCGCTCTGCTCCACATACGACGAGCCCCCCCCCCCTCCCCCCTCACACTTCCCTCCAGGCGAAAGTGTTTCATCAAATTTTGTTGAAATAGCCTTGCGAGCGCGCCTGGCCCCGCGGGGCGAGTTGCGATCACGTCGCGAAAAAAAACCATTGGCTGAGGAAAAAGAACTTAAATATCCCTGGACTGGCCTTCTTGGACACTTGCCGTGCTACAGGTCCACAATATGGACCCGGTAAAAAGAGGCGCTTCCGTGCTGCAGGTCTGAAAGTCAATTCTTGTTTGTTTTCATACCCAATTCGACTCTTTCACGACTCTTCGTCGGGTGCCTAACATTGCCAAGTCTTCGGGAATGGCTTTGGCAGAAAGTCTCGTGAAACAGAACAGTCGCAGAAGTTTACACCGCTTACGCGCGTGCTGGACCCCGCGTGAGGGAGGGGAGTGACGGCTCAGAGTGACAGTGGCTGTCCAGCCAGGCCCCGTGCGGTGTCCAGCCCGACCGCACCTCGTCACGGCCGGCCCGACTGTCACGCGTAACGCAGTCCCGCGCCGCGTGACAGCCCAGCATAACCCAATGATTTACCCCCAGCCCCCCACCCCCGGGGTAAATCACTCTGAAATTTTTTGTACACCACTTTTTCAATTTCAATTAATTTCAACTATTTCAACTATTTCAACTATTTCAACTATTTCAAACTATTTCAAGACTATTTCTCCACTATTTCAATTTCAAATATTTCAATTAATTTTAAACTATTTCAACTTTTTTAAACTATTTCAAACTATTTCAAGACATTTCAATATATTTCGAGGATATTTCAAATTATTTCAACGCACAAAAGTCTCTAAAAACTACCTATTTCCAGACTATTTCAATCTATTTGAAAACTATTTCAAGCCATTTAAAGACTATTTCAAGCCATTTCAATCTATTTTAAGACTATTTCAATCTATTTCACACTATTTCCTACTATTTCCGACTATTTCAGGCTGTTTCATTTCCATTTCTGCAAATTTGTACAGCTATTTCAGAGTGATTTACCCCTCACCCCCCACCCATCCCTGGTGCGGTACTCTGCTCAGCAGACGTTTCAAAATGCCCCAGCACTTGAAAAAATAATGTGACGTCACGGCAATTGACCAGTTCCGGTGAAACCGTTGTAATACTAGTTTACGCCACACCACCTGATGCGACACCCGCTAAGGGGTACATGCATTACACAGGAGGGGGCATCACAAGACGGGACCAACACTACGGTCACGCCACACATGCGACCTCTCCAGTGTGGCTTAAATCAATGTGATATTCTACAGCTCTGATCCGACGCCTTTTTTCTGCATCTAGCAGAGAGAGGGTGAGTGGGAGTGAGAGAGCGAGCCAGCTGTATAAGAGAGAGCGGGGCGGGAGGGCTGAGCCGTGTGAAGGGCCGTATTATGAAAGCCAAAGGCGTCACTCATTTCATGGCCATTTAGACGCCGCCCTGGCGGCCCTCGCCATCTCCCCTGCCATTGTCTACCAGTGGGAGGGGCGGGGCGGGGGGAGCTGTCCGCCCTCCCGCCGCGATACGCGCCGCCGCTCTGAGTTTTTGTTTCATTAGTGTCCTTAAAAGCAACCGCACAGAGAGCAGGGAGGGCAATATCCCGTGAAACCTCCGCCCTTGTACCGCGCGCTGGCCGCGGAGGAGGCGAGATGTGGCCCAGCCCTCGCCCCGGCCCGCGCTGTCGCCTCGCGGGGCAGCCTTCTTACGGCTAACAAGGGAACATGCCTTAGTGTTGCCCTCAGATTTTTCATCCGCCTTTGGGGTTTTGACGGTAGACTATATGCCTGACGATTGCCGGAAAAAGTTCGTGCCCAAATTGATCTAGGAGTCCAAAGGTGGACACCAATTTCTCAAAAAAGCCATATGCAGGCATGACTAAAAATTAGGAAATTTTGAAAAACACATTTTGATGTGTCCTAAGGGGTAGCTTGACGAATTGGGACATTGGGCTGAAATTTCGTCCGTTTTGCTCTGTCTCTTACCGTTTAGGCTGTAGAGGCGGTTTTCCGGGTGAAAACTATCGCTATTAGCTTAGCTTAGCGTAAAAGGTGGATCAAAATCGGAGGGTAACACTAAGGCATGTTCCCTTGGAGCATCGCTCCAGTCACCTTGTATTTGTAAATCGGTCACTGACTGCAAGAAAACTCAGCTGTTCGTGTTGGAAAGCTTTCCACGATATATGTAATCGCATTATGGGGCTCTATAATACCCCCTAAGCTTGTTGGTTTCTGAGATATGCCTACGAACAGAAAAGCTGTTCACAAAATGCCCGGGCATTCATACTCCCTGGTGTCACTCTCCTCAGTGTCAGCCATGCACGCACTTCTTGAAAACATAACTGCGAGCGCCTGCTCCAATCCGAAACGATTTCATGTCATCCAAGGCGGAGGAACTTTTTTGACGTAGCCGAGCCAAGCAAAGGCGAACCGATCACCCCCTCCCGTTCCTTTTCCTCCTCGCCCAGGATAAAACTTTGGACCGCTGGTTGCTCTTGTGTGGTACGTGCATTGCTCCCGCCCTCCTCCCTTCCAGCTCCTCCTCCCCACCCCAACTTCTCCGCGTATGAAAACACGTCATGGTTTTCATAATGCCTTTATCAATACCCACTCGACTGGAAAGATTCCATCGGAGGGAGGCTGGAAGGGATGGGGAGGAGAGGGGGCGGTCAAAAATGCGGGCGTTAGAGCAGCCGTGGGAGAACGGAACAGGCCCTTTGTCACAACGTAACTCTGCTCAATTTTCAGCTTGAGAATTATTTCTTGAGATTTCAGTTGTTCGAAGCAACTTTGAGACGTAGGCAAACGCCTTCTTCATCCTGACTCGACCCCTAAAGTCATACTGTCATCACATCTCTCCGGCTGCTTCTACGACACTCTGGAAGTTCGAATAGTGTCGCTGCTGGAGCCCTTCAGCCTCCTTAGGACACGGCGCGGTGGCAGGCAGTGGTCGCCGTTGGTGGCTCCTCGCTGGCACCCCCTGGGGCCATGGCCGAGTGTCGCGGAGGTCCTTCCTCCCTCCCTCCCTCCCTCCCTCCCGCCTGCTCTGCCGTGCCCGGCGCGACACATTACTGAACACGGCACGGTGTTCCAACTGTGGTACAGAACGTATTTCACGGTAAAACTGGCGTCTTGGTTTTCAAGACAACTTTCTTGATTTTCAAGACGTTTTGGAAAACTCAAGACCTTTCGTTAACGTCCTGAAAACCAGGACGATTTCCAAGACATTGATCTTGGTTTTCAAGACATCGTCTTGAAATTATTCCACTTTTTCAAGAAGATGTCTTGAAAACCAAGAGCAATGTCTTGAAAATCGACCTGGTCTTGGTTGTTCCAAAACGTTTTGAAAACCAAAGACGACAGTTTAACCGTGTTGATTGACTTCGGCTAGTGTTCGTTGATCTCGTTATAGATGTGTAGGAAGAGCTTTACCCACACAACTCAGCAGATGAAAGAAAGAGAACACTACTGGCACGCGATGTAAGGAGCTGGGCAACATTTCCATCTGAGGCTTTTTTACCTTTATTTGCTGACGTCCCGGTCCCGGAGAATGGTGGGCTGAGCAGCAATATTTCGGTGTACATACTATTTTCAGTAGGTATGCGCGTTAGAATAAGTTGCAATGATGAGCAAACGATGCATGGTTACAGCCACGCTCTCCTGTTCAAGGTATGAGCGAGCAGCCACTGAAAATGAACGAATCCTGATTCTTGCTCCTATACGGGCGAGAATTTGAGGGTAGTTTTATTACTCTCTGGAGAGTAAGAATCTTTTTCCTTACTCTATTTGAGAAAGAATTTTTTGATGTCGCCCGAATAAAGTGAGACTAAGAAATTCTCACTCATATAGAGAGAGGCTGCAAAATATCTCGCTCAAATAGAGTGAGGTTTAAAATTCTCACCCAAAATAAGGAAGAAAAAGTGGCCTTTCCCTTTTCGGGCGAGAATCTGGATTCGAGGATTTGCAGTGGCCAGCGAGGCGTCCGGAGGTGCCTGTGAGGTGAGGTGGGCCACCTGCGCCTCCCCCATGCCCCCCGCGCTCACTCACCCTCGGCATGCTCCGGGTTAGCAAATGGCTGGATAGCGTGTGTTTAACTCGTGTGTGTGTGTGTGTATGTGCGTGTATGCGAGAGAAAGAAGAAGAGAGATCTGCCGTGGTACATCTCGACAGCGGAGGGGAGGGCTCTCGATGAGTTCGTTGCGTGCACGTGGCCATCTATGTAGAAATGCACGCCGTGCTTACGTCACTGTCACATGTGTTTTTCTCTAAAAGTAGACTGAATACGACACCCCCCCTCCCCCACCCCCGTGGGAGCCGTTTGTGAAAGAAATTACATAGTGGTCATCTTTTTCAGTTGTAGCAAAGAAAATATATTTCGTACATTTCCATTAAATTTGCGTGATAAAAACCGTTATATTTATAGAAAAGGGAAGCTGTTTACAGCAATCGTGTCCAAACGAGTGTTTACGTACGGTCGTCGGTGCTCTCCTCAAAGGAAAGGCGCGCGCGTGTGTGTGTGTGTGTGTGTCGTTTCTGCTTTACTTTTTCGGCTCTGATGCCAAATTGACCCAGTGTACAGCCCCCCATGAGCTGGTGCCGCGCGGGGCGGGGCGGGGCGGGGCCACCTGCCTTTGCGGATGTTGCAATATCTGCTGTTGCAGACGGGGCCGGGAGAAATAAGAAAACGGCCTGAGGGAATGCCTCAGTCGGAAGTCCCTGCAGATACGACTGTTTGCTCGTCCTTATTTTCTCCTCGGCCTTCCCTTACTTCCTCCGTCCCTCTCTCCCCCCCCCCCCCACCGCCTCTCTCCGCCCCCGCCCTGTCCACGTGTGTGATGCGCGCTCCGAGCTAATAGGGGTTCACAGAGCGAGCGGCGTGTGCGGTGCCAAGAGTGAGTGACAAATAGGCACCGCCCGCACCGCCACTGCCAAGGTGACGGGCGCCGTTGCTTTCATTCGTTTTTAACGGTTTCCACTGCGCCCACATTTTTCAGCACTTCAAACCTGAGATTGAAAAATTGTATAAATGTATTAGAAATTCATTTATACGCCCAGAAAATGTGCTGCTTGCAGTCGTGCAATCTTACTCTACTGTGGTTTGAATGTCACGGTGAGCGCGGTGACCTACACGCTCAAACCTATACTGATTTTTTTCTTAGTAAACACCTACGTTTTTACGCAGCAGGATTACCAGTTCCTTAGTTATTCCGTACAGTTTTGTAAGTTCCTTACCGATGAAAGAAGAAATTGTCATTAATGTAAAAATGAATTTGTACGTACAACTTATGAAAAAAGTTGTCAGTAGCTTAACAAGGTTTTTGCGCGCAGCATTAATACTGACAAAGGGGTCCGAAAAATCAGTAACGGGCTGAGAGTGTATACCAAAAACCCTCCATTGGCCCTACTGCGGAGGACGAAGATTGCATCCACTAGAAAGATACGTTACAAAATTTGTCTTTAAGAAGAATATTTGGTCACAGTATACCGTAACGACTTAAGTCGAAAACACCATACCTAAGTTTTATGTGTTTTAAGAGCGTGTACGTGGTGCGACAGGTGTGGACCTGGTAGGGGCAAGGCCAGGGACGGCGACTGTGCCAACAGTCTTATTTCTGGCAAGTTTGCAAAACTGGGACCTGAACCCGTCATAATCATAAGTTTTATTTATTTTTTTGTGATTATTTCACAATACAACACTGACTAGGTTAAAGTTTTGTGTCTAGTTTTTTAGTGGCGTTGCATAAAATAATTTTTAAAATGTTTTTTATCTTTTGCGGGCACTGTAGCTCCTATGGAAATAACGTTCCCTGTATCCAGTCCAAAATGTTCTCTTTGTTGACTTACTCGATTTCCGTATTCCTCGCTCGTGCAAAATTAACTGCGTTTCAGCCCACCTACGCAGCGATGAGGGAAAGGGGAGGGGGTTGTAAATGATGTGCATGCATTAGCGACGCTCCGCGCGCCCGCGCCCGGCGCGGGAGGCGCTCCTATTGCTCTTTTAGTTCAAAGTTTTTACGGCAATGTTCCCTAGATGAACATGCCACCAATACGAATGCTTCTCAATCTACCATTTGTACTAGAAATGATGTTTTTTTTGTTTTTGTTTTTTGTTCGTCCTTTAGGCAAAGAAAAAAAAATTCGCGTCATTTTTAAGTTTGATGAGAAATTCACGCCATACGTGGAGGGCCGTGCGCGGGGCCGCGCCGCCCGCCGCCCCAATCATGCGGGGGAAATTGATGTAAATTTCTCATGACGCATGAAACTGTGATGAGCGCGTCTGTGATGTGTGCCGGGTATGATTGCGCTCCCGCTCCGCGTGTGCTCTCTCCCTGCCTTACGTTGAGAATACTGGTGCTTTTTGTAATGTATTTACCGAACTAGGTGACTGTGGTCAATCGCAAAAACTTTCTATATATCAGTGATTTCCCTGAAACACTATTAAAGGTACAGAAATTTTCAATTTACAGGAAATGGGGCACTCTCAGCCCGTTACTGATTTTTTTTACCCCTTTGTCTGTACTCCTGCTGCTTAAAAACCTTTCTAAGCTGCTGACAACTTTTTTCATCAGTTGTACGCACTAATTCCTTTTTACATTTCTGAGGATTTCTTCTTTTATCAGCAAGTTACATACAAAACTGTATAGAATAACTAGCAAATAAGTCAGTAATCCTGCTGCGTAAAACCGAAGGTATTAACTGAGAAAATAATCAGTACAGGTCTGAAAGTGGGTGAATGAGCATGAACAGAGACGCGATCTATGGAGTCATCAAAGGGATATCTACGGGGCCCGTGTGGCCTGTAGCGGAGCCCTGGTACTGAATGTTTCGGTGTGTGTGTGGGTGTGTACTCGGGCTGATAATGAGCGCTCGTCAGTCACAGCGCCGCCCCCTCTCACCGGCCGCGGCCCGGCACCAGGCAGCGGCGGCCCTGGCCCTGCTCGGTGTTCACCTCTCTCTGCCTAGAGCAGCTCAGAGCGGAGCCGTGCGGAACCACAAAGCCGCGCCACGAGCGCAGTGTTGTGTGTGTGTGTGTGTGTGTGTATTGTGATTAAGGGGGTGATTAGGCGTGTTTGTGGTCAGCAGGGCGGTGCAGGGCGGGAGCCCCCGCGGGCCCGCCCCGCGCGGATGGATGGTGATTCGCTGGCGCAGAGCTGATGCATTCGTCTTGTCTGCACACGAGTCGGGGTTAATTCCCTGATTTCGGTCATTTGACCGGTCCGTCACTTGACCGGCTACATCAAGGATTTCGGTCTGGCCTTTTCCTTCCTTCTGCACCACAATCCGGGCGAGTGTTTCTAATCGACAAGCAGCTGTAGCGAGCGCTGTGACTAGGTCGTGGTGGGGCGTGGCGGGGCGTGGCGGGGCGGGGCGTGGCGTGGCGGGGCGGGGCGGCGGTGCCGGGCCGGGCGCGTCCGTAGTCGTTGTCGATCCATCAATGTCCGATAGCATCTTGCGCGTCGGTACCGCCGCCCCGCCGCCCCCTGCTGCCCTGCTGCCCTGCTGCTCGATCTCCTGCAGGGAGACACGGCTCCCTCCCCTCTCCCTCCCGCACCCTGCGCCCTTGACTTCGTCGTCCTCCTCACTCTGAGCCAACTTATAGCTCCCTCTCCAGCACGGTCTCCAGCGATGTACAGATTACTGTTGATGTTGACTTATGGGAGGTACTTTTAAAACGCGCCTTGCTGTCTAAACGTGTGTGCATATATGTACATATGTATTTAATTTGTTACTGTGTCAGATGACAATACGGCTTGATTTAAATCATGTAAGGCTGAAAAACTGTTCAACTCCAAGTTACCTGTGTGAGCTGGCGGGTGGGCGGGCGCGGGCGGGCAAAGGTACTTTTATCGGTTGCTTTGTGCTTCCCCCCCCCCACACACACACACACACACACACACCTTCCTCTCTGCCTGTCCTCACGTCTCCCGACCCTGCGAAGGGGAGCCGGCCGGCGGTCGATGTGATGTCCACCGAGGAATTTCATGGTCCACCGCTGCAAGGGTGACCCCCTCCCCCGTGTTTGTGAAAGGAGACCCGGTAGAGCGGAGGGGGGGAGGGAGGGGGGTATGGAGCCATAGGCGTGTCAGAAGGGATCTAAATACAACCTGGCCTCAAAGGTCTACTCGTGTCCGATCAGTTTCACTGGTCGGCCCAGCTCGTGAGCTGTTCCCCATTCCTGGATGTTGGCTATGCTATTTCTTATTCGCGATATCGTGTTCGACCATCTTCTGAGGGGATTTTCCAAGCCATTGCAGTGCCTCGCCTATCCATAGGTTCCTCACAGGCTACTGGGCAAATATTGTTTTATTTTATAATTTCGGTATAAAATTAAAAGCTCTGCTGAAACTGCTTGTCGATAGTCGTCACTGCTCGGCGACCCGCCCCAGAGACAAAGTCCCATGGCGTATCAACATGCAGGCGTCCACTTAGCCCAGCCCAAATGGAATACAAATACGGCCCCGTGATTGGTTGCAGATACGGGCCGAAGCGGGGCGGGGCGGGGCGGGCCGCGCTGGTCTATCCTGTTGACTCACGCGACGTCGCATCGGCGAAGCGCTCTGGTCGTGTTCCGAATCAATCTTTGCAATAACTTCTGTCGGCGGTGGCCTGCGCCCCGCCCGGCCCCGCCCTACCCCGCCCCACCCCGCCCGGCCCCCCGCCCCGCCGCGGTCTCTGCACCCCTTCCCCGCGGCGAACGAGGCGGTCAGGCAGGACCTAAAGACGTCTAGGGACGGCACACGTTTTAAAGAGTCTGGCTAAAATTTTACAGAGTAAAATTTTTCGTCCATTCTGACCATCATGCCAACTGTGCCAGTGTTGAAAATGAAGTGCACGCGGCCCTTGCGATGTGGTGGAGAGAGAGAGGGAGACAGAGAGAGAGAGAGAGAGAGAGAGAGAGAGAGAGAGAGGGAGACAGAGAGAGAGAGGGGGGAGGGAGGGAGGTAGAGAGAGACACAAAAGTCCCCGCCTGGTCCCTTTTGTGTCGGCACGTTCCAAATGGGGGGCCTGAGGGGGTCAGTTCCATAATGGCGTGGGTAAAAAAAACCCAAATAATAACTCTCTGTGGCGTGCAGCTGCGCCAGCGGGTGCGCCAGCCAGCGCCAGTGACTGCCGCCGGCCGAGGTGTGATGCCAGTGGCAGCCCTTACGCTTCGTAGCTGTGACTAGGCTTAGTTACCGCACTTTCTTTATTGTAGCCCTACGTACACTTTTCGCTCCTCTCTCTCTCTCTCTCTCTCTCTCTCTCTCTCTCTCTCTCTCTCTCTCTCTCTCTCTCTCTCTCTCTCTCTCCTTCTTTCCTTCTCTCGATCTCTCTCGCGTTGTTGCCAAACACTTCAGCCTACCCTCTGGTGCATGTGTTGACGGATTTCGTCGCTGCTGCTACGAAAGGTGAGGTATAAAAAAAAATCGGGGCAGGGGTAAAAAAAAACGGAGCGCTCAGGAAAATTGCTCAAGCCGAATATCAAAGAGTGTGTGGTGGGGAGCGGGCGGGGCGGGGCGGGGGACGCCAGCCGTGTCGCGCGCGGAGGTGAGGCGAGGGGAGCTGCCTACGAAGCAGCAGAAATTGAAATTTCCCCTCCGAGGTCGCTGGGTGGCGGGGCGGGGCGGGGCGGGGCGGGGCGGGGCGGGGCGGGGCGGGGCCAGGGCGGCCGCGCCTCCTGTCAGCGCCGGCAAAACGGCCCGCGAGAGCTTAGGCGGCGTGGTGCGGTGCGAGCAGGGCGAGCAAGAGGAAGGAAACTACTTTCATTTTATTTTTTGTTGCCGTCTCATCAAAGAATAGGTCTCAACAAATGTTTATTGAGAAAATGCTATAGTGGGCCTGAGCTATGCGGCGCGCGAGGGGCCGGCCCGAGCGAGCACACCGGGCTCTGTCCATGGGAGGTGTTGTGGAGGCGTCTAACATGCAAAGTCTATCCGGGCGGGGCGGGGCGGGGCGGGGCGCGGCTCGCCGCCAGGTGTGTGGGGTGGGGCGGGGCGGGGTGGGGCGGGGTGTGGCTAAGGGGATGCGAGACGGGGCCGGGCGGAAGGGGAGGGTCGGGGAGCGGAGGGGGTCGTCCAAAGTGCGGGTATTGTGTTTCCACGAGGCCCATTAGAATGATGTATAGCATTACGTGGCGCGAAGCAAGAAGCTGCCGGCCGGCCGGGCGGGCGGGCGCTCTCAGCCGCTCTCAGCCGCTCTCAGCCGCTCTCAGCGCGCCAACCCTTCCCTCGCCAAACAGGCCTCGGCCACCTTACCCCCCGGCCCGGCCCCGGCCGCTGGCGCGCAGGTGTGTGGGGCGCTATGCTCGAGTTAATACTAACGCTAACCCGCTTATATGGCTGCGGCCTGCTCATTGGCGGCCGCTAGAAGTTGAGCCCGAAAATAATTGCCGAGAACGGCAGTGCGAAGGGAGAACAACGCTGTCTCGCAGCAGACATTCGCAGCAAGCTTTTTTTCGTCAAGATCCCGGTTGATTCCGGAAAGCACCTCGGTATTTATATTCCGCATTTTTTTAGGCTGTGTTAAATTTTTAGATAAAACCTGGTATATATGGATATTACGCTGACAAACTCACTTGCAGAATGCTAAATTTGCAAAGTGTGAAAATTAGCCAACTTGCGTTCTGCGCATGCGTCACACAAAACCGGGAATCTTTTTCGCAAACAACAGTGAATTTCACAATTTTACTGTGTTTTACTCCAGCTGGGAAATGTACTTTTTCGTACCATATGGGCTTACTTAAACGTGCGAATTTATGGTCAAACTTCATAAACATTTTTAAACATTATGTTCATCATAAAAAATTATTTTCTTTAAATTCTACATTAATCTCATAATTATACGATATTGCCGGAGTGTGTCGATTGCGGTCTGAATGATCTCAGCGGGCGAGCTCCGACCACTCTTTGGGCCGTACATGAGCCATGCCTGCCAGGCCAGGGGGCCGCAATGCCTGCTGTAATGTCTCCGGACGACGAGTCCTCGGGGCCTACCCCACCCCTACCCCGCTTTGCTTCTGCTTGTGTGGTGCTTTGGGGTTTTGTGCGGTCCGCTGGGGTCGTCAAGGCAGAGAAGGCGCTCGCTGCAGAGATTGGCAGTGCTGCTACCCCGCCCTGCCCCGCCCCATAGCCCCGCCCCGCCCCGCCTCACGCTCCGCCCCGCCCCGCCTCACGCCCGCCCGTCTTGGGCATGGCCGTCGCTCTGTCACTGTCATGCGGTGGAACGCTTACCTCGCCAGTAGTCGTGCGCTCCGTGCCCCCCCCCCCCCTCTCACCCCCGGTAGTGGTTATCCCTCTTACTTCCTCATTGTGAAGGTGGCTCCGATTGTTTCCCCCGGTTCAGTCATGCCACCGGTACAGTACCCTAACTCCCCGTGCCCCGCCCCGCCCCGCCCCGCCCCGCGGCCACTCACCGAGCTGTGTAGGGCTCCCCGGACGCCCCGCTGTGTCCGTGTCCAGGCGGATGAGGGATGACCCCTCCCCTCCCCTCCCCACCCGGAGCCATCCATTAGACTGTGACCTGACCCCCGACACAAGTTGTACAAAAGGCAGCCCGGCCTGGCCGGCCGTGTTACTGTGTTACTCGTCAGGAAACAGCTGACTCCTCGCTCTTACTGTCCCCCCCCCTCCTGCCGCCATGTTTTACCCGTAATTCACACTCTTGTGGCTCGTCATGTAGCGGCGATATAATGGCTTGACATCTGTGCCAATAACTCCAATCGCACGACTGGAATATACACGGGGAAAAATACATGGATTCTTGCAACCAGCTGTCCAGTCTGTTCCCTCTATGCCAACCAAAGGCCATTCTGTGTTTTTTTTTACGGAGCGTGTAAAGGCTCTGCTGAACTCGCTCCCACTAAAAAGTCCAGTCATCCCTATTGTGATTGTGACTGAACTTTTAATCAGTAAACATTTTTCTCAGCGTACCCACTGCAATTTTGTCCACTCTTGTCCCCCGGTCCGGCCCGGCCCGGCCGCCAGGCGCCGTAGTCAACAACCACCTTTCCGTTCGCTTCGTCCTCTGCTGGCCGCACAGGGTCAGTTCGTGTTGGATGTCCGAGTCAGCGAGTTTGTGTGATGGATCAGCCGGCCGACCGCTCTTCCGGAACACAGACTCCCCGCCCCGCCACGCCCCGCCCGACCCCGCCGCGCTCCACCGTGCCCCCGCCCCACCACCCCACCCCACCCCACCCCGCCCTGCACTCAGCTCCGGCGCCCGGGACCTCGCCCTGCCCTACGTCACCGCGGCCGCGACGGTTCTGCCTTTGTGCCCGACGTTCTCTCTCCCTCTCTCTTCTTGTCCGCTCCCCACCCCCGCCCGCTATGTGCCCAGGGCACCCTGGACGGCCCCGCCCCGCCCCGCCCCGCCCCGCCCCTCCGGACCGAGCTCTACCTGTCGCAGCGGCACTCCAGGGTACTTGTTGAGGAGTTGGCCCAGATTTCTGGTCCGTGCCAGGGGACGGCAGAGCGACGGTGGGGGGCGGGGCGGGGCGGGGCGCGGGGGGCACGTCCCCCGGGGCGGGGCGGGGGGCCGCGCGCACATCTATCAGCCCCCGCAGGGCCCCGTGACGGCTGCGGCCGGGGCCGGCCGGGGCTTATAGGGGACGACAGGTGGCGTCATACACCTGGCAGTGGCGCCAGCCAGGCCGGCCCGGCCCGGCCCAGCGGCAGCAGAGCGGCGATCAACGGTGATGGGGAATTAACAGGGCCATGGGTGCAGCGTACGTGATGGGGTGGAGGGAGAGACAGAAAGCGGGGAGGGAGAGGGAGCGAGGAGAGAGAGAGAGAGAGAGAGAGAGAGAGAGAGAGAGAGAGAGAGAGAGAGAGAGAGAGAGAGAGAGAGAGAGAGAGAGAGAGAGAGAGAGAGAGAGAGAGAGAGAGAGAGAGGGAGAGAGAGAGGGATACGAGAGCGCGCGTGCTGGGCCGGGTCGGGCGGAGAGCAAGCGGACCTGTGTTTAAGTCACAGAGCGGTGCAGTCCTCGCCTCGCCGAGATATTTCTCTCGCACCAGCATGATAAATAGGCTGCTGGGGCCTTTGGGCTCGTGGCGGGGCCCAGCCCGGCCCGGCCCGGCCCGGCGGCCAGGAGAAAAGGGCTGCCTACCCCCCAGGGGCGGTTTATCTCAAAGCCTCTGCTTGCTATAGACAGCTTGCCGGACGATAAAGGGAGGTACGATCGGCCCCTACTGGCCGCGCCCCGCCGCCCCCCGCCGCGCCCCGCCGCGCCCCGCCGCGCCCCGCCACGCCACGCCACGCCAGAGTAGCCAATCCTCGTCGGGGATTTATTCGGCGTGTGTGTGACTGGAGGGCGCTGCTGGACCAATCTCGTAAAGTGAAAGCAACGGGAGGAATGTTACCGCGGCAGTTTGTCTGAGGTTTCCCTAAGCGGTCTGGTCCAGCCCGGCCCGGCGCGGCGCGAGCCTCGAGGCTCGGGTGTCTGCCGGGGCGGTGGGGTCTCAGGCCTGGCTGGACGTTCTTTCTTGGGAATGGTCCTCTCGTTTCGGTTCGAACGCCCGTTCCGCGGCGAATGTTATCGGTCCGGCAGACGGAAAACTACGAACTGGGCAAGACTTGCTTCCCGTCCACAAGCGCCTACTCATCCCACCCGCATAATTTGAAATTTTAGAGACTCGCTACATTTTATAACATTTACGCGCGGGGCTTATC
Organism: Frankliniella intonsa; assembly: GCA_033675135.1. NCBI lineage: Eukaryota > Metazoa > Arthropoda > Insecta > Thysanoptera > Thripidae > Frankliniella > Frankliniella intonsa. Next base: position 14,673,874 of record CM066253.1, read on the forward strand.
TGATCGCCCTCTGGTGGTGTTTCCCGCTTTTTGCTGTGTATTGGTCACAGTGAATGATTCCGTAGTGGATCGTATTCAAAGGCCTGAAACCACAAACAAAGGGACTGGTCCCGCGGCTAGGCCAGGCCAGGGGTGGGCGGGGAGGGGGGGGGAGGGGCGAACGGGTGCGGGGCGCGTAGTCAGGGCCCTAACGAGGGGGGGGGGGGGGGGGGCTAGCAGCCGGGCGAGTTCCCCTGTCGCCTCTCTACGATATTATTTCCAGGTTTCGGCCTTTGCGAACTAGTTTCTCCGTACATTTAAAAAATAAAGTAGTTGCTCGCTTCGCTGTCCCTCTGTCGCGCTTGCCTCACTCATCGCGTTGTTGAGGTTGAGGTTACAAGTGCTGTGATGAAACAGTCGTCACATGACATACATTTCGTCACTTGACATGAATCTTTCGTTACATGACATGAATCTTTCGTCGCACTGTGTTGAACCATTTGTCATGTGACGAACCTTTCAAAAGTAAAATATAGCACTGACTTTGTCGTAATGTGCCGACTTAAACACTGTTAAAAGAAAAACTCTTAAATTTCACATCCATGGATATGCAGCAAAATCAATGTTATGTGAACATTAAGAAAACAAAGTGAAATTTCACAACTTATTTGAATTGTGAGAAGAACAGTGAACCGTCACATCACTGATGTGAAAATTAACATCCCTATCTTAGGATGTGAAATTTAACATCAGTTTGTAAAGGTGTCACATCACAATTGATGTGAATTTTCAAATTATTTTTAACCGTGAAATTTTCCAGTGTGCGAGCACACCTGAGACTGAATAAGGCCCCCCTGCCCTAACAGCGGCGGGGCGGGCAAACATAACTCATATTGCTGTTTGGTGCTCTCCATGTCCACCCCGTGCGTCGCGCCGCAATCTGTGCAGCAGAGGGGGGGCCAGGCTGGGGCCAGGATGGGGCCGCGGCGGATATTAAGAGAGAGAGAAAGAGAGACAAGTAGTCTACCTTTCACTTTTATTTCCACCCGTCTCCGCAGAGCAAGACACGCGGAGCGGGGCGGGGCGGGGAGAGACACTCCTGTAGACGAGATGTGGCGAGGCGTGCGTGCGGTGCATGATCCTGGCGGGGCGGGGCGGGGCGGGGCGGGGCGGGGTGGGGCGGGGCGGGGCCGGGCCTCTGCTGTACGACTCAATAAGACGCCCCGCCCCGCCGGGATATCAGTTTGCCCCCCCCCCCCCCCCCCGCACTGCCTCTGTCCCACGTCACGTTTTGTTGCTGTTTGTGAGGGGAGGGGCGTGCGGTAAACACGCCAGAATTCCTTTCGCCTAAAACATGTCACAGACTTTTATATCTCGCTCTTGTTTAGCAACATTTCTTTTGCAGTTACCAACAAAAAAAAAATAAAATTGGAGGACCCCCAAACTTTTGAATTTTTCCCTGCAATGTAAACATTTTTGCTCGACTCAGAAACGTCTTTTTTACTGTACCCATAGAGACGCAGTGGAAAGGGGGGGGGGGGGGTGCGAAAATAGGATGAGGCCGTCCTTGAATCGTTCCAGTAGTCCTCGGACATCAAGGAACCCGTTTTATACCGTGCCGTTCCAAAGGGCTTTGGTCCTCAGAAAGTTGAAACACTGATGTATTCTGCAGCCCTGACAACGCGCTTCTCTTGTCTCTGTTCCAGGTGTGTACTGCGGAGGGGACGGGACGGGACGCGCTCTTGTTGGTTCTTTAAGGTAAGCGGCCGCATCCCTCGGGGAGCCGAACGGTCTCCTGGCTTACGGAGGACCCCTTGTGATCGTGCACTGTAAACGCAGTGACCGTTTTTAGGGCCAAAATTTTGGCGTTCTCCAAAAAAACGCCATTTATTGGCCATTTTTAATGCCAATTTTTGGCATTCTCCGAAAAGAACGTCGTTAAAACGGCGTTAAACGCGTTAAAACGGCGTTAAAAATGGCCAAAAATTGGCGTTCTTTTGGAAGAGGCCACTGGACTAGCAGTGTGGCAGAGGTCGCTGTGCTGCATTGTTAGAAAAAGTCAGCTAACGACACTCGCTTCGATGAGGATGTTGTCAGCTAACAACAGTACTTGGTTTCATTGACAATCTGACAAAAGTCGTTCTATTAAACCTATAGTGGCCCATAAACAGGAACTAGTTCCTACCACCATGTTGTAACACTACAACAAAATTGCAGTTAAGTTTGATAGCAACATATATCGTTCCAAAACAAACAAACTTGTAATGTAACCATATTTTTTTTCTAAGAGCAGACAAGAAATCACTGCTATGAGAGGAAACTTCGTTTCGTAAATTTGTATGAATATTGTTTGATTACAACATTGTTGTTAGGTAACAACATATGCTGCGTAACTTAACTTAACTACGAAAGTATTATTAATTTACGACAGTATTTTTAACAGTTCGTGCTCAGGTGCAGTGGAGAGGCGTTTATACTCCACGCGCCGCTGCACTCCTTCTGCAGTCAATACTCCGCGGCCCCGCGTCTCCTTTTGCACTAACAACCCCCCCCCCCCCCTGCCCCGCCCCCGCGCGACCTTGACCCGGAGACCCGCAGCGCGGCCATAAACAGAAACTTTGAAAAGAGAAGCAGGCAGGGCGCGGGGCAGGTGGCCTTGGCCAGCAGCTCCGGTCCGCGCCGTGCCCCGTGCCCGGTGTGGCCCGGCGCGCCTGACGTGGCTGATGAGCGCCCCGCCGAGGTGTAAACGGGCCCCCCCGCCCCGCACCGCCCCGCACCGCCCCGCCCTCCGTATCGGAGAAGAGTTCGCTTTTACGCCTCGCCCCGCAGGTGCGCTGGGCTGCGCTGGGCTGGGCAGGCGAGGGTGTAACGGTTTTCGGATACTGGGTCATGCAGTGTGGAGCAGGGGGAGGGCCCGGCGTTAACAGTCCTCTGGTGCGCCGCGCCGCGCCGCCCACCTTTCAGAGCCGGGGCGGGGGCCGGGGCGGGGTGGGGCGGGGCGGCGCGGCGCGGGGCGCACGGTTAAACCAAGTGTTAAACTGTTCAACACTCGTATGTGGCCAACTTCCAGCCTAGCACGCGCAAGTGTGCAACTCAGTAGTTGAGCAATTGCAAGTTCAAACTCGCCCTGTTGTACACTTGTAAGTGTTCAACTCGACCGTTGTGCACTTGCAAGTGTTCAACAAGGATAGTGTTGCACGTGGCAGTTGAACACTTGGTTTAACAGAGCGGGCCGGAGTGGGGCGAGGCGGCGCGGGGCGGGAGGGCGCCCGAGCGGTAGGCAGTCCCGTGCAACAAGCGTGCGCGGCGGGCCTGCCTACCCCGCCGGCGCGCTGCCGCTCTGCGCTGCAGGTAATGACCCGCTGTCGGCGCGGCGCGGCGCGGCGCTGCTTGTTATGGGACCCGTGATTACAAGGGAGGCGAGTCCACAAGAATGACCCCCCCCCCTCCACTTCCACTTCCTGACCCCTCCCCCCCCCCCTCCCCCCCCCTCCACCCCTCGTTATTTTACCCTTTCCTCTGAATAAATTCCTTTCATAAAACTCGCTCGCTTTCCCCTTCCCGACCTACGCTTCCCGGCGGCCTGTATTGGCGAATAATCACGTTTATTTTTGTAGAGACCATAAAGTTGCAAGAATCAGATATTTATCAGCATACCTCGAAGAAGCACAAGGAGCACATGCTGGCCGCGGCCTCCTCGTGGCCAGGGGAGCAGGTATCATCATCCTGCATGATGGTGGTCCCCCCGGTAGTTCCCACTCACGCGCTTTTACCTCCTACATTATTTACACACTAACCGGATTTGTATATCTTATTTGAACAAAGTTAAACAATTACATTTTTCACACAAATTTGTGCGATGATTTGAACGATTTTGTGCATACCTTTGTACACATTCATGCCGTTTTTCACAAAAATTTGTTTGAAACGATATGCATGTTTAACTTTGCACAAACGTTTGCAGAAAAACTTACAAATACAGTTAGGGTGTACAAGTAAATTTATATCTCCGATATTTTCCACTACGGTTAGAACTACCTGCTGTGATGCGTTGTTTTTTTTGTGTGTGTCTTCTTTTATTTTCGGGACACACGGCAGACGCCATGAAGGCCCCCAGTGGGGCGGAGCGGGGGTGTCATCTCGGTTGTGAAGGAGGAAGTGGCTGAGGGTAGGAGGAGGGGGGAGAGTAAGGAGAGTGTAAACCGCGAGCGGCGCCTTCTTGCCACTTGTCACCAGCCCCGCCCCGCCCCGCCCCGCCCCGCCCCGCCCCGCCCCGCTCGTCTCGGTCTCGGAGTGGCCCACTGTGCTTCACTCGACACGGAGTGGCTTGCGCGCCGGCCCATCCATACGCTCCGCACTGCGCGGCCTCTGCGTCCCTTATTCGCTTTTTTTTGTATGTTTACCGAAAAAAAAAAAAACAAGAAAAAAAACGTTTTAGCTCTAAGCAGCAGGGACCAGCTCACGTTTGTTTGTATGTGTGTATGTGTGTGTCTATGTGTGAGCGAGTACGCACCGCAGCCAGACGCTTGCTAATTAACTGTGACACGTTTTGTGGCGTGGTTGGGCGCAGCGCTCCAAAATAGGTCGAGGAGTAATTCAGGTTGGCGGGGCGGGGCGGGGCGGGGCGGGGCGGGGCGGGGCGGGGCGGGGCGGGGCGGGGCGGGGCGGCGCGAGCTGGTGACGACAATATGGCGCCCCTGGTCGCACGAGGCGGTTGTTGCACGGCCTCCTGGATCTCGGGGTGGAGGGCTGCGTCCAAGTATTATTCTACAGCTTTTTGCTAATCCCTATTTGAATTATCTTGTTTATCAAGTCATCATTATTTCATTTCGGTAAGGCATTTTAACATTTTTAAAATTCTCATACATCTACAATATTATAAGTTTTTGGTAGATGGCTAGTGCGAAGTGCTTCTCGCGCTGCGGGTAACGATGCGAGCCCCGGGGACCTTAATTATCTGTCTCTCCCTCTCCCCCTCCCTCTCTCTCTCTCTCTCTCTCTCTCTCTCTCTCTCTCTCTCTCTCTCTCCCTCTCTCCCTCCTTCGCTCTCCTCCCTCCCTCTCTCTCCCTCCCTCCCTCTCTCTCCCTCCCTCTCTCTCCCTCCCCCTTTCTGACCACAACCTAACCCGTTTCCCGTACCGCCCGTGGCTACGGCGCGGGACCGACCCCTCCCTCTCTGTTTCGAAATACATAGGGGTGTGAAACTCAGATCGCGAGAGATAAAATTGTTTTGCGTTTCCCTCGAGAACCTAGTTGCAAAAAAAAAAAAAATACCTGCCGTAAAAACGTTGTCAGGAGACAGAGCTTCGCTTCTACAAACTTAATTCCACAAGTATTTTCCCTCTTTTCTCGCTGTCACACGAACCGTGATGTGGGCTTATTATCGAATATACTGCCAGCAATCAAGGCGCTGGGTGTCGGCGTGAGGGGCGGGGCGGGGCGGGGCGGGGCGGGGCGGGGCGGGGCGGGGCGGGGCGGGGCGGGGCGTGGCAGGGCGGCACTCCTGTCAGCGCCAGCAGAACGCCGCGGCCGGCAGACTGGCAGACACCTCAATAGGTCCGGCCAATTACTGAACGTCCAGCACCAACATTACCTCTGATTGGTGGATAAATTAGGCGAAAAATTGGCTCTTGTGACGGAGAAAAGGGTTTGATTATGGTGGGTTTCCTCCACACCAGCGTGTGTGAGCTCGCGGCAGAAGGCGTGCGCTGCAGCGCTGACGAGGTTGTGATCCACTTGGGTCGTGTTTATCAACGGAGCGACACACTACAGCGTGGGGCGGGCCGAGCGCACCGGACAATTAATCTCCGGCGGTCACCGCACGTACAGGGAGAGAGAGAGGAAGAGAGGGAGGGTGGGAGAGGGAGAGAGAGGGAGAGAGAGAGAGAGAGAGAGAGAGAGAGAGAGAGAGAGAGAGAGAGAGAGAGAGAGAGAGAGAGAGAGAGAGAGAGAGAGAGAGAGAGAGAGAGAGAGAGAGAGAGTCGGGAGGGGGAGGGCGGGGTGGATCTCGCGTCCCTCCAATTTGATGGATGGAGCGGCGGTAATGACTCAGTGCAAGGTCAGTAGCGCGGCGCAGCGCCGTTCTGTCCGTCTGGAGCCACGTGTCGGTCGTCGCAGGCCGGGTGGGGTGTGGTGTAACTTGTAACGGCGTGGTGCCCGGGGCGGGGCGGGGCGGGGCGGGGCGGGGCGGGGCGGGGCGGGGCGGGGCGGGGCGGGGCGGGGCGGGCGGGGCGGGGCGGGCGGGAGACAAGTTTTCTCTGTGGTGTGTGCACGGCATTGACGGACTGGACTCGACCAGACGGCTCCCCGCGCTGTAAGCGTGCTGGCTGCACTCTGTTTAACCTTTATTGTGGCAGTTAGGGTTTCAGATGTCTCACCCCCCTCCCGCTATTACAGATGTCTTGCAGAACTGTAACGCGCCAGTTGTGTTCGGTCCACGTCCGCGAGGAGAGGAGGGACGGTCATTGCGTGGTCCCAGGAGGGACCTCCCTCACTGCCCTTGTACTCCTGTACTTTCCTCGGTATTATGTTTGGCTGGCTTTGCGGCAATACCTCAACGCGGAAAAATCTTCGTCGTGGTTTTCAAGGCGCCTCACGGTTTTCTTATGGAGAATATGCAGTGCAGCGTCTTGGTTTTTCCAAAACGTCTCGAAAACCAAGACGTGGTTTTTTTACCGTGTAACACACGGATAACGCCGCGGATAACGCTCGCTTTTTGTAACTTTATGTTTTATTTCCGTAAATACGGAGCGTCCATATTTTCCTCGGTTTACTCCGTTGCCTCGCGTGCGGCGGGCGGCGGGCGGCGGGCGCGCATAACCAGCCGCAGGCTGAGCCATATGAGGGACCAAACACAGATTGCCTTCCAAACGCAAACACAGTTCCCCGGCCCCTTCCCCTTCCCTCGCCCCGACAAGAAGCGATTTCGCAAGCAATTTTCTGTTTTCTTTTTGTTTGTTTTTTTCGCCTCTAGGCCCGCTTAGCCACCGCCTGCGTCTGGGGCAAAGCAAGGAGGGGCGTAGGCAGGTTCTGGCAGGGGGCGGGGCGTACCTGCAGGGCTCCGGGGTGCTGGGGGCCTACCAATACCTTCCTTCCCCGCCGAGCTGTCCCAGCCCCCCCCCCCCCCCCCCCAGTAGCGGCCTGACGCGTGCAGGGAGGGGCCCGGCCCGGCCCAGCCCAGCCTGATTAATGGAGCAAACTTTTAATTGAGTCCACATTAAGGATATGAATATGAATGGCTATCGGATACGTGCGGCTTTATATTCACCGTGCGAACCGCAATCTGTATCATCAGCGCCGTCAGCGAGAAGCGCGGCGTCCGCTCTAGCCTCACCGCCGAGCCCAAAATAGCTTGCCTCTATTCATTTTTCTCCAGGGAATGTAAATAGGGTTGTGACTTGTGTCTTTCTTTGTCCGTTAATTCCATTATCTCATACCTGACCAAAGACCTTGGCCCGCGCAAACAAAGGTTCTGGTTGGCTAGTTGGGGACAGCATACCCTGCTCCCGCTGTTCACTTGCTCTCTCTCTCTCTCTCTCTCTCTCTCTCTCTCTCTCTCTCTCTCTCTCTCTCTCTCTCTCTCTCTCTCTCTCTCTCTCTCTCTCTCGCTCTCTCTCTCTCTCTCTTCCACCTAGCACCTCCCCACCTCTAATTTTTTAACAGTGCGAATCCAATAATGTGCACCCGCAAAAATCCATCTTTTGGATTAAGAATCTTTATAAATCAGATAAGAACATGCTTTTATTTAATGCAATGTTCTTATCTGTTCTTGAAAGATTATAATTGATTTTCAAGAACGGATTTTCGTGAGTGTACGTGTGCTTGGTACTCGGGTAAGCCAGTACGCGCTCCCCTACCGATATGCTGGTTGTGGAGCCACGGCGAGGGCCCCAGCTGCTTTCGGTTTGGTTTGCCGCTCAAACTACTTGCCGGACGGTAGGGGGAGGGGGGGGTAGGCCCGGCCGCCTTTCTTTGTGCTGTGAGACCTGTCGGTTGTTCCCCCGCTAACACAGGTTTGTGAGCCCTCCCCCCGCCCCACCCCACCTCAACCCCCACCCCCACCCCCGCCTCGTCAGTCCAAATTGTTCTTTTGTGGGCCTGGCGGATTGTTTGCCGTGCGGCTGGCTGCAGAGGCGGGCGTGGCGGGACGTGGTGGGGTGGGGCGGGGCGGGGCGGGGCGGGGCGGGGCGGGGCGGGGCGGGGCGGGGCGGGCAGCGGGAGGGGCACGACAACACGAGATGCAGTGCACGATAGCGCGTGCGTGTGCAGGACGTGCGTTGTCTGCGCTTCCTAATTTGGGGCGAGCAGGAAGAGGCAAAAATAAAATCCCCTGTTTGTTGGCGCGTTGCTGTTTTTGTTTTTTTCACTTAGGCCGAGTGCGGCCCTCCACCCACCCCCTCCCGTACAAGTAACGTCGGACTCTTACACATGACCAGGTACTGAAAAAGTTTTTATGTTTCTTGGGCTCCTAAGGCTAAGACTCCCGCCCCCTCACTTCACCCTCTCCCGTACTTACTGATACATCTTCCTCTCCTCTTCCATTTTTCAATATCTGCGTTTTCCGCGGTTCTGCCTCTAAACTAGGTCGCCTAGTAGGCATGATGGCGGGTCTGGCCTGCCGCTGTGAACTCTGTCGGCTAGGCCCCGCCCCGCCCCGCCCCGCCCCGCCCCGCCACACGCCGGCCCGTCGGGTCTTGAGACGCGTCGCTCCGCTCTGCACTTTGAAACTCCACCCCTCCCCCCCTCCTCCTCCTCTCCTCCGGCGGCCTCAGCAGTTCGCTGCGTACCTCAAGTAGTTAGATATTCTAGTGGTCGTGGGCCGGCAGGCGGCAGCTGCGGCTGCGACCGGCGCGGCGCGGCGCGGAGTGGCGCTGCCGGCTTTCCCTCCGCGCAGCGCTCTTATCCCCTCAAGTAGTCCAGAGTCAGGATTACCTCACCGTCACTGGCATGGTGCACCGCACCCCGCCCCGCCCCGCCCCGCCCCGCCCCGCCCCGCGCGCAGCCAGCGCAGCGCACCTTCGACAGGAGTTTTAAAAACGCCCGGGACCGTCAGTCTTTGCTCCCCGGGCAGGCGCCGCGCCGGCGCACCCCGCAAGCAGAACCGCTCGGAAACAGGATGGCGACGTCGTGATGAAGCCTTTAATGAAAGGCTCTATGGGTCCAGCGTGCGAGCGCTGTGGGCGCTGAGGGGCGGGGCGGGGCGGGGCGGGGCGGGGTGGGGTGCGGTGCCGCTTGGCTCTCAGCGCACGCGTCAGGGCGGCTGTGCGCGCCACACGCCACGCTCCGCCAGGCCCGGCCGCTCGCTCGGGCCCTCTCGCGGCGCCCCGCCCCGCCCCGCCCCGCCCCGCCCCGCCCTGCCCCGCCCCGCCCCGCAGCCAGTGTGCCAGAGAGTCGCCTGCGCTGATTAAATTTGAGCAAGTCCGCCGCTTACCCTCTCACACTAACCCCGACACTGCCCCTCCCAGCCCCACTCGCGAGGCGCTCTCCCTCTCTCCCTCTCTCCTTCTCTTCTTGTCCCTCCCGCTTCCCTCGCTCTCCTCCGCCAGCTGATTAACCCTGCGCAGTACATATCGGGCCGGCGTCATTATCTGCCTGTGCCCTGCCTGCCTGAGGTGGCCGCCCGGCCCTGCCCCACCCCCACCCTTGCTCTCTATAAAGCGTGCGGCGAATATCACTCTAAACTATCACATTGAAACCTGCTCCACTGCAGCCTATTGTAAATTTTCACCGCGAGCTACTGCGAATGTCACTGTAAACTACTCTGCAAATCAATCAGTGGACGGTCCCGCTAATTGAATAGTTCACCAATAAAAGCTTACAGTGATTTTCTCTATGAGCTACGGTGAACCCTGGAACACTGTAGCTTACGGTGAATTTTTTGCACTTTTTACTTGCTTTTCATTTGCTGACCGCTATCACATGTGTGGTCGTTTGACGTAGAATTTGTCGAGGAATGCATTAATGTATCCTAAAATGTTTTATATATTTTAAAAAACTGAAAATTTACACTTTAGCACCCTTAAAACGGGCTTAGCACCCCTGAAAAGGTAGGACATCGCAACTTTGTTTTTCCAGTGCAGGCTCCAGGACTCCCCGCCCGCACGCATTGTCTCCCCCAGCAGCCCAGCCCGGCCCAGCCGAGCCGCCCTCCTCCCACTTGAACTTGCTCGGCCGCCGCGCGGCCCGCGGCCCGGTAGCGGAAAGTCTCGGTTCATGAATGTCTGATCAGGGCAAGCCTCTCCCCCCCCCCTCCCCTCCTGTTCTCGTCCCGCCCCTGCTGCTCCGCCGCCGGAGGCTGGCCCCGGCCGGACCGCGGGCACCGGAGTCACCGCTGGGAGGTTGACCATCGTAATGCCTCTCTCTCTCTCTCTCTCTCTCTCTCTCTCTCTCTCTCTCTCTCTCTCTCTCTCTCTCTCTCTCTCTGGGTGTGAGAGTCTTTCCTAGTGTCCCCTCTGCGTTGTTCTGCATTTACAAAGTCGCAGCGGTGGCGGCAGCTCTCGCCTCGCAACAACAAAGGAGAAAGGGCCGGGCGCTGGGGGTGGGGCGGGGCGGGTTCGGGGCGGGGCGGGGTGGGGGTGCACCTGAGGGCGTGGCGGGGCGTGGCGAGGCCGCCGAGGGGCTTAGTATTAATTACACGTACGCACATGGGGCGCAGGGGCGGGCCCCGGGGGTGGGCCCCAGCCAGGCCTCACACACCCGACTGCTCTCAGCTGAACAGATGGTCTGGAGCCCGGCCGACGCCGCGCTCAAGTGTCGTGACGACTGCGAGCCGCGGGGCGGGGTGCGGCGGGGCGGGGTGCGGCGGGCAGGGCGGGGTGCGGCGGGGCGGGGTGCGGCGGGCAGGGCGGGGTGTGGCAGGGCGCGGCGGTCGCACTGTGCTGTGTCGACCAGGCGTGCGTAACGAGTTTGCGAGCAACAGAATTCGCGACTCGAGGTGCAGGGCGGGGCGGGGCGGCGCGGGGCGGGCCGAGCTGGCTCGCGGGACCCCCGGCAGGTAGGCAACTCGATTCGCCCCCGCGCGCGTGTGCTCGCAGATTGCCTACCTCGCAGGCTGCGGCTCGCACCGGCCCGGCCCGTGTCTACACACTAAAGCCCTATGCAGTTTATTGTACTTAAACATCCAGGATTTTAAACAACCATAAGAGTATGCACTATATCATGCATAGCTATATGTGCACTTTGTGCATAGTTATGTACAGTTCACGTACAAATTTTAGCACTAAAATTGTGCATAATTATGGTTGTTTAAAATTCTGCATATTTATGCAAAACGAAATGCATAAGGGTTTAGTGTGTACCGGCGCGCCGGCCCCAAGCCCCCTGAGGTTGGCCCCCAGCAGCTGCTTTCCCCACCCCTCCCCCTTCCGGCCGGGCCCCGGCGCCTGGAAGCGAGCTGTCGTGACAACGCTGCCCTTCCCGATCAGATCAGTCCTTTTCTAATTGCAGTGGTGTGGTGGGGTGGGGGTGACGGAGTCCACCCTCCCGCTCCGCCGCTCACACACCCCCGGGGCCTGAGGGGCGGGGCGGGGCGGGGCGGGGCGACCTCTCCAGATCCGAGGGGTTTTGTCCCCCCCTCGTATCCCTTCCGTGCCCAAACCTGCGGTGGCCGCTCTGCCCCCAGGAGCCCTTAGTTAAAGCCCTTGATGCTGCAGCCATGTGAGCTGCATGCCCTCTGGGCCACTCCCGCCCCGCCCCGCCCCGCCCCACCCCACCCCGCCCCGCCCTGCCCCTCTGCGCACCCCGTGCGGCCCCTTCTTCTCCCCTTGAATTGTGCGTGCACTAGTCAATTCGGCCCCAAGTGTTTGCACAACGCCGGGAGGGTGGGAGCGCAGAGGGGGAAGACGGGGGTGAGAGGCGCCTCCACCCGCAGGCATACGGCGCACCGGTGTTCGCCTCATTATTATATTTTTAAATGTGAAATTACGACTTGTGAAACGTGGGGTGTCGCAGTGTTGTCATGAGACCTACGGATTGCGTGTTGTGATTTTACTTACAATTTCATGTGAGATCTTAGCCTCTGAAGTACAACAGAACTGTAACAAAATATTCAGAATTATTATTTTCCTGGCAGTTCCCCGCTTGCTGTGTCCCCGGCTGCACAGCACAGCCGGGCCGTATGCTAATGCAAAGGCCACAGGCCGTAGTGGGTCTGACCGGCTGAGTACACAGCCGAAAAAAGAGCTGTCAAAAACACGCTTACTCGCCCTGTCAGAGAGATGAGGCGGGTGGAGGGTGTGTGTACTCGTAACACAAGGGTTAAAAAAGATGTAGCTAAACAAAAAATATCAACTACTGGGACAAAAACAGCCTGTGCCATTGCCCTTTTTTCCTAAATTATTAATACTATTGTCATAGCCTTCCCACTTCCAAAGTGTTTGGCGCTGATCAGGATTGTAGTACTATTACCCTTTTCCCTCCCGCCACTCTTGATTGGCTAAAGGCAGCCGTGCGCCTAATCGAAAGGCAAAATGAATCAGGCCGCTTACTCAGCCAGCGCGTGCCATTTGCATATTAAACGCCCCGCCCCGCCCCGCCCCGCCCGGCCCGGCCCCGGCCCGGCCCGCGCCGCCGGGCGCCCAGGCCTCGCCCAGGCACCAGCCTACCCTACACTACTAGTTTTCGTCTTTACGCTTGAGTAGAACTTTTTAAAATTGGGAAAGGCTGCTCTCAACGCGGGGAACTTGGTCATGAGTATTTCAAGCGTGTACACTGCTCAAATCTTACATTATCTCATTTCTAGGGAATGCTAAGGAAATCTTTTGTCATATAGAAAAATGCATCCGAGTATGGCTAAACTTGCCCTCACAAAGCGGCGGCAAAAGAAGAAAAGGAATTCTCTAATCAAAAGATTTTGTAATTCGCCATTAAAATCTTGTCTCTGTGCCGTGCCGTATTTTGTGGCGCTGCATTGGATTTGCCGGCAGACTGCGGGGTGGAGGGAGAAGGGAGTGTTAAAGAACGTCTCGAAAGAATTGGAAAGAGATAAGAGCAGTATTCGTCTCGCCATTCATACCCTTCACTTTCCTCTATCTTTCTCTACCTCTCCCACGCCTCAATCTCTCTCCCTTTCCTCCCCCCCCCCCCCTCTCCCTCTCCCTCTCCCTCTCCCTCTCCCTCTCCCTCTCTCCAGCAATGCGATTGTGATCTTGCAACTTCTCTTCAAGAAGGAAACGACTTGTTGTTCGAGTTGAATTTTCCGAGCTGCTAAGCCACCGGAATAGTTTTTGAAGACTCCTTTTTCTCCCTGGCGCCGCTGCGCCGCCGCGCCGCCCGCCTCGCTCGGCTGCTCGGCTGCTCGAGCCCCAGGCCTCGCTGCCCGGAGCGCACCGTAGCGCGCCGTAGCGGTGCCTTGTGCTAATCATCCACCATTCCAAGATCAAAATTTATGCCGTGGGCCGTGATGACAGCGGAGGAAAGTTGCAGCGTGCTGCAGCGGCGGGGCGGGGCGGGGCGGGGCGGGGCGGCACCAGACCAGACGGCCGCCCAGCGTGTCGCTATTGCGGAGCTGTGAGTGCTGCAGCAACTGGCAAAGTAAACAATCCCAGCCGAGCAAGCACAAAGAAGTGAGCGGAAAGTACTCTCTCTCTCTCTCTCTCTCTCTCTCTCTCTCTCTCTCTCTCTCTCTCTCTCTCTCTCTCTCTCTCTCTTGCCCTCTCTTCTCTATCCTCCACTCCTACTATCTCTCTCGCTCGCGCACTTCCTCTACCTCCCCTCCGCCCCTCCCGGAAGCAGCGAGGCGCGCGATGGCCGGTGGCGGCTGGCCCACCCCACCCTCCCGCCCCGCCCCGCCCCGCCCGGCTGCCCTGGGAAGCGTTGCAGTGAGCATCCATCCACTCATCCAGTGTCAAGCTAGAGGAATGGGGGGTGGGCCGGATGGGTGAAAAAAAGAAAGGAATTGAGAGGTCGAAGCCCCCGCCCAGCCCAGGCCCCACCCCGCCCCACCCCGCCCCACCCCGCCCCACCCCGCCCCACCCCGCCCCGCCCCGCCCCGCCGCACCCCAGCTGACTGTTCTGACTTTCAGATGAGAGGCTGGTTGAGATTTGTCGGCGAGGCGACGGCCTCCACTTCTAAACGGCGCGAGCTGCGTGAGTGGGCGCGGCCTACGCGCGGCGCCTACGCGCTGCCTACGCCTCACACTGCACCACGTCCGGACGCATCCGGAGTTTTTTTTTATGTTATTGCCCGTAGGCTCGAAGCAGCATCTACTTAACAACAGCAGCCGGGGTGTTTTTTTTTCTTTTTCTTTTTCTTTCTCTGTTTTGGTTCCTCGTCTCAATGAGTCGATTCAATTTGATCAAAGTTCATACAAGGGAGGAGGGTGAATAAATTTTCCGAACACCCTTGCGTGTTGCGATTGCTGAATTAAATACGAGGGCGTTGTGTGTCGGGTGTACGACTACTCCTTGCTAGAAGGACTCATCGTTCATCTCGTCCTTAAGTTGGTAAATTTTGTATGAAAGGAGAGCTTTGTCCTCAGCACTGTGCCCCTCTGAAGAGCGGGGCGAGAAAATTACCTCCACATAATTAAATATATCTTGATGAAATCATCAGTCACTCTGTCAGATTCTGGCCAGGCCTCCAAAGGTACTTTTACTTTACTCATCCTCAAAATCATCCGAAATCATCTACCCTACTCCGAATGCCATGCCCGCTCTGTCACGATCATCCCTCACCCCACTCTCTCTCCGTCCCTCCGTCCCTGCCTCGCCTCCCCTCCCCTCTCCCCTCCGTCCCTCCTTCCCCCATCCCCCCGCACCTCCCACGCGTACACTCTCTCACTCTCTCCATCCCACCTAAACACTTGCAGAGCCTCCTTATCTCCTGGACCCAAAAGGGCCCCATCTCCCTCAATTTATTGTTCTTCTATCTTTGGCTCCGCCACTGCTCGCGGCCCGGGCCCGGCCACCTGGTGCTCTCGGCTGGAGTTGGGGTCAAGAGGCTAAGAACACTGCGAAATATATTTTGTCTTCAGATAGAAAAGAAAAAAAAAGGTGGAAGAGAAAAGTGCGGAACACATTCGCCTCGCGCCTTGCCCTGTCCCTGACTTAATTTCGTATTGCAGAAGAGCTGATGTTGTAAGTTGTATGGTGCCAGCAACAACACCTACCTTTTTCATCAAGAAGGACAGTGCGGGGCGGGGCGGGGCGGGGCGGGGCGGGGCGGGGCGGGGCGGGCGCGCCTGCAGGCGAGGCGCCGGCCGGCCGGGCCCCAATCTCACCTGTCGCTTTCTTTAATCTCACCCCCTTGTACGCGCGCGCTCACACACACACGCGCGCGCGCGCAGGCGGGTCCAATATGATCCTCGTATCTCAGCGCGGGGGCTGGAGTGTTGCGCGGCGCTGTTGTAAAGAGCGAAGCGCCAAACCCACCACCCAACGCCCCCTCGCTCTCTTCCCCTTCTTGTCTTCCAGCGCCTTCTAGCTGCCCTTTTCCTCCTCCTCCCTCACTCCACCGCCTTCTCTTTCCCGCTCTACTTCAGGAGACGCTGCTATCAGGACCCTGGTAATTATATCCAGGACCCTGCAGGATGTACAAGAGGTTCATCATGGCGCTTATCAGCAACAAACGCGTTTACCTAGCCACATTCCTTCAGCTCTGCGGTAAACACTGGAAGCTGTGTTAAAAACCTCAGAGAGCGAAACGTGCACGGCCGGGCCTGCGCCCAGGTCTGAGCCCACACTCTCAGACCGACATTTTTTTCTATAAAAATCGCTTTTATTATCGCGGAGCTTCTCTCCTGTAGCTTCGGTTCCAATTGCAGTCGCCGCCGCATCCACTTCCTGTTCCCGCTGCGGTGAGCTATAGCTGCTGGGGCTTTAATCACCCAGACAGAGGGGAGAGAGAGGTCAGTGAGAGAATGTCGCTTTTTATGCTATCATGGTGTTATTTTTTTATTTGTGTGTGTGTGTGCGCGCGCGCGCAATGTTTTGCAATTGCCATCACACAAAAACGCATCGGAAACAACGAAACGACCAAGTCGAAGCGCGCATGGCCGCCGGCCGGGTGCAGTGCTCGTCCATGAAGACCTCCCTCTAGCGCCACCGGGCCCTGTCGCCTTCCCGTATTTACACTATACTTTCGTTTCTAAGAAACAAGGCGTCAGAATTTTGACTTTTCTATTCTTCTCCCGCTTCCTCGTGCACTCTGAGGCCACTCTCGCCTCCTCTCTCTCTCTCTCCCTCTCAGCACGGCGGGCAGAGCAAAAGTGAAAACAAAGTCTTTCTCCCGCAAACGAGCGTATTGCGTGACGGAACCAAGGGGGCGGGACGGGGCGGGGCGGGGCGGAACACCCGACCACTCTCCCTCCGCCCCGGCTACCCCTGCTCGCTCTTTCGGTGTGTTTTCACTTCTCAGTGATAGGTTGCCCGGCCGGAGCTCAGCAGGCGAGCACAGCACAGCCCCCGCCCGGCCCGGCCCGGCACACCCCGCTCATGTTTTCTTTGTCTGAATTTCAGCTCACCATGGACGGCCTTTCAGCAGAGCGAGACAGAGGGGGAGAGCGGGAGCAACAGAGAGAGAGAAAGAGAGAGAGAGAGGCCGGTCCAATGAAAATATCTGTGAGAGACCCCTAAGGGAAGCCATGCAGAGGGGCGAGAGAGCCGACGCCAGAGAGGGCAGCTCGCCCCACCCCGCCCCACCCCACCCCGCCCCACCCTGCGCCTGACTCCTAGGTGCCCCAGTCGAAGTGGTCCTTTGAGCCAGCCCCGTATCCGTTTCCTTGTGCATTTTCGGAACCTAAATGATTGGGTTCCCAGAAGCGTTTGGTCAGCTGCTTTGGCGGGGCGGGGCGGGCGGGGCGCGGCGGGGTAGGGCGTGGCGGGGCTGGGCGGGGCGGGGCGGCTGGGTTGGGTCCGGTCGTGCACCGCCGCCCTACCCCGCGGGCGATCGCAGGCCACAAAGTGGTCGGCCGGCAGATGGGCGTCCTGGCGGGGCGGGGCGGGGCAGAGTGGGGCGGGTGAGTAAGGACCACGCCTCTAGCTGTGACTTGGCGGTCACGCTTTTTGGCAGTCACCCATGTGTTTTGTAGTGTCATTTTGATTTAAATTTTGACTAATATATCGCAATAAGGAATCAAAAAGTGTCTTATGTTCCCTCATTCAATGCATTTAATACATTTGTCTCGTCCATTTCCAGTCGCTGAGGGGAGGAGGAGGATGGGAAGGGAAGGAGGAGGAGGGAAGGGAGGGGAGGGGAAGGGAGGGGAGGGGAGGGGAGGCGAGGGCCCGCGCAGACCAGACCCAGCTGAACTGGATTGACCCAGTGCGGACAAATGGCGACCGGCACGCGAGCCCGACACATGCTGCTTGTCTCAATTGGCAGTTTACCGGCGATGAAAGTCACCAGCGGGCATCGCGATACCGTCAGAGCTGACGGGCTGTCGCTACCGCATTGAGAGGGGAGGGGGGGCGCAACGGAGGGGTAGGAGAGAATAGACAACGAAAGGTCTGTAGCAGGTGCCCTTCTGGGACTGGCGCGCACACATACACACACACACACACACACACACACACACACACACACACACACACACAGGCTAGCCCAGTTCTGTCCTTCGTAGAACGCCCCGCTGTTTCACACGCACTTATGGCCCTAAAATATTTCTCTATTTATTGGTGCCCACCTGCTCCCCGCGGCGCCCCCCGGCGGGGCGCTTCACTTCATTGTCACTCTACCGATGAGTGCTCATCCCCCCTCCCCCCCCTCCCCTCTGCGCACCTCTTTGATACGCGCCAGCCCTTCCCCACGCTCTCCACTCGACTTCCGCGTCAAGTCACATAGTAATTACGGACAGAGAAACTTAGACAAAAGTGTTTTAGTTCCAGGGGTGCGACCGGCCGTGGTGCCTCCCCCACTCCGCCCCGCCCCACTCCGCCCCGCCCCGCCCTGCCACGCCACACCCTGCCACGCCCTGCCACGCCACGCCACGCCCCACCCGCTGCTCGGTGGAGGACCATTTATTGTTGTGTCGCAGATCAAAACACTACAAACAGTTCGCGAGGAAGAAACAGCCAACAGCCGCAGGCCTGGGCCGCAGCCCACCGCCACAGCCAGTTTTCCTCCTGTGAACGTCTGGAATAATAATCCGCCCGTACTCATCGAGGGCTTGTTTCTTCTGTTTCACCAGTGGCATCAGCTTTGAAAACTTTAGAAAGTGCAACAACCATCATTACAAAGATTTCGTTTCTTCTGCTTTCAGGTGAGAGTACGACAAGCGACAAGCTGCCGGGCTGTATAGCAGATCGGCCTTGCGCCACGAAGATCTGGGGATGACAACACATTATGAACTGGTGAGTCGGTTGTGGACTTGCTTTGCAAATCCGCTGGATTCCTCTGTGCTTTCGCCTCCTGCGGATTGAAAAGATGGGTCCTGCTGGGGAAATATAGAATAGGCGGTGTGGGGCGGGGCGCGCTGCTCAAGTTATGAGGGCATCAAAGTTTTGACGTGCGCATGTGATGAGGAAGTAGTTGAAGATGCGGCCCGCCCCGCCCCGCCCCGCCGAGCGGCGACCGGGCCGGAAGGTCTTGTGAACAACCAACTTCCCGAAGCCGCCTGTGTCGAGCAAATGCCAGCGTGTCACTGCTGTTTGAGGCCCCGCCCCGCCCCGCCCCGCCCCGCCCCCCCCCCCCCCCCGCCCCCCGGGCTGGGGAAATGTGTTCCTCACCTTAGACTCGCGCGAGTTTTCCATGCACGTATGCCTCTAGGTTGGCTGAGCGATAGCGAAGCCTATTACTTCACTGATCGGATTTGGCTCCTGTCTGTTTGTTTGTCTGTTTGTCTGTTTGTCTGTTTGTCTGTCTGTACGCACGATAACTTGAGAACGAGTACAGATATCGAGCTGAAATTTTTACTGTAGCTTCTTGGCCTGAATACCTCGGACGAGTTCGAAAATGGGCATTCTAGCTCAAAAATTGACACCGTTAAAAATTAATTTACATTTCCGAAAAAAATAATTTTAAAAATAAGTATTTTTTTACAGTGTCCTTAGGGGTAACTCGGCGAGTTGCGGCCCTTTGGGCGGAAATTTCGTCCGTTTGGCCGTATCTCTTACTGTTTAGCCGCTACTGCGTAACTAAAGGAAGAAAAGTTCTAAAAATGCATGTTGGGTGTCGTTTCCGAGGTATTTCGACGAGTTGCGACCCTCTGGGCGGAAATTTTGTCCGTTTGGCCGTATCTCGCACCGTTAAGCCGCTGCAGCGTCTAATTTCGACAAAAAGTCCTTAATATACGCTTAGAGTTGTGTATTTCTCAGATTTTCGCTTATCACAGACTAGCATATCGCCGGAACCGTCTGCACGAGTGAAATTTACTTGCGCCCACTGTTTCGTTACTCAAAGCGTATTTTTTATGGCATCCTAACCCATACTGACAGCGCCGCAGGCCTAGGTAGATGTACGCAGGCGCGTCGCAGCGTAACAGTGTTTCGCGAGATATCGCGAAGCCTGTTACGCGAGACGTGGTCTGGCGTACATCTACCTAGTATTAGTGATGTGCGCCTTTAGCTCGCACCTGTGCGAGATTGACGGAACGTTGAAAAGAAAAAGATTATTGTGATTTGGAAAGAAGGACGGCTCAGAAAGGGGAGCAGTAGAATGAAGGACTACCAACCTCACTGTAAATCGGGAAGTCATGAATCTCGCTCTCTAGAGAGCGAGATTGTGACCCAAATTTTAATACCCTCAGGAGAGCGAGAAAGAGTAACATAGCTCAGTTAGAGTCATTATGAGGACATTTTCGGCTATACATATGACTATCACAAATACAGTTTTTTCTTAATGTGGATCCCGTAAACTTAACACCAAACCATTCCCGCGAATTTCTGAAGCGTCTGTAAACTACTTCTTATACGGCAAAAAAGTCTAAGACTGCTTGTAATTTACAGAAAACCTGAGTCGCTGTAAAGGGCGGTAACAAGTCTAAGGTGCGGCGGTACATTATTGGAAAGCTTTCGTGCGACACGCGGCTGCCATCTGTTCATTTCAGGATCTCTTCAGAAGAGAGAGAGAAAGAGAGAGGGAGGGACAGAGGGAGAGGGAGGGAGAGAGAGAGAGAGAGAGAGAGAGAGAGAGAGAGAGAGAGAGAGAGAGAGAGAGAGAGAGAGCAAGACAGAGCAGCAGCACGCAGGTGTGTGTGTGTGCGCGCTTGGTGCGACTGATGCTAAGGGGCGGGAGAGGAGAGGTGGTACATTTGGCTATGGGGCCTGATGTGTCGGGGTGCGACGCGGGGGGAGGTGTATTAGGGTGCAGGGTGGGGCAGGGGTGGGGCGGGGGGGGGCGGGGCGGGGCGCGGGGCGGGGCGGGGCGGGGCGGGGCGGGGAGATACAGGGTGATAAAAGCCTGGCCGGGGACAGACAATGCCGGCCGGGCCGGCGATAGACAACACGGAGCAGGAGGAATTCAATTGGCTATTACTCGGTGTTGCAGTGCAGGCGGGGCGGGGTGGAGCGGGGCGGGGCGGGGCGGGGCGGGGCGGGGCGGGGCGGGGCGGGGCGGGGCGGGGCGGGCCGCTCCCGCGTCATCACCTCTCGCCCCAGCCGGGCCCCACCCGCTCTCTGCTGTCCGCCCGCACCTTGCCTTACCAGTTTCCTCAGCGTGTTCCTACTTTTACGTCCTACACTGGTAAAAGGTGACGAAATATGTCAAGTGACGAAATGTATGTCATGTGATGACTGTTTCATCACAGCTCTTGTGACGAAATATTCGCAGCAATATATTTATCGTCACATGACAATTTGGTTTAACAGTGTACAGTATATTATGTCGGACACACCGTTCCTTGTTTGAACCTCTCAACCACGCGTAGAGCACCCAGGCCAGGGCACGGCGGCGATTGTCGGAACGTGCCCAGCGCCGCCCCGCCCCACCCGCCGCGCCCCGCCCCGCCCCGCCCGCCGCGCCCCGCCGCGCCCCGTCCCGCCCCGCCCCGCCCCGCCCTGGGCGCCGCGCCGGGCCGTCCAGATGCACGTTATTGGTCGGGCAAATAACTATTAATATGGGTCCCGCGCTGCGCTGCCGGCCAGACCGGACCAAACCGCGTCTCGCGGAAATTTGTGACCGAGCGGCCAAGCGTTATAGCGCCATGCGTTTGCAGCCGCGGCCGGCCTGGCCGGGCCACACTGCGCTGCACCGCTGGCGCTCGCCACTCAAACGGCAATGACCCGGCCCGCGCCAGCACTGTGAGAAATGTTTGGAAGAGTTACGGGAAAATTTTCCATGAGAAAAGTCGTAAAGTTACGATATCAAATTTTTAAAATTACACAATTATACGGACACTTGGTATCGACTGTTGATTCTTAAACGGGCGCGGCCCATGCGGGCACAGCCGATAGATAACGGGGGAGGGGGAAGGGGGCAAACCCGCGTCTCGCACGATACCGCTACAAAAAACGACCCGGGGGGCGGGGCTCATGTCATTTTGCCGCGGACGTCCTGCTCACTGTAAAAAATATCTCTGTAAATTCACGACGTTTTTCGTAATTTGTGATTTACAAACGGTGTTGTAACTTTACGATCGCAATCGTAAAGTTACGAGAGCCTATTTTTGTGCTGGAGGTGCACCTCGGCGGCCCTCAGCCCTACTCGCTCGCCGGACACCCGCGCCGCGCCCCGCCCCGCCCCGCCCCGCCCCGCCTCGCCTCGCCTCGCCCAGCAGCCCGGGCCGCAGTTCTTTTGTTTTTCTTTCGCCGCTCCCTAAACACCTCGTTTGTCACCCCCGCCACCCCACGCCGCCGCTCTCTCTCACTCCCTCCGCCTCTCCCTCGCTCGCTCACTCGCTTTTTGTTTGCAAAAGGAATCGTCGCGGCGGTTTGGCCAAGCGATTTGTTGCGCCTGTCCTCGCCGCCCCACCCTCTGGCCTGCCCCGCCCCGCCCCGCCCCGCCCCGCCCCGCCCCGCCCCGCCCCGCCCCGCCCCGCCCCGCCTGCACTCCATCTCCATTGCCAGGGGCGGCCGCGGACACATGATCTCTTCAAACGACGGTGGAGCAGGCAGAAGCATTTCCATTTCAGTCACGACTCCGCCTCCGGCCCGGCCCGGCGCGGTCCCTATCCGACACCACGCCCCGCCACGCCCCGCCACGCCCCGCGCCGCCACGCCCCGCCACGCCCCGCCCCGCCACGCCCCGCCACGCCCCGCCACGCCACGCCCCGCCACGCCCCGCCACGCCCCGCGCCGCCACACCACGCCACGCCGCTCCGCCGCACACCTCACCCCGGGACTCGTTGCAGTGCCTAGTCGTCCAACGGCTCGGCCGTCACCGAGAGGGAATGAACTCGCGTAATAGTCGGGTCACTCTATCCGTAATAAAGGCGTAATAGTATGCGTAATAGAAGCATACTGGGAGCGTAATAGCCAAAATTCTTCATAGTTTACCTATTTTTGGGCCAGTTTGGGCTGTTTTTGCCTGTTTTTGTCCAAATCTGCACAATTTCGGAGCGTAATACAGCGTAATACAGCGTAATAGACGTATTAGTCGGGTCTCAGATTTCAAGAGCGAATTCCCCCTCGGCCGTCACATTGATTTCCTTAATATCGCGGTGGGGTGTCGCCGTGGGCGTCTGAGCCAGAGAATACAATACACCCCCGGGATGCCGGCGACGGTATGAGGAAGGGGTGGAAGCGAGAAAGAAAGGGGCGGCCGACGAAATTAGGAAAGGGTGGCGTGGAGGTGGAGGGTCCGCAGGCAGGCAGGCCCATGGGCGTGCCGGGGGGGAACATTAGGGGGGCGGCACACTCGTGCCGCAGCCGCGCACAGCTCATTTGAATGGAGAGTGTGTTTTAAAGAGTGCAATTATACAGTCCGTGTTGTGCCCGGCGCGGCCCGGCGCGGCCCGGCCCGACCGGTCGCGTATCGGCCTGAGGGCGGCCGCACCTGCAGCGTGCTCACGGGGTGGTGGTGGTGGGGGGGGGGGCAGAGCGTCCGACTGCTCCGTTCATGTGTAATGCTTATAGACACAAAAAAAAAAAAAACTCTTTGAGGTATGGCACAGGAAACAATTTGGGTGCACCAGACAAAGCAAAACGAAATAAATAATACCGGAACCATTCTGGACAATATGAAACAATATACGCGATGGGGCGGCAAATTCGGACAGATTTTTGAAAAGGATGATTTTTAAAATTGATAAAAAATGTACATTTTTCTCACAAATTTGTTCGAATGTTTGATATTTTTTCGCATTGTCAAGTATTGTCTAGAGACCATCATGTGTACGCTTCTTGGTCCAGTTATCCATAAAACCTGTTCCATACCCGCCCGTCCCGCCGTATGTTTCAAAACAATAGTTATACCGGTACAAGAAATAATTTTCATTTTGCAAATATTAGAAAATCTGATTGCTTTCGAGGTTGGGTAAAGTCTAACGAAAAAGAGGAAAGTGGGAAAGGATGTTTGCTGCGCAGTGCTCGCGGTCGGCGGCGGATACGAATTTCGGCGTTGTAGGCTCCTCTCCTCTCCTCTCCTCTCCTCTCCTCTCCTCTCCTCTCCTCTCCTCTCCTCTCCTCTCCTCTCCTCTCCTCTCCTCTCCTCTCCCCTCCTCTCCTCTCCTCTCCCCTCTACGTCGTGTTTGTGACTCCCACCCCGGGGGGCTGCGGGCGGGGGCCTCGCCCGGCCCAGGCCGCCGGGCCGCAGAAAAGATTAAAGCGGAAAGAGAGATTTATATGCGGGGGCAGGGCCGGGCAGCGGGCCTGGCCAGCCGGCCGGCCGGCCGGACATCACACTCGATTGAAGAAATCGGACCGAGATTTAGCGAGAGAGGAGGAAGAGGGAAAGTAGGGGAGGGAGAGGGGGGCGGGGCAGGAGCGAAGGCTGTCGTTACACGGGCTTACGGCGAAACGCGCCGCCGCTCAAACCGAAACGAGAGCGGCATCGAGTCGTCCAACGAGAGAGAACGCGTTGAGAGCGCCCCCCCCCCGCCCCGCCCCGCCCCGCCCCGCCCCGCCCCGCCCCGCCCCGCCCCGCCCCAACACTGCCCGCTGCACTCTCGCTGATGTGTAGGCCGCACAGACTGCATTGAATTAGACTGTACGGCGCCTCTTTTATAGCCGGAGAAACAGACAGACAGACAGACAGATAGAAAAAGAGAGGATAGAGAGGGGAGGGGGTGCGGAATGTGTCGGAGGAAGACAGACGCCACCTAGAAGGGCACCGCTACGTAGAGCCGGGGCGGGTTCAAGCCCCGACGACGCAGGCAGCTAGGCCCTGCGGCTCCCGTAGCGGCCCGGGGCCGGGACAGGTCCTGTTTGACGACGGCAGGCCGCCCCGCCCCGCCCCACCCAGCCCCGCCCCGCCCCGCCCCCTCAGTCTACGCCGCGTTACGCCCTGCCCCCCACCCCCACCCCCTCTACCTGCATGTTAAAGCGCCGTCGTGTCATTCCGCCAGCGAGAGCTAAGCGAAAGCCGCCGAGACGACGGCCAGACCTTCCAGACGTTCCCTCTTTTCTTCTTCTTCTTCTTTTTAACATTTCTTGCCCCGGCGGACCTGGTGTAGGGGCGGGGCGTTCCCCACGGCTGCGGGGTGACAGTTCGCCGGCCTTCTGGCTGCTCGGCCCGACTGTACCAAACTGCGTCTCTCCCCCGCTCTCTTCCCTTCTCTCGTCCTCTCTCTCTCTCCCTCTCCCTCTCCCGCACGCACGCGCGCGCGCGCACACACACGCCTCGAGGGCAGCGCGGCGCAGCGCAGGGGTCGTCGACCCCCATGGGGCACAACTCCTGCCCCACAGAGGGCCCCGGCCCGCCCCGCCCCGCTCCGGGGGACAGCTGGGGCACGTTACGAGGATTAGGGTTGAACGGAGAGCAGATTGGGAAGATGCCTATCGTCAAAGGGGCGGAGTGGAGAGGGGGGGGGGGGGAGCGCTGGCCGTATGTGAGGGGGGGGGGGAGGGGCTGCCGACAGCACCCCCATGCACTGACACCCCACGGGGCCCGTAGAGACCCTCTTCTTACGCGCTGGGCGGCCATTCAAGTCCGTATCAATGGGACTGTCTCTAGCCGCCCCGCCTCACCGCCCGGCCCTGCGCCTGCCTGCTCCTCTACCCCGCCCCGCCGCGCCCCGCCCCTCTCGTCCCGCACCTCCGCGCCGGCCGCCGGGCCGGATCCCATTGCAGTTCAGCCATCCGTTGCCCGGCCGTGCCGCTGCGCTGGCATTCCTCCGTGCATATTAGTCCCAACTACTTATTGTGTAGGCGGCGGGGCGGGGCGGGGCGGCCAGGAGGGGGTGCCTTTGTATGATGACGACGGTTCAGGGGAGGGGCCTGGCGGGCGGCTGCCCAGCAGGGGGCCCGGCCCGGCCGCCCCGGCCGCCAGCACCACCAGCGAGGTGGAAAGTGGCGGGGTGTGGCGGGGCGGGGCGGGTGCGCCTCGTGGACGAGTCCCCCCGCACCCGCACCCTGGCCGCACCGCGCCGCCGCGAGCGCCCTCTGACGGCGAGGGTCGGCTGTGCCGCGCCGTCCGAATCTCCGCGGCCGCGGGTCTCGTATCCGCGGGTGCTTTACGGCACGGTCAGCGGGGGGCGTCCCCCGCGGCGGCGGGTCGGGGCGGGGTGGGGCGGGACGGGGCGCGGCGGGGGCAACAGGGCTATCAGCGGAGGATCGCGAGTGGGGCGGGGGGGGCGGGGCGGGGAGGCCGGCGGCAGGGTTCGAAAGCACGCACTGGCGCGCCCCGGGCGATAGATTGCACAACCCGCCCCGCCCCGCCCCGCCCCGCCCGGCCCCGCACCACCACCACTTTGCCCCGCACCACCCCACACCACTTTCCCCCGCCCGCACCACCCCGCACAGCCCGCCTCACCACGCGCTGTTTGGCCGCGACATTCTCGCGTGTTTCTGTACGGCATTTGTCGCCCTAATAGCCTCTGGCCGAGTCCCATACAGCGGCGCGGTGAGGGGGGAGTGTGTGCCGTGGTGAAAGAGGGAGAGAGAGAGAGAGAGCGAGAGAGGGAGAGGGAGGGTGAGAAAGAGAGAGAGAGAGAGAGAGAGAGAGAGAGAGAGAGAGAGAGAGAGGGAGGAGGGAGAGAGGGAGGGAGGGAGGGAGAGAGAGAGAGAGAGAGAGAGAGAGAGAGAGAGAGAGAGAGAGAGAGAGAGCGAGAGCGTGAGAGAGAGAGGGAGGGTGAGAAAGAGAGAGAGGGATGGTAGCGCCTGAGGGCTCCTTTGCGGCGCGGTGCTGCGCGTCGTCGTAGTGCTGAGTAGGAGAGGAGGGGAGACAGCAGGCGGCGGGGGGGGCGGGGTGGGCACCCTTGGAATTGCGACGCGTAAAAGCTATTCGCGATGACGGGTGTGTTTGTGAGCGTGTAAGCACGCGCCCTGCGCCCGTGCACGCGCGCGTGCGACCGTGTGCGTGCGTGCGTGTGCGCGTGCACATCGACCCTGCCGTCCAACCCTTCATTACGTCCGGCCGGCCGGCCGGCCGGCGGCCCCCTGGGGTGACGGTGGTGCACCAGGTCCCAGGTCCGCGGGGGGCCGGGGGAGGGGTTGGGGGGGCAGCTCCCCGCGGGGGTCTCGTTCGGGCCGGGCCGGGCCGGGCTACCTGTGGCGGTGCCCCGCACCCGGCCGGCCCGGCGCACGCGGTCAACGCGCCCCTACACGGCCAGGTCAGGTCACGTCTGGCCTACTTCCTAGAGCCGCCCCGCCCCGCCCCGCCCCGCCCCGCCCCGGCCCGCTGGCAAACACAGCACCCCGCCGCACTGCGTCAACGCGCCAGGGCCCCGCCCCGCCCCGCCCCACCCCGCCCCGCCCCGCCCGGTGCACGAAGAGTCCTACAGTAACTGTAGTACTGTAGGACTCTAGGTGCACGTTCGCGCTCCCGTCCACAGCGCGCAGGGCCGCTGCCGGGCCGGGGCTGCTGCGACGACGGCCTGCTCTGCGAATGCATGCACTCTAGCGGGCTATATGTAGTATTTTGTGCATTACTGCGTACCGGGTGTTTCTTTGAATGCGTATCAGTGTTGCGGGTTTGCCTACCCCATTAGCCGGTAAGGCGCCATGGCCCCTGCAGCGCTGGAGAGTATGCAATCCCGCAACACTGTTACGCATTCAAAGAAACACCCGGTACAACTGTGCACATACGTAACTTACGTACAATATTCTTACATAATTACGCACGATATCGTGATTTTGTACATAAATCACGCATAATTTTGTTCTTTATTATGTACAAAATTGTACGTAAGTTACGCATGTGCACAGTTGTTCGTAGTGATGCACAAAATACTATAGCACATAATAGCCCGTTAGTGTGTGCTGTCCAGAATTTCTAAGGTCTAATCTCTTATTTGAGACCCGGACCTCGCTGGCTCTCGACTTGTCGTTTAGCTAGCCACCAGGACCCGCCCCCTCCCCCTGCACCGCCCGGATCGAACCGCAGCCATCACCGGTCCTCCGGGCGTTATTTTTATTTTTTTCGCCCGGCCGCACCTCCCTGATTGTCTATTCATAGTCTTTTTCTCTCGAGCGGGCGCGCTGTGGTCGGTGCGTGGCGTGGCGTGGTGTGGACCGCTCCCCAGAGAGGATCGTGTTCTGCTGGTCAGCCCAACAACCCCTTTCGACATAACTGGAGGGCGGGGCGGGGCAGGGCGGGGCAGGGCGGGGCGTCCCAGCGTAATGCCTGTGTTGTTGGTCGGCCAGCGGCGCGGCGCGGGGTGCGGGACGGGTTAACCTCGGCGAGGCGAGCGCCCCCGGAGGGAGGGCGGGCGGCTGGGCGGGGCGGGGCAGGGCGGGGCGGTGTGTAGCGGGTTGAGGCGGGGCTGGCCGGGCCGGCCACTGGAGGGCCATCGGCGGTAGCTATGACCTGCGGGCGGGGCGGGGCGGGGCGGGGCGGCCCGGGCCTGGAGAGCCACTTTGTGATAACCGAAAGGCTAACGGTCCTCGCTGCTCGGCCTGGCCTGGCTCGACGCGCTCCCCTGAGGACGGGGTGGCCCCGGGTGGCCCCCACCACGCCCGTTAGGCACGCCCGCCCCCGACGCCTCCTGATCCTGCGGTCAGGTCTGCCCTGCTGAGAGTCCTGCGGGGCCTGCGGGGCGTGAGCGTGCGCGTGAGCCAGGGCCGCGGCGGCGTGCGGCCCCGCCCCGCCCCGCCCCGCCTCGCCCCGCCCAGGCTGTCACAGGGCGGTGTCCCCACGTCAGCGCCCCCTCCCCCCCTTTGCCCTCTGCCGGGGCCAACCCAGCTCCAGTGGGGGCATAAATCACGACGTTATATTGTCCAGGATTACTGGGGGGCTGGAGGGGCCCGCCCCGCCCGGCCGGCCAGCGCGCTCTGTTTTTATCACATCGGCTCCTCTCCTCGTCCTTTTCTCTAGTCGTCGTGCCCCCCGCTGCCCCCAGGAGCCCTCACCTTATCGCCCCACCGCCCCCGCCGCCCCCGCCGCCCCCGCTGCCCCCATGATCGCCACGTGCGTCGCTAATGCAGGGGATCTTAACGTCCGGGATTACCTGGCGCACCGGCGCGGTGCGGCGCGGCGCGGCGCGCGGAGGCGCAGGCCACGCCACGGTGTCGCAGATAAAACGCTCCCGGCTCCCGGGCACGCCCCTGTCCCTCCTGACGCTCTACACTGGAACGTTCCCGTACGGCCTGGGCTGGGGGAGACGGGCTTAGGGCCGGGGCAGACCGCCCTGATTGGACAGTGACTGTCGTCCGTGTGACCCGCTGGCGGGCGCGGCGGGGCGGGGCGGGGCGGGCGGGGTGCGTGCTGTAAAACAAGATGTCCCTGGGAACACATGTTCGGACAGCCATCTTCTCCACACGCCCGTTCGTACCCGTCCACCCGCCGGTTCACCCGTCCCTCTACAAATTGCTCTGTGAGTTCTCACGCCTCTGGATGCCTACAGTATTAGGCAGCCGTTAATACCGGCCGCCCTCTTCACACAGGTGTATCGTGGGCAATTTTTCCGCCATATCTGGCAACACTGCGTGCACCTGAGCCTCGGCCGCTCCGCGGCCCTGTAGCAGCAGGCCTGCGCGCCTGGCCGGTAGGCAACGCCTTCCCCGCGCGCTCGGCGGGCCGGCCTACCTCCCGGGCGCTGCGGTCGTGCCGCTTAAGGTGGGGGCGTTAAGGTGGCAATGGCGCGCGTTCTCCCCGCGGCAAAGAGAGAGGGAGAGAGAGAGAAAGAGAAAGAAAGAGAGATTCCACTTTTAGCTCCCCGTTTACCGGTCGATCGCTGGCGCAGATACGTCTAAAGTGCTTTACCCCCATCCCCCGGGCCGGGCCGGGACGGGCCGGGACGGACGCCGCGTGGACTGCCTGCGAGACTGCCTGCCTTCTCTGAGGTTTCCGAGCGGCACAAGTTTTGTCCTTACTCTGCGCCGTGACCGAGGGGGCTGGGCGGGCTGGGGCTGCGGCGAGGCGGCGGCTTAAACCACTTCTTCCGCCAGATACAAAAGGGGCAAAAATGAACGTTGCCCTCCGACGGGACGGGTGGAGCGGAGCAATCCGGCCAGCCCAGCCGCGCTAGTCCCACCCCCGCCCCGCCGCACAATGGGCGGGGACGGCTGCCGTCGCCCCGCCCCGCCCCGCCCCGCCCCGCCCCGCCCCGCCCCGCCCCGCCCCGCTCCGCCCCGCCCTCCCGGCCTGGTCATCAAGTAGGTGGGCAAGAATGCAGTCGGGCTGCTGAGCTGTTCTGTTCGGGACCCCAGCCGCTGCCGCTGCCGCGGTCACTGCGGCCGGGGCGGGGAGGGGAGCGGGTGGGGCCTCGGGGTACACTGCCAAACAACTAAAGGTGGATTTAGTCTCGTGAGGGCGAGGCACACAAATGAATAACGAGGCACGTTGGAGAGGCTCTAAAACGTGTTCGGACGCTAAAGATCTGGCGGCCGCTTGTACTTTTTCCAAATCACGCGTGAATGATATGGTTAATCTTTTGCAATGCTCACCCCTATAGCGCTGCTCCGCGACACTATATTGCGTCTGAACAGCTAAAATGTTCGTGGCAGCGTTAAGTTGTATTTGGTATTCCGCGAGGTGCCTAGGCTAGTCCGTCCAGTCGTCGCGTCGGGCGGCAGCTCCCTGACACATTAGCACAAGGGCCGCGCTGAATGCGATAATGACACTCGGCGAGATATTCTCTAGTGCCGGGTGGGTCGGGCCCGGCGCCCCCCCCCCCCCCCTACGCGCCGCCACGCCACGTCAGCCGCTTTTGTAGTCGGACTAACTAGCAGTAGTTCACTGCCGCCGCTGCGCCGCTGCTCGCACTGCGGGGAGGAAATTTGCATGCAAGACAGCGTCCTGACTGTCGCTGGAATAAGTCACTTTCTGCCACAAAGTATACTGCACTACAGCTCGCTCCTGCGCCGGCCTTTTGTGCGAAAAACAAATATGCAAAGACACTCCGCTTTCGGCTCGAGACTTTAGTGCCACAGCCACAGGACCTGGTCTCATGCACTTGTAGTAGAAGCTTCTTGTTCACAATCTTTGGAGAATGTTTTGTGTGGTGTGCATACACGTGTTGTTGTTCATTACAACTCTGCATTGCTTCCCAGCGGCGTGCGAAGGGATTAGATTTATATTGGCAGGTGTTAACCGCGGCCGCCACGCCCGCCGGCCTTGGCCAACTAAATTACGTGTAAAAAAGCCATTTCCCAGCGCGGTGGTGGAAAACGGGAAGGGTGCGGCGGAGGGGAAAGGGTGGGAGAGAGAGAGAGAGAGAGAGAGAGAGAGAGAGAGAGAGAGAGAGAGAGAGAGAGAGAGAGAGAGAGAGAGGAGGGGGGGCAAGAGGGCACCTTGTTGTCGCTCCAGTTTGCCTTTTCCGGCGCTGCATTTTGCCGTTCCAAGGCGCGGCAGAGTCAACGGTGGGGAAATGAGGCAGGTGAGGCCAGTCCTCGGGGGCGGGGCGGGGCGGGGCACAGTGGGCTGCACCCGCTCGCCGTCCTGTGAGCACGTGGCACTCCGCGGCCGCACTTAACATGACGGTGGCGGCGGCGGTGAGGACAGCGCCGGCCTGCGCTCTGCAGTGCCTCCCTACACTCTTAAAGTCTTACAAAGAAAATGATTGTATTACAAAGAAATCTGTGCAACCGTAATACAAAGCCAAATTTTCTTTGTGAAACAAAGTAAAACCTTTGAAATACAAAAAGAAATATCTTTGTATATTACGATATTGCACAGAATTCTTTGTATCATACGAAAAAAAACCTTTGTAAGAGATTTAGAGAGTACCTAATGCTTTCTAGTAAGATTCCAGTTCGTGCCAACGCTACGCCGTGCGACGAATGAATTTCAAGCCGATATGTAGTGCTTGTCATTTTACGAATGGTATTTGTAATTTTACAACTGCACTTCTAACGACTATTTTTCACAGTGGCGGGCTCTATCGCCATGTTTGCACCTATACGCTTTACTTTTCCAGTCCCCCCCCCCCCTCACCCCTCCCCTAGCGCCGACCGCATCTTTCAGCCCGGGGCGGAGCGGGGCGGGGCGGGGCGGGGCGGGGCGGGGCGGGGCGGGGCGGGGCGGGGCGGGGCGGGGGTGTAGCGAATGAGTCGATGAGTATTTCGCAGGTATAGTGACGCCATTTGCATATAGAGTGGGGCTGCGGGGTGCGAGTATAACCACAGTGCGGCCGCCCCGCCACTCGCACCCCACTTGTTGGATTATTTCTCCATTACGCACCCCCCTTATATTCGCACTCTCCCGCCCCCGCCCCTGGCGCGGCGCGCGTGTCCGCCGGCCCCGGCCGCCCCCTGCTATTCGCACGGAATGTATCGGCTCGCCCTGCCCGCCCGCCCGACGCCGTGTCCTGCAGCCCAGGCAGGCGGGGATCGGATAGTATTTCCCGTCAGCACGCGACGGCTTTCGGGGAAAAACAAAGATCCAAACGTAACGTACCGACAGACCAGACCCACCGCCACCGACAGACCACGCACTGCATTCGAATGGGGGTCAGCATGCGGAAACAAAACAAAAGACAGGCGCCGGCGGCCACGGCACGTGTGTGTGTGTGTGTGTGTGTCCTTGCATACTGCGGCGCTGGCCCTGTCCTGTCCAGCCGGAGACAGACGTGCGTGGTCGGTACCTTTCTCACTGAAAACCTTCCAACCTCGCTCTTTCAAGAGCATGGAGCACGAATTGGTACGTAGAATTCCGCTCGTCCAGTGTATTGCCAAAACATTTTCGCATTGGAATTTCCGCGTTGCGGTTCAACCGAACCCGCTAGTTTTAGTCGTGCGTTATTCCCATGCCTGGAGGGAGTAAACGCTTTCGCGGGACTCATCTCCATACTAGACTCTCCCCCCTTCCCCCTCCCCAAATCCCTCTCCCCACTTTAGACCACATGGGTCGCCCTGCTCACATTGTCCGTCTTCCTTTGAAGTGAAACTTTGCTCGCAACCGCATGACCTGCAGCGAGGCTAGCGGGGGCCTGGCGGGGCCTGGCGGGCGGGCGTCCCAGGCATTGTGCGCGGATAGACACCTGGGATATTGTGCGGCCGAGCCGTGCCGAGCCGAGCCGAGCCGAGCCGAGCCGAGCCGAGCCGAGCCGAGCCGAGCCGGCATTATAAACGGTGGTTGAGATCCCCGCCCCCGCCCCCCCGCCCGGCTCGGCCCGACTCGGCTCGGCTCGCTGGGGCCGCGGCGCCTCGAGTCTTGAGGCGCTCAGCTCAGCCTCCGGTGTCCTGCTGTCACTTAAGCCTTTTTAAATATTTACCTAGGTTTTACAATAACTAGATACGAAAAAAGGCGTGTGCGTTATTCTGGTGGCTGAATAATTAAATTATCCAAATGTCCTTGCGCACGCGGCGGTCCAAACTCATTAGGCACGATACTTTATGGGTTTTGCACAGTTTTCCGTGCGCATCGAACTGTGCGGCTTTGGTATTGCGGGCAGTGGCCGGGCGGGGCGGGGCGGGGCGGGGCGGGGCGGGGCGGGGCGGGGCGGGGCGGGGCGGCGGCTGACGGGCCATCAGGACGCCTGGTGCTGGGAACCCCTTTGTCACCTCGTCGCATTCATCCCCCCCCAGCCCAGCCCAGTTCGGCAAAGCGCCCCCGGCCGGTCCTGGCGGCGGCGCGACCCGCCCGGCGAGGCCTGCTCGAGCACAAGCAGTGCCTCGCTGCGGTCGCGGTGCGGGGCGGGGTGGGGCGGGGCGGTGCGGGGCCCGGCCAGGTGTCACCAGAACGGACTCTCATATCGCCGTCGTGGGGACGGAACGTGCCGCTCCTTTATTGCAGGGCTGGGCTGGGCCCCTCCAAGCCTCAACCGCCCCGCCCCGCCCCGCCTCGCCCCGCCCCGCCCCGCCCCGCCCCGCCCCGCCCTGCCCCGTAGCGGGCTCTGCGGCGTGTCGGGCAGACACCCGCATTAGGTCAAAACTTGCTGTCTCTTTTTGCCCACACGGTGTAAGGAGATGATTGCTGAGCCAAGCGCAGCTTTCTGAGGTCGTTTTGCAGGGCTTTCTGAGGGCTCCCCAAGCCTCTTCGCTCTGTGGTCCAGCTCACATTAAGCTACACGTTATTCCGACATGATAGGAGATTAACCCCTAACTCAACCCCTAATTGACCGTCACTATTTTACCTCCTGACATTCAACGTACCCGCATAAGTATCTGCTTTTGCCACTCACAGGCGTGACCGAATTTGACTTGCAGTGTGTCTCACAAAACGCCCATTACTACACGAATAATTTGCGGCCTATCGCGCAGTTTTGCACTAATCTTAAATCTACGTAAAATGCGGCATTTTCGGTCTTTCTCTAGCCGGTTGCTAATGTAGTTATTGTTTAGTTGTGTTTAGCAGGTTTATTCGTCCTCAGTGTGGCGCGGGGCGGGGTGGACCTCCCTGCTGTGCGCGCGCGTCTCCGCGCGTAGGTTATACGTTTCCAAAATGTAATTATTATACATTTTTAAAAAATTCTCGTGGCGTCATCTCCCCTCCCCTCTTACTCCCTCGAGGGGCGCCGCCGCCGTCACGTCCCGCGTATAAAAATGAGCCGCTGCCGGCGCAATGAGCCCCGCCGCGCCCCGCCGCGCCCCGCCCCGCCCCGCCTCGCCACGCCACGCCACGCCACGCCGCGCCACGCCACCCGACCCGACCCGACAATTAAAAACTTGCTCATCGTAAAGAGACATCCGCAAGTCCCAGGCCTCGTTCTACAGACGGAAGTAAAACAGACCGTCGGGGGAGGAGGAGGGGGGGAGGGGGTGTCGTCCTCTCTGAGGGGTCCGGTCCGGTCCGGGGGTAGCCGGGAGGGGCGAGGGGGGTATTGAGCGGCGGGGGCCGGGCGGGGCGGGCGCAGACCAGACGCGTGGGCTGCGAATACGGAACGGTGGCGTCCCATGTAGGCGGTGCAGTGCCGTCCAGGAGGCTGTCCGAAGAGCGCGGCACTCTTAGCCGCGCCCCGCCACGCCACGCCCCGCCACGCCCCGCCACGCCCCGCCCCGCCCCGCCACGTCCCGCCGTACTGTCACCTCGACGCCGGTTATCGTCGATAGCATCTGGCTCGCTGCCCAGTGACTCCCCCCCACCACCACCACTGCGTGATCTCTATCTCCTCTCCTCTCACTCTCGCTGGCTCCTCCTTAACGCCACATCCTCCTGGCGCGAGGACAGGACGCCTGCGCTCCCGCCCAGCCCCCTCCCCTTCCTGCTGCGAACCACGCTTCTCTCCTCTCCTTTCCTCTCCTTCTCTCCTCTCCTCTCCGCTCCCCTCCTCTCCTCTCCTCTCCTTTCCTCTCCTCCCCTCCTCTCCCCTCCTCTCCTCTCCTCTCCTCTCCTCTCCTCTCCGCTCCTCTCCTCTCCTCTCTTCTCCTCTCCGCTCCGCTCCTCTCCTCTCCTCCTGTCCAGAAGCCACTACATTCATCATCTTCGGTCGGATTAAGGACTGCCACGCCTTTATGTCCCCATCGCGCCTACTGCACCGGCCCACCCCAACCGGTCTCAAATCGAATAAAATGTAAGGAGAATCTGAGAGAGGGAGGGAGAGAGAGAGAGAGAGAGAGAGAGAGAGAGAGAGAGAGAGAGAGAGAGAGAGAGAGAGAGAGAGAGAGAGAGAGAAAAGAAAGAGAGAGGAAGAGGGGAAAAGTGGCAGCCTAGCCCGAGGGCAGGCGACGGAGAGAGGGAATAAAAAGGACGGAACAAATCGAAAAGGGGAAAAAAAGATATTCCAATTCCTCCACGTTTCGGCCAACCGCGAGGAGGAGAAGGGGGATGATGACACTAATCAATTTCAGGCCGCCGCTCCACCGCCAGTCCTAATGCCACATATATATACCCCCGCCTGCTCGGTCTCTCTCTCTCTCCCCCCCCCCCCCCCTTTTCCCTCTCCGGCGCTCACCTCTCCCCCTTGATTACCGGTCAGCCCCGCTGTGGATTGCTCGCCTCTGCCCTCCCCCTGCCCCCGCCCCCTGCCTCCGCCCCGCCTCCGCCGCGGCCCCGCCCGGCAGCACCAAAGCAGCGCTCTCGAGCCATTTGTTCCGCCGTATCCCTGCGGCGGGGCGGGGCGGGGCGGGGCGGGGTGTGGCGGGGCGGGGCGGGATGTGGCGGGGCGGGGTGTGGCTTGCGGGGCTGGCGCGGTGTCCGGCCCGGCCGACCCCAGTTCATGTGTGGTGGTGGTGGGGCGGAATGAGGCAGCTGTCTGGGCACGCGGAGGGGCCGGGGTCCGGAGCCCGCCCCGCCCGCGCCGCCACCCGCCGCCTCCCGGAGCCGCCCGGAGCCTGGAGTGGTGACCGAATCAATCCGCTGGATATTGGCGTCCGTCCGTCTCGGCGGGCAGTTGCCGTTACCTCCCCCTGCGCCCTTACTCCTACCCACCTACCGGAGGCACTGCCCCCCCCTCCTCCCCCTCTCTGGGCGGGGATCGTACACGCCGCACGCGGGCCCCTTGAACCCCTCCCCACCCCTGCCCCCGCGGACCCTAGCGCCCGTCACACAGAGATGGACCCGTTTGATTATGGCGTGAAAGGATAAGTCGTCCAAAGTCCAGGCAGGCGTCCCGGCCCCGCCTGCACCCCCGCCCCCATCTGCTCATTTGTCTCCGCCACTGCCCCCTCCCCTCACCCCGCCTGCTCAATCACTCTATAATCCCTTATCCTTTCCTGAGATGAAGTGCTCTCCACCGTCTTAAAATAATCCTTCCTCTGCCCCCCCGTCCGCCTCTCTGTCTCTGCCGCGCTCCCCCGTGTGAGCGCCGGCCGGGGCCGCTCTAATTGATTCTAATTGATTATTCCTCGGCATTATCTCTCACTGGACAGCTGCACCGGAACGTTCCATAAGTCGCGCAAAGTGCCATGCGCGCTGCAGAAATAAAAGGAAGGTGCCGGTCTGAGCCACTGTGAGAAATGTTTTTAAGAGTTACGCACGGAAAAAAAAAATAAGTTGACTCAACACAATGTCAGCTGCCTTAGCTAATATGTTTGCTGATAGCGTGACCAGCAACATTTTTAGCTGCTAGAGCAAAAGGTCTGCTGTCATAGCCACATGATTGCTGTAGAGCTAATGCGTCATCTGCTGGAGCATAAGCAATGTTTGATTCAGTTAATGTGATGTTATCTACCCAAGCTATGAAGTAATCTATCCGAGCCAAGCATTAGTTGTCGTAGCTAATATTTGCCAACGTGAACAAAGTTTTTGCTACGGTAGCTAAAAAGCTGCTTGCCACGCTATCAGCAAAAATATAAGCTTCAGTGGCTTAGTTATTTTTTTCCGTGCGGGAAAATTTTTCCATGAGAAATGTCGTAAAATTACGATATCAAATTGTAGAATTACAAAATTTAAAAGACACTTGGTGTCGAGTCTTGATTCTGAAACTAGCACAAATAGGCTTTCTTAAATTTACGATTACGATTTCGGTCGTGAAGTCACAACACCGTTTGTAAATCACAAATTACGAAAAAAGTCGTAAATTTACAGTGATATATTTTACATTGAGTGGCCATTGCTCTGACACGAGTGCAATGTCGACCCGTCCCGTCCCGCCACGGACCTGTGCTGAGCTGTGCTGTGCTGCGCGCTCCCCGCTAACCGTGTCGCTCTTGTTCCAGGCCGGCGGCGACTTCATCCGCGCGCCCGCTGCTCAGCGCGCCCAGCAGGTAGGCAATGCGCGCGCGCGTGTGTGCTGCGGGACTGCCTACGCGCCAGGCGCTCCGCCGCGCCGCGCCTGTATCACGCCACCGGCGGCCCCAGAGTTCCCGAAAACGGGCGGACAACGCCGGCTCCCTCAGCCCTGAGAACTGACTACACTGTTAAACCAAATTGTCATGTGACGATAAATATGGCTGCGAATATTTTGTCACAAGAGCTGTCACGAAACAGTCGTCACATGACATACATTTCGTCACTTGACATGAATCTTTCGTCAAATGACATGAATCTTTCGTCACATGACATATGAATCTTTCGTCTTACTGTGATGAACCATTTGTCATGTGACGAACCTTTCAAAAGTAAAATTTAGCACTGACTTTGTCGTAATGTGACGACTTCAAATTTTCCCGTGGACTGGCATTTTACCCGACCTGACCCGACCCGACCCGACCCGACCCGGACTGGGCACAGGGCTCATCGGGTAGGGTGGGGCGGTAGTGAGGAATGGCTCAGGTCGGCCGAGCCGAACCGGGTACGCACAGTTTATCGCGAAACATCGGCCGTTAGTAAAAGAAAGGAAAACTGCTATACCCACTGTGAAAAACATGTTGGTACATGTACGATATATTTTGTAATTCGTCATTTACAAAGTGTGTCGTACATATGTGCAACCTCCCACACTCGCTCATGACTCGATTTAATTTGATACGCAGTGCTTGTAGAGTTACAATGTTGCATTGTAATTGTACAACATCTTTCATGGGAAATGTCTCTTTAGACGGAACGACAATGTTTCCCAGTGCCCGTGTGTGGTGCGCGCTCTGCTCTGCTACTCGTCAGTCAGGAGCCCCGCCCGGTCCCGTCCCGCCCGAGACCCGCCCGATTGACAACTCTGCCCGGCTGGCCCTGCCCTGCCCTGTCCGCAGCAGACCTTCTCCCTTTCATATCGTTGTGTGGACGTCGCCTAGTCGTTCCTCTGCAGTCCACCACGGCCCGGCCCACCCCGCCCCGCCCCGCCCCGCCCCGCCCCGCCCCGCCCCGCCTGCCTCCTCTTCTGGGCCCGCCATAACCTCCTAATTCCACGCGCCTACTTCTTTGTGTGGTGCGTGCGTGTGCGCGCGCGCGCGTGTGCGTGCGTGTGTGTGTGCGTGCGTGCGTGTCGGTAATCCCCACACCATTTGGCCCTAACTGCACGGCGTGCGTGCCGGGCCGGGCCGTGCCGTGCCGTCCCTCGTGGAATGTGTGTCCCTCCCGCTCCCCTCTTTCCCTCTACTCCTCCCTTTCACTATCCGCTGTACCCTCCGGCAGCCTAGAGCCTAGAGCCTAGAGAACGTATAAAAGGCGGAGAGGAGAGGCGGGAGGCGGGGGCGCATCTAGCTAAACAATATCCCGCCCGCCCGCCCGCGCCCGGGCCGGAATGGCGCGGGGGGCGGGAGTAAAGCTTCATGTACACCTATAGCAAAAAGAAATCACCCGAATATTCAGTCCAATGGTGGAGCGGGCCCCGCGGCGCGGTGGGGCAGCGGACTCGTTCTCTCTCTCTCTCTCTCTCTCTCTCTCTCTCTCTCTCTCTCTCTCTCTCTCTCTCTCTCTCTCTCTCTCTCTCTCTCCCTCCCTGTCTCTCCCTTTCGTGTTCTCTTCTCCGCCATGTTCCATTAATCTCTCTCGTGACGCGCCAGACGGGACGGATAATTTATTATTATTTTCCAAGTTGTGTGTTTGCGATGGTCCGCCCCGCCCCGCCCCGCCCCGCCCCGCCCCGCCCCGCCCCGCCCCGCCCCGCCCCGCCCAGCTCGCGGTGCGTGTTATTTCTTCCTCTTGTCACGTGACGACATGCGCGGTTGACGCCTCCCACATCGAGAGTTTTGGCAAGTTGAATCTCCTCTCTTGGATTATTGCGGGCGGGGCGGGGCGGGGCCGCGGGGTGGGGCGGGGCGGGGCGGGGCGGGGCGGGGCGGGGCGGGGCGGGGCGGGGCGGGGTGGGGCCGCGGGGCGGTGCTGACCGCTGAGGAGCGCCGCGCCTCCCGATGCAGCCCGTGACTTACTCCCGCGCCCGCCACTGCCTGCCTCAGCCTGCTTGTCGCGTGTCGCACTCGTTTTCCCAGATTTTTTTTCATGTCTCTTGGTTTATACGACCCGGCGTGGTGCGGTGCGGCGCGGCGCGGCGCTGTGGCCGCCATACCCCTGTGTGTGATAACTCTGTTTCTCTCTCTCGCACCCCAATGTGATGTATCTCCCTCGCACGTCGCAAAAATGATGAAGTTCGTCAGTCGTTTCTGGTTTTACAACTTTGTCGTGGCGCCGCGCGTCAAATCTGCCTCTCTCTCTCTCTCTCTCTCTCTCTCTCTCTCTCTCTCTCTCTCTCTCTCTCTCTCTCTCTCTCTCTCTCTCTCTCTCTCATTCCTCTCTCTCTTTTGGTGCCCGCACATCTCTCCATCTTGCTCCTCGAAGGCGCCCCGTGGGTGATTTCGTCTACGCGCATCTACCGAGTATTCCGAAGAAAAGAATCCTATGTGAACAAAAAATTATGGAAGGCAGTAGAAAGTGGAGAAAGAGTCTGGAATTTGTGTTTTACATTCCTGGTTCAACTTCCTTATATCATTTTTGGCTAAGTACGTTGAAAATCGGTTTCCCTATTCAAACATATAATTGTCTTAAATTACCTTTGTATTTCTTTGATGTGAAATAGATTTAAGTTTTCATCTCGGTAACAAAGAAAAGAGTGCATTGGTAAAACAAAAGTGCTACATAGCGCTCCTACAAGTGTGCTACTGCTGTCGTGCCTGCATAAAGACACGACTCATCACTAAGGCTTCTTTTTGTGAAAGGGGCGAAAAGTGCTTAAAATCGCAACTTGTAGGGGGAAATCGCTCGTCTGTACTGGCACTAGTTCAGCAGCAACCCTGACAAGTGCTACGTAGCATTTTTTTCCAGTGTGTAAGGTTCCCTAAGGTTTTCCATGCAGCCGGCATGCATGTTTCAGACCACGGCGCTCCGTTCCGCCGTTCCCCTTCGTGTGGCTGCCTACCTCCCGGGGGCTCCTCGCCACGCACTTGATCGTCCGCCCCGTCTGGCCAGGGCGGGGCGGGGCGGGGCGGGAGGGCGGGGCGGGGCGGGGCGGGGCGGGGCGGGGCGGGCCATGGGGCTTGTGCCGCGGGG
Organism: Frankliniella intonsa; assembly: GCA_033675135.1. Classification (NCBI taxonomy): domain Eukaryota; kingdom Metazoa; phylum Arthropoda; class Insecta; order Thysanoptera; family Thripidae; genus Frankliniella; species Frankliniella intonsa. Next base: position 14,714,003 of record CM066253.1, read on the forward strand.
CTGGGCTGGGCTGGGCTGGCCACGTCGGGGAAGGGCCCGCCAAGGGCTGTTTCCAAAGCCTCAGGAGCGATACGATTGAGGGGTCCTCCACTCTCCAAACGGGTTTTCACAACGAGTTTTCTCGAGTATTGGGGAGTATCCGATCCGCGAGTTTTCGCGAGTTGTCCTGACTTTTTCGCGAGGTATTGCGTGTAAACGCGACGGTCTTGCGGGTACTTTTCTTCGTGTACAACGACCTTTGTAGCGGTACCGAGTGTATTAAAGGTCGATGTCCCGACTGTTCGCCGTTCGGTGGTATTTCGTCGCGTTCTTGTGTGCTTGACCACATCGCTCCGATGACGATGTGACGATGCCGTTCGGTCCCGTGACAACACCGCTAGGCTAGCCGTATCCATGTGTCTACTAGTGCCGTGCCAGCAACCGCTGCTACACCACGACTCCTTACACACTAATAAAAGCTTACGGTGATTTGCACTGTAAGCTACGGTGAACCGTCCAGCACTGTAGCCTACAGTGGAATTTCACCGTAAACTGTGGTAAATATCACTGTAATCTACGGTGAATCAGGGCGCATCGCCGTAGCTTACAGTGACTTACAGTAACTTACGGTGAAAAATTTTTAGAGTGCACTCTGCCCAAACCATAGTCAGATGGACTACGACCCCCGCCCCCGGGCGGGGCGGGGTGGGGCGGGGCGGGGCGGGGTGGGGCGGCCCATTCCAGCTGGCCTCACGTCGTCGTCTGCTCGCCGGCGTCAAGACGCACACATATTGGGACCATAACTCACTGCAAACTGCCCGCCTGATAGTCCATCGCGCTGTCTGGCCGACACACACACACACACACACACACACACACACACACACACACACGCACGCACGCACGCACGCGCGCGCACGCCCACATGCATGCACCCACACATTACATTACGCGCTCACTCTGCAAGGAGCAACCCGCTCGGAGTTCGCTGCCATGTTACATTCTGTCATGTTTTCGGGCAAGTTTTGGAAGTATAGGGAACTTGTCGTGAACGAATTATCTCTTGAAAGGAATTTTACGCTGTGTTGCGATATAGCCGCTTTTTTTGTCTCGGATATCCCCAAACAACTCCCCTGCCGCTCTGCCCCCCGTCTCCTGTGTTGGAAGACCTCCTTGCCGTGAGATTTACACCCCCCATGTAATTAAAGGCTGAGAGATGTATAGGGCCGGGCGGCCGGCCAGGCATTCCTTGCTGTGCGTTTTATTCTCCTTTACGGGGGATGATCTCAACCCGATCCGGAGGGGGCCGTCCGCCCGGGCTGGGCTGCGCTGGGCTGGGCTGCTGGCTGACCTCCGCCTGGCTGGGGCGTGGCGGGGCGTGGCGGGGTGGAGTGTAGCTGGGTCCGACCCGCTCCGTGTGGCTGAAATAAGTGGGAAGGATAAATTAAAGAAACTGAATAGACTTTCCTGCCCGCCCTGCTGCCTCTCACTCGGAGGTGGAAGGTGTTTGTGTATCGCGGAACACGCTCTCTGCTCTGCCTCTTCAATGCAGTCAGCTACAAAGCATTTTGCTGCACATTTGACTACATCTTTCTTTCTAGTCTGAAGCTCTACACTTCTCCCCCCCCCCCCCCCTCTCTCTCTCTCTCTCTCTCTCTCTCTCTCTCTCTCTCTCTCACTCTCTCTCTCTCTCCTTCTCTCTCCGCTCCCCTCTCTGCGGGCAATCAGCCGAACCTTCTCTCCTGGTGCCCAGCACTGCCCAGCCCAGCCCAGCCGCCGGCCCAATCTCAACACTTCCAATTAAAAGTGCGCCCCGCCCCCAGCCCCGCCCCCGGCCCCGTCCCTAGCCCCGCCCCCAGTCCCGCCCCCACCCCCTGGAGCTGGAGTCCAGTCCAGCGGAACTGATCGGTTTAACCCTCGCACCTCGCCCTCGCCCCCACGGGTGCATTTTGCTCGCCGAGTACGCGGCCTCCACATTTCCTACGCCTTACACGGCCCTCCGTACTGTCCGATAATATATTTCGGGAAAGTGCTTTAGAGTATTTTTGCTGTTTTCCAAGTTTTTGCCGGATACTAATAAATTGTGATCCCAAATACGCAGTGTAGGTTGTGATATAATAGACTTCCAGCCTACTCGACCAATGTTAAGACACTGCAACAAAAACAATTGTTACGTCTATATCAACAACACTGTTGGTTGTAAAAACCAAGTTCTTTTTCCCGTGCATGAAGATGTTGCGCTGGAAAGAGCTTTTTTTTAGGAACCTATGAAGGGTGGATGAGAAATGCGTAGAAGAGGGTGGTCGGGTGGTGCAAAGTCCTTGCGTCACCGCGCATGGAGAGAGAGAGAGAGAGAGAGAGAGAGAGAGAGAGAGAGAGAGAGAGAGAGAGAGAGAGAGAGAGAGAGAGACTAGCTGAGGGGAGGAACAGATTTTTATGTATACAACTCATCCGCATTCCATGCATCCTCTCCTCCCCGCGGAGGGGATGCAGTCGGGGTCGGCGGCCTTGAGCTATACGTATATATTACAATCTTCGACCCTCCGCTGCCCCGCCCCGCCCCGCCCCGCCCCGCCCCGCCCCGCCCCGCCCCGCCCTGCCCCGGACGGCACACACGTCTCTCTGCACGACGTGTCAAACGCAGCCTGTCAAGGGGAAAGTTTGACTGCGACACGGCTCAGGCGAGGCGCCGCGCCGCCTCCAAGCGTCGACCTTCGGCCGCCCTCGCGTCCCGCCCCGCCCCGCCCCGCCCCGCCCCGCCCCGCCCCGCCCCGGCGCCCCCGTGTGTGATTGTTCGCGCGCGAGTGTGCGTGTGTGTGTGTGTGGGCGTCGTCCGGATAACCACAACTCCCCTCCGCCGTTTTAAGTGGTGTTCTGTCAGCCCTATCAGCACGGGTTTTCCGAAAAGACGTCAAAAAACACGCATTTTCGACGAAGTGCTAAAATCTGGTCGAGAAAATGCGTCAAGAAGAGAAGGTCGAGAAATTCACTGGAGACTACTGAAAAACGACGTTGGTTCGTGCAAAACAAGGACTTGAAGTACCGTATCGGCAAAAAGTATTAGTAGTTTTCTGAATTGTGACCGCCGTTTTAACGGGCGAGAGACACACACGGTTTCTGATCTCCGTTTCCTAAAGGAGTCAGTGGTGCCGAGCCGAAACTACGCATGTAGCCTCGACCAGATTTATGACGGTCGGAATTCTCGTCAAAACTCCGGAGAGCCGCGACCAGACTGAGGACGGTCGGTGGTACCGAGCCGAAACTACGCCTAGCCTCGCCCCGCCCCGCCCCGCCCCGCCCCGCGACTGACTCGTGGGGGTTGTCTCTCCCCTCCCCACCCCCACCTCGGCTCGGCAGTCGGCGGTAAAGTTTTGATGGTGTTTGGAATGCGATTCTTGGTCGTGCTGCGGTGACGGGTCCGCGACAGGACAAGAGACGCCGGGCCGGACCGGACCAGGGCGCGCCCCCCCGCGCCGACCAGCCGACCAGCACAGTCTCATTTATTTAATCAAAATGTGGCACATTCCTACAGTTTTTTTTCTTTTTTTTCAATATCATCAAATTTAGAGGAAATTTCCACAAGTTAAGGAAGGTTCTTCAAAGTAATCCCATTTTCTAAAATATCTGGCATCAGTTTTACCTTAAAGCTTCATTTCTTTGAGGTGTGCCTTTCAAATGCGCTACTAGCTATACCCTACTGCTTCTGAGAACGAGCACTGGAAACCCAAGTGTGTGAATGCCGCACACTTGTAGGTGTGCGAGGGTTCATTCGTACACTTGGCCACACAAACGTGCGAATTTCCCATGAAAATTCACACGTTTGAGTGGTTAAGTGTACGAACTAATCCTCGCACACCTACAAGTGTGTGACATTGACATTCACACACTTGGGTTTCCAGTGAGTGAGCCAGATAGAGAGGGGCTGCAGGCCGCGGTATTTGTATTCTGTATTTCAATATCATTTGCGTAGAAATGAAATGTGTGTGCTGCAGTGCGTGCGGTCGTGCGGATGCCGGCGGGGATCACAGACTGCATGTGCATCCCCGTGCGGGTGCGGAGGGGTGGCGGCGCCCGGCGCCCGGCCCGACACCGAGCACAGGCAATACGTGTGTGAGTGTGTGTTCAAGAAAAGGCGAAAAGCAGGGGTGAAAAAGGGAGACAGGTCCACGCGAGTGAACGAGAAACCCTTGTAGAATTAGTAAATTTAAAAATAAAACATACTTTTTGACTTGTTATACGATTAAGGAAAACAAATATTTGCCTCAAGCAGTAATAATCCCTCCATTCAGTGAAAATCCTACGACTTTACGATGTTTTTTTAACTTTCCCTCCAACTGAAAACAGGCGGCTTAAACATTTATCTCGTGATATTGTTGCCGCTTTGCTTTGGCGAGTCGCTAAGCGGTCGGGGCGGGGGCGGGGCGCAGCGCAGGCAGGCGCCGGCGGTGGCGCTCAGGCCTGAGGGGCGACTGTGGGGAGAGGATTGATTTCTTTATACGGCGCTGTGTTTGATCTCTCGAGTGTTATGCGCCTCAGCGTTGACTTGCTGTGCTTCTCTCTCTCTCTCTCTCTCTCTCTCTCTCTCTCTCTCTCTCTCTCTCTGCGTGTGTGTGGGTGGGTCCTGCTTTAGGGTAGCAGACTCCATTGCCGGGCCCCTTTGTCGCGTTTCTATGCGTCTTTCTTCCCGTCACTTGACTTCCCCCCGAGTCAAACTCCTTGTTGCGGGTTGTGTTTTTTAGAGGAGAGAATCGACCTGGCCGAAAGTTTCTGTTGAATTTATTTGTTTCTTTTCGTACAGCGCGTGGAAGGAGAAGGAGGTTTCAGTCAAAGAGACCAGATGGGGGGCCTCGCCACGATCACTGCATGGTGTTTCTGATTAATCGTACTGCGAATAGACTTTGTCAACATTTTGCGTAACGCAGCTCCTCTGTGTTTGAGGAAGGAGGAGGGAGAGAGGAGTAGTCAGGTGCTGGCTTTGTGCTCGTGCTCGCTCTCCAAGGACTTTCTCCTCTTTAAAGTTCCCTCTAAGACTCAAGGCATGCCAACGTGCCGTCCTCATATCTCGTGACACTTCTCGCATCCAACTCTCTCTCTCTCTCTCTCTCTCTCTCTCTCTCTCTCTCTCTCTCTCTCTCTCCCTCTCTCTCTCTCTCTCTAAGGGAAACCAATCAAGACAAAAAATATAAACAGGTGCATTCCCACAGTTTGCGTTACAACAACATTGTTTCGGGCCGCGGTTTTGGGAGTGCCGAGTGTCCGCGCCGCAACAAGGGCCTGGAATATCTAAGAGAAGAACGTTGGGGCTGAGGGGAGGGGAGCGAGGGGGGAGGGAGAGGGAGGCCGGGGTGAAGGCCCTCCACCGAGGTGTATGTTCCCTCCCAGGTGGAGTGTCTCTTGAGGGAGGCCCTCCCCGGTGTCGCTACGTGCCGCGCCGGGCAGGGCAGGGCGGAGGGGAGGGGAGGGGAGGGTGGCAGTGTTTGCAGCGCGCCCGGAGAGAGAGGAGGTGCGGGGCGGGTGGGGCGTGGCGTGGCGGGGCGTGGCGGGGCGTGGCGGGGCGGGCCCCATCGTCAACTAGTGGTGAGGGGTGTGTGTAACGGGCCCCCCGGACGCCTCAGCGCAGCTCAGCTGCTCAGCGCTCACAGCCAAATGTAAAGTCGATGCGGAGCACGCGCTCGACCAGTTTTATTTCCACTTCGACGGGATACGAAAGAAACATTCCTGGAGGATGCATATTTTAAAGTGTTGAAAATAACTCGACTGTGCTCGCTGGCTGCGCGCAGCCCAGCGCCCTTCACCCCCCCCCCCCCCCCCACGCACACGACCGCTCCGATATCGTTTTCGTATCGTCACGCTCATTCGCGCGCCGATCTGTATTGGTTTTATTAATCTGCCGCCAGCGGAGCGCCCTTTGTGTTCTGTAAAAATATCGCCGGGGATTGAGTTTTATTTATTAACAAAATAATCAACGTCACAATATTCCGGATAAATGCAACGGGCGGTTTGGTATGGCATGCACTGGGTTTTATACTATTTAATTGGCAGTGTAATTGCTCAAGCGATGTGAGACGCAAAGGACATTTTACACTGTAGCGCAATGAAGGCCCAACCAAGGGCAATAAGCCGTATAGTAACAGAAGAGAGGAGACGCACCTTTGTGCTGGTCTTGTGTTGCTATCGGCTGGCCGGGCCGGGCCGGGCCGGGCGGCGCTTATTGCAAGAGAGCTAATCAAGTTTTCAAGTCGGGGATTTATTCCTTTTTTTTCGTTCCCTATTGCCATTGCCATTCGGAATCACCCTCGTCCACATTGCGGTTGCACGAGCCTCCCCTCCGTCCCGAGTCGTATCACACTCCCTCCCTCTTCCCTCACTCTCTCTCTCTCTCTCTCTCTCTCTCTCTCTCTCTCTCTCTCTTTCTCTCTCTCTCTCCTCTCCCTCTCTCCCTCTCTCTCCTCCCTCTCCTCCCTCTCCTCTCCTCTCCTCCTCCTCTCCCTCTCCCTCCCTCCCCCTCTCTCTCTCTCTCTCTCTCACACACACCTGCTGGCCAGTGATTGTCGCCGAACACAATGACAGAGGCGCCCCTGATTTATCGCTGCGGCGTTATAACGGTAAGCCACGTAATTAGGGCATTTGTGTGTGAGAGAAGGGGACGGAAGATTTAAAAGCCGGTCCTCCTCCTCCCTCACTCATACATTCTCTCCCTCCCCCGCTCCCTTCTGGGCTGAGGTTGAGTAGGGGTGGTCTGGACATAGAAGGGTGCGAGGACCAATGCGCGAAACATACATTTTTTTCCAGAATGTGTGTTTTTTGTGCGCATGTTTTGTTTTTTATGAGTCACCAGGGAGGTGATGCCACCACAGGCTCCACGGACGCTGCAGTCGCGACGGATGGGTGCTCGTCAGTAAAAACAAGGCCGTTATAAAAAAATTAAGTCTGATGTTTTAAACTATTTTTTTTTTTTTGGGGGGGGGGAGGTTGCTGAAAAGTATCACTTTAAATGCAACCACAAATGCTCATCGAAGAAAGGGGGTAATTTACCATTTGCTCTATTGAAATGATAATTTAGGAGCCTCGCTCTTATTGGGTGAGATTCTAAGATATTTCTCAAATTTAGTGATATTAAAAATTGGGAATTTCCTCACTAATAAAGTGGAGAGGTTTCCCAATCATTACTCAAATAGAGCGAGATTTTTTTTTTGTGTCGAGGGAGCGAGATATATCGTTCTCCATTTTCAGAGAGATCGCTTGCAGGCTCGCTGCACCGCAACCTGCGTCTATGGGTTGTCCGCATGTGACCGTCAATTGTCCATATGCAATATGTATAATATTTTTTTCTTCGTCTACATTAATGCAAAAATATGGGCTCCATCTTTGGAGTCCTAAACGTCAGGAACTGCGAGTGGTGTATGACCGGCCGCTACCTCTCACTGCTACGTTTGCAATAAGGCGTCCCCTTCTCTTTTCCTCGTCTGCCCCGCCCCGGCTGTCTCCTCCCGCCCGCTGTCCTGTCCTGTTAGGGCGCCCCGCCCCGCCCCGCCCCGCCCCGCCCCGCCCCGCCCCGCCCCGCTCAGTGTTGTCTGAGCCCGACAGGGACGGGCGACACGCGCTGGCTGGTTAGCTCTCCTTCCTCCCGACAAATTAAAAGCAAATAATATTGTTTTCCCTTTTTCTATATAACCGTGTTCAAGTATTAATAGATGTCACGGCGCCGGGCCGGGCGGTCCGCGCGAACTGACTTGGGGAAATACGCGTGCGGCCGGGCCGGCCAGAGGCAGCGGAGCGGGACTCAAGGAGGAAAAGAGAATTTGTCACCGAAGCAATTATTTTACCGAGACAAAGAAGGGAAACACGTCGTCCGTCCCGCTCCGCTCCACCATTTCCCTCCGACCCGACCCGACGGAACAAATTAAAGGTTTTCTCGCTTTTTATCCTCGAGTGTAGGGCGAGGAGCCGAAGCAGCGGGCGGCGCGGGGGGGTCAGAGGGAGAGGCCGAAGCGGGGCGGGGCGGGGCGGGGCGGCCAACATTTATTTCAGTACGATATGCAAATGCCTGTGAGGCCGCACAGCGCAGGCTGCCGTATGAGGGGAGGAAATCCAACACTGCACCGCAAACGCGCCGACGACATGGGGGTGGACAGCCTGGCCTTGGGGGAGGGGGAGAGAAATCCCACGATATGAGGCGGGATAAACAAGAAGGAGAAGTTATAGGAGGCGTAGGGGCAAACGAGGACGATAGCCGTATATGCAGAGCTGCGGAGAGAGAGAGAGAGAGAGAGAGAGAGAGAGAGAGAGAGAGAGAGAGAGAGAGAGAGAGAGAGAGAGAGAGAGAGTTGGCTCGTTGTTTATTACAACCTGGGTAGGCCCTCGCGAGCCGCACACGGTCAATCTGTTTCCTGAGATTGTCAGGAAATTTTGCGCATTTCCAGGAAAGTTCCAGGGAATTTTCAGGATAAGTCCTGGAAAATTACCAGCTTTTCTGGGAAGGAAACAGATTTCCTGTGCGTTCCGGTCACGTGGTTTATTCCTGCGCCGCATCGTCCCGCCAGCACCATGGCCTGTTAGTGCGCCCCCCGTGCCGTACCTGTGAGCACGGGGCTACAGGGGGTTACGCCCCTCACCGACACCCCATAAAACTAGTCCGATACTCATATATGGCCTGTCTTGTCCGTGTTGTAAGTCCCCGGTCGGGAGATAGCGGGCCGTATCTGATCAGCCTACCCCCCCCCCCCTTCCACCCCCCCTGCCCTTTGCGGCGGCCAATCTAGAGAGCAGTCATCTTTGACGACCCCGGGGCCGCGTTTGCGGGGCGCATATGTCTTGGACCCATAAAGGCGATATAAGAAGCGCCAGCTCCCTCGCCGGCGGGGCGGGGGCGTGCGAGCTACAACACACACGCACACACACGCATACACACGCACGCACACACATACACACACACACACACACCTCCAGGGCGCGTCTTCTACATGAGGAAAAAAAATATATGTGGCAATGATGCTGCTTGCACGGCAATACATAACGCCACATAAATAAAACAAACAAGGAGGCGCGCGGCGCGGCGCGGCAGGGCGCACCTCCACACACCTGGACGTGCGCGCACTGCCAACGGGGCGCACCGCCCGCCACCGCCCGACCGTTGTGGACGAATAAAAATAATATTTAACACTTCGGTGCGGGCGGACCCCTTGTGAAATATTGGACGGAATATTAAAATTGCATAGGGGCGCGGGCGGGTCTGTGGGCGGGGCGGGGCGGGGCGGGGTGTGCGGTGTGGGGCGGGCGGGGCGGGGCGGGGCGGGGCGGGCGATATAGCTCGGCCGTTGGGATTCCCTCCCCCCTGCACGCCGCCCTCATCCGCCCCCACTGCGCGGACTCTAATCACAGGTGGTGTTTTTCTGTCGCCAGCCGTTCTAATCTCTTTCAGTTAGTACGCTCCACCCCGCGCGCCGTGATCCCATCCCGTTCCGGGCCCTGATGATCCCCAGCAGGCCCCGCGGGGCGGGGCGGGGCGGGGCGGGGCGGGGGGAGGGCGCGCTGCTCTGCAGTCGGGGCGGCGCGTGCCGCTAAGGCGAGGAGAGGACGCGCCGTCAATAGGCTCGCGAGTGTGATGTGATGTAAGTAGGGGGGAGGGGATGATGTGTCGCCTAGCGCGCCCCGCCCCGCCCCGCCCCGCCCCGCCCCGCCCCGCCGGCCCCGTCCGACACGCGTCTGATTATGGTATTAGAGGTGCCCCATTCAGCGCCGGCCCCGCGCGTCAATTGCTCCGCTCAGGGGCGGAGGGGCGCTAAGCTGGGTAGCTTACACGCGCCGGCCCGGCCCGGCTCCGCTCTGCTCCGCTCTGCTCCGCTCTGCTCCGCTCTGCTCCGCTCTGCTCCGCTCTGCTCCGCTCTGCTCCGCTCTGCTCCGCGCTCTGCTCCGCTCTGCTCCGCTCTGCTCCGCTCTGCTCCGCTCTGCTCCGCTCTGCTCCGCCCCGCTCCGCCCTGCTCCGCCCTGCTCCGCTCTGCTCCGCTCTGCTCCGCTCCGCTCCGCTCTGCTCCGCTCTGCTCTGCTCCGCTCTGCTCCGCTCTGCTCCCCTCTGTTCGCCTGCTCCGCTCTGCTCCGCTCTGTTCGCTCTGCTCCGCTCTGCTCCGCTCTGCTCCGCTCCGCTCCGCTCTGCTCTGCTCCGCTCTGCTCCGCTCTGCTCCGCTCTGCTCCGCTCTGCTCCGCTCTGCTCCGCTCTGCTCTCTCGCTCTGCTCCGCTCTGCTCCGCTCTGCTCCGCTCTGCTCCGCTCTGCTCCGCTCTGCTCCGCTCTGCTCCGCTCTGCTCCGCTCTGCTCCGCTCTGCTCCGCTCTGCTCCGCTCTGCTCCGCTCTGCTCCGCTCTGCTCCGCTCTGCTCCGCTCTGCTCCGCTCTGCTCCGCTCTGCTCCGCTCCTCACGGCGTTGCGCCGCGAGTACAGCAGGGTGACGGAGCGCACACGTTGGATCCCGTGCCTTATGATGATGATGTTGATGATAGTTGCCCCCCTAGGTATTGCATAGCTGTGAGAGGACATGTTATATTCCTTACTTCTATAGTACGTACAGAAATATCGGCAGGCTTAATGAAGTGTATAAACTTAAATTCGTCCGCGCCGCTCTCTCCCTTTTCTTCATTTCTTTTCAATTTTTTTTTTTTTACTTATTCAATTTGGTCCAGCGGAATAGACTTTGCCTGGCCCGGCCTGCACTCTCAAACCCGTTGGTTCCTTAGCCAGGCCGTAACAACTAAGCAGGAATGCCTCGCATTCGGGGGTTTCTTTTCAAGCTGACGCTCCCCCCTCCCCCCCCCCTCTCTCTCTCTCTCTCTCTCTCTCTCTCTCTCTCTCTCTCTCTCTCTCTCTCTCTCTCTCTCTCTCTCTCTCTCTCTGCCTTCCTCTTTCTGTTCCTGCCGAGCCACTCGAGTCGGCCTGGATTTCATTTCACCAGTGAAGAGTTTCCTATTGAGCCAAGCTAAGTGGGTTTTCGCATGCCGTCTGCTGCGTAGGCGAGAGAGAGAGAGAGAGAGAGAGAGAGAAAGAGAGAGAGAGAGAGAGAGAGAGAGAGAGAGAGAGGGGGGGGGGCGCATAGACCGAGCAGAGGAAGGTGCAAGAGATGGAAGGAGGGGAGGGGGCGGGGGGAGAAAAACTGGAGTGTAGCCCAGCCGGCGTCCTGATCTTGTCACTCATTCAGCCCAAAGCTGTCCCGCCCCGCCCCGCCCCGCTGCTTCCTCCGGCAGCGCAAAGGAGATGAAGAAAAAGAAAAGTCCTGCCGCTGACACGATATAAGTAGCTTAACATCCCTTATGGCGCCGCTTACAGCTCGCGTACACACACCGGGGGAGGGGAGGGGAGGCGGGGGCGCAAACTCACGCAGCTGACCGCCGCGGTGGTTCTGGCCTGCAGCACACTTCTGACGCCGCCTGTTGTGGTGTTCGTAGAGGAGAGGGAATGCACTACACGAGAGTAGGTGTGAGGATGAGCTTTATTCGGTTGTCGCGTCGGAGCTTAGCTCGGGTCACCGATAGGTATGGCGCCAGGTGGCGAGTCGAGTTATCGCCTAGCAGACGATGAGAGCAGAGTTGCCAATCTACTCTCACAACACCTGTTAGCCAGCTCTAGCAGACCGCATCGCGCAGAGGAGGAGACACGCTCCACCCGCGCCGATCACGCTGTTGGCCCCCGTAGCAGGGAACGAACAACGTGGAACCTAACCTCGTGGGAAAGTTGTCGTGACATAAAAAAGAGAAAATAAATACCATTTAGGAACCAGTGGCTGTTGCCTATATGTATTCAAGGAAACGCGAGGAACTCTTGTGAAATATATAAGGCCGTCCTAGCCGGTACACCACAGCACAGACCTCTTGATCTCTTACGCACAATCTGGGTCCATCGTGTGTGTGTGTGTGTGTATGTGCGCGCGTGTGTGTGTGTCGCGCAGTTGCCTCCTCCGGAGGAGGACTTGTTCCTTCCTTTCCGCTCCGGCCTGCTCTTCGGTGGGTGGTATTAAAAATGGACGACATTCCGTATTCCGTGCGAAGTCCTGCCGCGTCCAGCCAGCCGCCTGCAGGACCCGCCCCGCCCCGCCCTGCGGGCTCGCCCGCCTGCGGGCCTTTGCCCCGCGCTGTGCTGTGTGTCCTCTGGGACGGGGCCTTCGTGTTCTACTATTGTCCAGATATCTGCAAAAAAAACAAGGAGAGGAAAACAAGGGAGGGGCGCAGTGACATAGTATTGACGTGTTTCACCGCGGGTCCACTAAACGCTTCTGCTTTCAAGCACTGTGATTTAGACAGGTGGGGGCGGGGACGTTCCAAACTAACGGCGCTCTAGCCGCTCGCCGTTACCACGCAGTCATATAACCTCTATGGGCGCGACAGAGACAGGACAGGGGGCGGCCAGCAGTAAAGCAGCGCTGCTGTTTGTTGCGCTGGTCGCCGCTGACTCGACAACACGCAGCACCACTGTGGGAAAATAGTTGTAGGTTTACGGGAAAAATTTCCACAAAGTACAGTTGTAAAATTACTGTGGCAAATCGTAAAATTACAAACGCTATATATCGGCTTGAAATTCATTCACGGGCAAAAAAGGTCCGTCGAAAAGTTACAACATATTTTGTAAAGCGTAATTTACAAAATTTATCGTAAATCTACAAAGATATTTTTCGCAGTGACCCTGCTGTTGAGCGCGAGCTGATGTTAACTGGGCTGTACTCCATCTGTTCCAGGAATGGCGCCTCTCCAGGGTCGCCGCGCCACCGGCCGGAGAGCTTGACCGCGCGGGTGAGTGTCATGGCGGCGCCGAGCACTGTTGAAAAATACCACGGTTAATGCATACGGTACGCGCCGTTAATTTATTACCTTGTGCTAGACCGTAATTTTTGACTACAGTCTGAATCGTAAGGGAAGGTGGGGCCACTTGAGCCAGGGGGTGCCATGAGCCACCAGTGGTATCTCTATCACAGGACATCGCAGACCAGAACAAAAAATATTTGACTGTTAGGAAGCACTAGGCGGTCGTTCCCTGTGAGTCTTTAGAACGGTATTGTACACGACATAGACATGGCAGGCTGTGATGTTTGCGCGTGGCTCATGGTACCCCCACTATAGGGGCACGATGAGCCACCGAACTTTCAAAATGCAATACTTCCAGAGCTAATAGCTAACTAGTGTGTTGGCACTGTTGGTCGGCGTTAGTAATGATTATCGCAAAAATTACTTTAACAGGAAAACACTCTAGTTAGTAGTGCTCTGAAAGTATTGCAATTGAAAGTTCGGTGGCTCATGGTACCCCCACCATTAGGCACGGTGAACAAACTGCAAAATTTACCAAAAAATCAAAACCGGTATAATGCGTGTGGATAAAAATATTCGAGTACACCGACGTGTCAGCAAAGGAAGATCTTCCGTTGTTCCACACCCAGCAACGATTTGCCTAAGAGTCACCATTTCGGCGTGGTGGGGGTAAAAAGAAAAGTGGCTCAAGTAGCCCCACCCTCCCTTAGGGTACGCTCCGTAGCCAGCCAATGTGTTGGGGAAGTTCAATGGATAACATTCCATCCGCAATGAAGTACAGCTCGCGTCGTAAGAATACGTTAATAAACACTGTAAGTTTCTTTACGACGAACTGCTCTTCGTGACGTACAAAGGATTTGGCACCTTCGTAATACAAACAAATTCTTCGTATTACAAAGGCCTCCAGTTTGTATTACGAAGAATACGCATAAATAAGAAAATCGGTCTGTAGTATGCATACGGTGGTGCCAGATCCTTTATACGTTACAAACCCAGTTATTCGTAATATGAAGAACATTCTTTTTAAGGAAGTAACAGTGAAATTACCATCAGCAAATTTTAAAATGTAACACAGAAATTGAACAATACCGGCAATTATTTTTCTCTCCCTGAAAGATACCAAACTAACTTAACTCTAGATTATTATTTGAGACAGCAAAATTTATAATTCCTGGGTAACTTCCAAGATGTAAAAATCTGAAAATATTAGTAGCTTAAAGGTGCCCCCACAATGAACTCTTCATGAGGTCGTGGCACGAAAATTTGGGCACCCTGAATTTAATTCCTGTTTCCCCCTGCGCTTGGGCTCTCAGGGTAGGCCGCCACCTTCACACAAGTGCTTGGCGGGTTGGCCTATCCAGTGCGTTGCAGGCGCTCTCATTAGCTTCGCCTCCATTGTGGGGGCACCACTCAGCAGTAGTTTGATGAAAGTAGTGATGACGCATAAAATTAGTTTACTCGAAATGAAGGAGTTGAGGGCGAACAATAATTAGATGACAAAACTGCAACAGTGGATCTCCATCTCAATATTATCAAATATTTAATGAACGGCGAATAGTATTACCCAAAAATTGCTCAGATAGGTGCATTAATGTGAGGGGAAGACAATCAGACAATCGTCTGACTTAGTAGTCACTTCGATTTGTCCTGAAGGTCCAAACCTTCAATATTGTTTATCCCAAAACCAGCTCCGAGGTAGATGGGATACTTTTGGAGGGCACGGAAACAGATAGGATATTGTAGGGGGCAGCCTTAACAGGTAGGATGTTGTAGGGAGCAGCGAAAGGAGATAGGAGCCTGATGCAGGCACACGTCGGAATCGATTTTTTGCAATTTTATGAAGTAATAAATGTATTTTTGTCGTAAAATTGTGTGATTGGTTTGTGATTGGACAATGATTGGAACGCAGCGCGTACACTGATTGGAGGAAGTAAGGTACCCTTTGGCGGAGGCGGAGGGTCCACTGATCTGCCTTAGTCCTCGTTTTGTGCAGATGAGGCTATTCACGGAAAAAGCTTCGTCCTAGTTTTCAAGCAGCCCCGGAAACCCTGTGTATTTCCTCCATGAAAGCTGCTTGTTGTTTTGTTTTTTTCAAAACTGCTTGGAAACCAAAACGTCGTTATCCCATAGTATCAGTTAACGATTAGTGAAAGCTTACGGTGATTATTTTCACTGTGAGCGACAGTGAACTCTCCAAATTTACCGTCAGGGTTTAGCGGTGAATGTATATAAATTTGCGGACGCAAGGCAGCTGCCAATGTATCACCGAATTCTTGAAGCGTTTGTCAGCCGGCAGTCTCACGTCTCGCCCGCCACCCGACCTGAGGTTGTGTTCACAGGCCCTGCGGCCCTGGGCGCCCTGCGGCCCTGCGGCCCTGCGCCTGGCTCCGTGCCATCCCGTGCCGCACAGCCTTAGAATACCTCGGATCGATCACTTTTTACCGGAGCTAGCGCGGCCCCGCCCGGCCCCGCCCGGCCGCGCCCGGCCCCGCCAGCCCCCGCCAGCCCCCGCCAGCCCCCGCCCAATGAGAGTTGCTATTTTTGATGTCAGTTGTGCACCCCGCCCCGCCCTGCCTCTCGCACCTCCAGCAGGGAGCAGGGGTCTGTGAGGGGAGGGGAGGGGAGGGGAGGGGAGGGGAGGCCCGGGCGGCCGCGTCCTCATTGCCGCGTTCTCATTGTTTCCTTCCCGACCTACCCTAACCATCTTTATCTCCCTCTTATTCCATTCTCCTCCTCATTTCCTACTCAGCCTCTTTTTCCATTTCCTCCTCCGATATCCTGGGACGGGACGCGCGGCCGCTCCTCCCCAACAAGCTTCCGTTTCCGATCAGGTCGCCTCGCCCCGCCCCACCCCGCCCCGCCCCGCCCCGCCCTGCCCCGCCCCGCCGCGGCCCGGAAGTATTTTCGAGCTCCTTGTTTATAGCTGTTTCCGGTGGTGGCGCTGCCGACACGCGGGAGGAACCGACCGGAAACGGACAGCAGGCAGGAGCGTGGCACCTGGCGGGGCGGGGCGGGGCGGGGCGGGGCGGGCGCTACTTACTGCGTCCCGTCGGGTCGGTGCGGGTCGAGGGGTCCCTCACTCTTTAGATCGGTGTACCGGGTGTTTCTTTGAATGCGTAACAGTGTTGCGGGATTGCATACTCTCCAGCTCTGCAGGGGCCATGGTGCCTTACGGGTGAATAGGGTGGGCAAACCCGCAACACTGTTACGCATTCCAAGAAACACCCGGTACACTGATTGGAGAGTTGGGTTAGGATTGGAAGTAAAATTTCATCAAACTTCAAAGAAATCAGCTAATCGATTTTTTTTTATTTTTTTTTGCAATTATAATGCGTTTAAAGGTTAAAAGTGCATTTTTGACGTGAAATTGTGTGAATGGACTGTGATTGGAAAATGATTGGAACGAAGGACGTACACTGATGGCACACTAAACCCTTATGCATTTTGTTGTGCATAAACATGCAGCGTTTTAAGCAACCATAAGAGTATGCACACTCTCATGCATAACTATGCACAATTTGTACATAACTATGCACAAAAATTGTGCATAATTTATGGCTGCTCAAAATTCTGTATGTTTATGCACAACAAAATGCATAAGGGTTTAGTGTGCGGAGAAAGTGAGGTACCCCTCGGTGCGGGTCGGTGCGCTGCGCGACGCGGCACTCTGATTTGTTGGCCAACCTGACCTGGATCCGCCCATGACGCCACACTGCGCGCGCGCGCGCCCAACTCGAAACTCAATATGGCTCCGTGCCGCTTGTTGGCGATGACAAATTTCCGACTGGTGTTGCTGTTGCTATGGGAAGGGGCCGCTTTAAGTGCAGCTGTTCACAGGTGGCAGGTGCCAGGGCCCCCGCGTTGGAGAGGGGGGGGGGGGGTGCTTGACGCCAGCAGAGGAACTTCTCTTTCTCTCCCAGACCGACCTTGAAACAAACTTTTTTCTCTTATTATTTGTCCTCTTTAATCTTTTGGCGCGCGGAAGGCGTCGCCTCAGAGATGAACGGTGGCATTCGTCAGGCGCACTCTTTCACAGCCGCCCCGCCCCGCACCGCCCCGCCCCGCGCTGCCGGTGGATATTGTTTTTTGTTCCCGTTTAGTCCGCTACAGAGACGCTTTGCGAACACGCTTTACTCCAGCCAGTCTGCAGCCCCGCCCTTGCCCCACTCAAGACATAGTTATCAGCCTGGCTCGAGCCTGGCTACTGATTTTTTTCGTCCCTTTAAAAGGGTTTCTGGTAGTATAATTACAACGTTTACTATCAGTAATTTAGTATGACGCATTACGTTATTTACAAGAAATTTTCGTAACGACTTTACAATAGTTTTAAATCGTTTTTTTTTTTTTAAGCGTTCGAAATTTTACGGACAAGAACGCGTCTTCATCTAATTATGACATAGTGTCGAAAAATATAAATATAAATTAAAATAAAATAAAGAGAGGAAAATCCATGCCGTTTTGTTCGTGTGAAAGGGTTAGTGTCTCCGATAAGACGAGCTGACGGTCGTTTGCTCTGCTGATAAGGAGCCCTCGCCCTCCCCCCCCCCCCTCCCCGCCCCCTGGCCTACTCGAGTCCAGACAGCTCCCCCCGCCCCACGTCAGTCTGGTGCCCGGCCCGGCGCGGCCCGGGCGTCGTTTGGTTTTTACTACCCCCGCCCCGCCCCGCCCCGCCCCGCCTGGACTCGCGCGCTACGCTACGCTACACCGCGCAACGCTTGCGCGCCAGGCTCAAAAGTTTACTCTCAGCAGAATCCACGGACCGCTTGCGGGGCGGGCGGGGCGGGGGCGGGGCGGGGAGGGCGTACAGTACCGGGGCGTCTCAAAGTCATACCTCGCGGTGAGGGGTTGTTTCTCTCTCGCCCCGCCGCGGTCCACCGTGCTACGCCCAGCCGCTCTGAATATCAGAATGAACGGCTCGCCTCTGTGATTGAGCGTCTGTCAAAGCGATTGGGTGAAGTGTGGCTTAAACGTAGCAGGTGGGGGAGGGGGGGGGGGGAGGCGCCAGCCAATAAGACAACAGCAGGGGAAGACGGGAAAGAACATTATGTTGCCGCTGTCTGGGGGGCGGGGCGGTACGGACGAATTCATCAATGGTTCAAGTGGGGAGACGCCTGCCGCCGAGGAGAGAGAGAGAGAGAGAGAGAGAGAGAGAGAGAGAGAGAGAGAGAGAGAGAGAGAGAGAGAGAGAGAGAGAGCTGTCTGGCCTCTCTGGATTGATGAAGGGCAGAGCGGCACCTCTTGTCTGGGGCTGCAGTGGGACGGTATTGAACAACACAGCCCTAGCTTGGAGGCCCGCCCCGCCCCGCCCCGCCCCGCCCCGCCCCGCCCCACCCCGCCCTTGGCAACAGTTGGAGCGCTACCTGAAATGTGTTCTTGCCATAACTAGCCACCGGTACCGTGCGAGTCGCATGTCGCGGCTTGGCGCGGCGGGGCGGGGCGGGGCGGGGCGGGGCGGGGCGGGGCGGGGCGGGGCGGGGTGGGCCGCGTGGGGGAACAGACGGCGTGGCGCCCGCCCCGCCCCGCCCCGCCAGGAGAAAGCGAGGGGAGCCGCGCGACGCGACGGCTGCTGAATGCAGAGGAGCTCCAGTCCCCTGCTGATAAACGGGGGTGCCGGTGTCACCGAGAGGGGGCTGCCCCGCCCCGCCCCGCCGCGCCCCGCCACGCCCCGCCCCGCCCCGCCACGCCCCGCCACGTCCCACGTCACGCCATATCCTCCCACCGGCCCGCACACAGGTAACCACCAGTCCGTGGCACAATGCGAACGTTTACCAGAACAGGCCGTGCCTGTCCTACCTCCACCCACCCCCTACCCACTCCTACCACCGCCTACCCACCCCTACCCACTCCTACCCACCACTACCCACCCATCTTTCCCCTACCTTCTTTCTCAAAACAAGAAACCACCAGAAGTAAGGCCCTGATTATTTCTTCGATTAACGTGTACCAAGTGTTTCTTTGAATGCGTAACAGTTTTGCGGGATTGCATACTCTCCAGCGCTGCAGGGGCCATGGCGCCTTACGGGCGAATGGGGTAGGCAAACCCGCAACACCGTTACGCATTCAAAGAAACACCCGGTATAATAGTGAAGCCTACCTGACGCTCCCGGTGAACGTCTCGAACTTTTCGAATCTCTCGAACCTTTGGAACCTCTGGAACCTCTAAAACCTCTCGCACCTAACCTCTCGAACCTATCGAACCTCACGAACCTCTCGAACCTCTCGATCCACTCCTCCCCTGCACTCTGTACCCTCCCGCCCGCCACGCGCGCCGCCCCCATACCAAGCCCCCATTATCTGCTCGCCAGACTGATGCGTCCGTCCGAACGGCTGTTACTTCTGCCTTCATTGCCGGCACTTGGCCTCTAGGGCGTGGCAGGGCGTGGCGTGGCGGGGCGGGCGGGGTGGCGCTCCCTATGGGGTGCGTCGGGCGGGGCGGAGCGGGGCGGGGCGGGGCGGGCGGCCCCATCACCAGCACACGCGTGCCTCGTAGTCGCCCGACATCCGACCGGCAATTTATCTTGCAACGCTTATATTGTGTTTTCGGCCGTTTTTATGTACGGCTGTCAGCCCCCCCCCCTCCCCTTCCCGCCCCACCCCCTCTCTCTGGCTTCTTCTGCACCTCATTCTGGCGAAAGACCCCTGTCACTCTGCTCCTATTCCTCTTGCTGTCCGTTACCACGTGTCTCCCGCTCGCTGTAGCCACCGGAGCGGCACGGTGCGCCAGCGCGCATGCGCTCTGCGGCCCCGCCCCAACCTGGCATGTTTTCTTAGCGTTGACAAATATGTGTCAATGAGTTGAATATTATTCTGTCGGGCAGAGGCGGTGCCGAGGGGGAAACAACTCTGAATTTTGGTGTACAAATGTCGTGAATTTTTGTGAATTTTTGTGAATTTTTGTGAATTTTTATTGAATTTTTGTGAATTTTTGCTTGAATTTTTCCTAAATTTTTGTGAATTTTTGTGAATTCTTATGAATTTTCGTGAATTTTTGTGAACTTTTATGAATTTTTGTGAATTTTTCTGAATTTTTGTGAAATTTTTCTGAATTTTTCTGAATTTTTTTGAATTTCTCTGAATTTTTCTGAATTACTAGGTGTACAAAAATTTTAGAGTTGTTTCCCCCTCGGGCGGTGCGCGGTCACGTGAGCCGACTCCATTGAGTGACGCAGGCGCAGGCGCCATGTCAGGCTGCTCTCAGGCGGCACCGTCATGAGCAAACGGACGGCCGAGACATCCCTGCCGGCCGGCCGGGGGAGCTGCTGGCCCCTGCGCCGCTGAATGAAGGCTTCAGGTGGAGGAGCCGAGCCGAGCCGAGCCGAGCCGAGCCGCCCATCAGCGGTCTCAAAATTAATCCGTCCGAAAGATGGAGTGTCTGCATGAATTATACACCAGCAAGGCAGTGCGGGGGCGGGAGGGGCGGGAGGGGGAGACATTAAATTTGAAGAGTGGATAATAATGGGCACCCGGCCGGGTATAAACTTGAGAAACAGGGGGAGATCCTCTCTCTTTCTCCGTTCTCCCGCTTTCTTTCTTCCCCTCCCCTCTGTGCTCAGATTCTCTCCTCGGTCCCGTTTAGGAGAGCTATTTATCGACATATTGTTTCGTCTCGAAACAGGCTTATTTGGCCAGCAAGCGAGAGAGGGAAAGCGAAAGAAGGACGAAGCGGGGCAGGGGAAAGTACGCCTGGCTGATGGAGGTATGCTGAAGAGGGCAAGGAATTTAAGGAAATATCAGTAAAGTTACTCTTATTTTTGTATTTTTTTTTTATTTTTTTTTGCTGCGGTACATTTACCGCATAGCCCTAAATGGGAACTTAAGGAGACAATCCACTGCTGGCTATTTAAGTATGAGCTGGGGTGTGGAATTATTGGTCTTGTGGGTCCACTCCAGGGGCCTGGAAGAGCTTTGGGTGGAAGCGGAGGGGCGTCGAGGGGGGGGGGGGGGGACAGATTGTGAAAAAAAGACCTGCTCCGTAGACTTTTGTGATGGCCGAGTTTTCACGTAGTTTCGTTCAGAGAATTGCCTTCCTCCTCCTCTCTCTCCATCTCTCTCCCTCTCTCCCTGTGTCTCGACTAGCGTGGGGTGTGGGAGTTTTCCCCCTCACTCTCACACTTTTTTTTTTTTTGTTATTGCACGGATAATTCTCCCCTTTCCCCTTCGATTCCGCAAGGGACCACTTCTTTCTCATGGCTGGGGCTACTTGGTCAGGGCGGGAGAGGGCGGGCTGGCTGGAGGGGGGAGGGGGAGGGAGAGGGGGGCACCAGCAGATCACAGATGAGTATAACACACTCACACTCACTACATGTGGATCATTTCGGATAAGGGATTTTTCCCTCTGAAGCTTCTAGTACGGTGCTCTCTGTGCTTCTGCCTGCCACAGCCTTGCGCTGCGTGTGTTTTATACATACTACTTCTCCTTTTTCATCCTGGTCTGCCAAAAAAAATTGAAGTTTCTAGTCCGTCACATTTTCGGCCCTGCACTTGTGGCGGGCTGGCGAGCTGCCCTGCCGCGCCCCGTGTGATGTGGCGGCTCCTTTCAATCGCGTACCTTTGAATAAATGCTTCGCGTATACGTGCACCTCGCTTCAACATCTGGGGCGATAGAGACCGCGGAAAAGGGCGCAAAGAGGAAGGGATGGTAAGATGGTGAGAAAGGATGAGAGAGGGAGGGAGGGAGAGAGGGAGAGAGGGAGGAGGGAGGAGGGAGGAGGGAGGAGGGAGGAGGGAGGAGGGAGGAGGGAGGAGGGAGGAGGAGGAGGGAGGAGGGAGGAGGGAGGAGGGAGGACAGGGGAGGGGGGAGAAACTGTGAAGGAGGCCGGGTCGGGCCGCTCTCAGCCTGCAGATTACGCCGGCCAGATCCCTCAAGCTGGGGCCGCGCTGCTCCTCCCCAACCCTCCCGCCAGCCCCGCCCCGCCACGCTGGAGCACCCGTGAATACGTACTAATTCTGCCACAGTTTGGCTTTCCTTTTACTCCATCGGTGGGGCGGGGGAGGCGAGTCTCTAGCGCTGTGGGCGCGGGCCGCGGCCTAGGCGCACTACTCGCACCTGCCCTACCCCGCTGCCCCGCCACTGGAAAAACAAACGTTGCTTGCGTCACACTTGCAAGTGCGACCCCTGGACAGGTCGCATCATGTGGTGTGACCGTAGTTTTGGTCACGTTTGTGATGCGACCTCCTTTGTGAAATGCCGTGTACCCTGGAGCTTGCGTCGCATCACATGGTGTGATGTGAATTTAGGTCGCATGACGTGGTGTGACCTAAAATGGTTACACCAATTGATGCGACGCACGTCACGTTTGTTCTACCAGTGGCCCCGCCCTGCCCCGCCCCGCCCTGCCCCGCCCCGCCCCGCCCCGCCCCGCCCCGCCCCGCCCCGCCCCGCCCCTCATACACTCGCATTGCACGTTGTCTTAGCAGTCAGGCAGAGAGCGAGGCTCTCTTTCCCTCCCTATCCCTCGAACGACTTCAGTTTTCATTCATTTATCTTTCTTGTATTTTGAGGTGCTTTTAAACCTTGGTGCTGTCTCAAAAAGCTTACTCTGGAAAACCAAGTGTGTACATGTATTCATTATTTACTGCATACTTACAGGTATTCAGTAAATAATGAATACATGGCCATGTATGCAGTATTTGCTGAATACCTTGGCATGTACACACGAAAAATCACACAGAAACTACGTGTGTACATGCCAAGGTATTCAGCAAATACTACATACATGGCCATGTATTCATTATTTACTGAATATCTGTAAGTATGCAGTAAATAATGAATGCATGTACACACTTGGTTTTCCGGAGTAGCGTAAGCGCAAAAAAGAATTGTTTTCTTGCAGTCCAGAAATTACGCGGATTTTGTAATACACCCGGGAAAGCTCGTTCTTGTAACAAGAAAATGTTCTTAAGACAAGAAAATTCCTTTGCTGTCAGCAAGACCATTTTCTTTTCTCAAGTCAATTTGCATCACGACAAATCCCGTGTTCTTGGTACAAGAATGGGCTATTCGTGGTGTGCCGGATATTTCCTGTGTATCGCGGTCGACCCAACATTGAGAGAGCATGACCAGTGTGCCTAGCGAGGTGCCTGGCTCCCCCAAGCAGTGCGCGTCCACTCCGACCTCCGATCTTGATCGCAATGTGAGCGAACGTGGACGCGCAGAATACTGATTATAGCAGGGCGCTGATCGCGACGCTGCGCCCGCCCCGCCCCGCCCCGCCCCGCCCCGCCCCGCCCCGCCCCGCCCCGCCCCGCGCCGCCCCGCCCCGCGCCGCCCCGCACGGACAAAACCCTCTCGAGTCTGCCGTCGCACCCGGCCGCCCTCCCCCGCTCCAATCCGTCCACTCTCTTCCATGAGGGGATGATTTAATAGTGGTCCGATCGTTGGACCGTGGTCTATTCAGGATTGGGTGTTGTGTTCCTGTCTCTTCCTATTCTGTGCGACACCTCCCCCCCCCTCCCCCGCCTCTCCGCGCGCTACTGGTGCGTGGATGGCAGCGTGCCCTGAGCCTTACACAAGTCTGCCATCTCACTCCCTCTCACTTCTAGACCGCTGGGCTGCGCCTCGATAGAGAGCCCCTAAGGGTGGAAACACTCAGACGAGCGTGGTGAGAGAGAGAGAGAGAGAGAGAGAGAGAGAGAGAGAGAGAGAGAGAGAGAGAGAGGAGGGAGGGAGGGAGGGAGGGAGGGAGGGAGGGGGGTGAATAAGGCGTCGGTTGTGCGGCGCTTCCAGAGCTCGTCCAGATATTTCGTTGCTACGAGTTTCTTTGCAGCGCGGTATCTTTTTCAATATGCACCGGCCTCGCACCTCAATACTGAACTGCGGCGCGGGGTAGCGCGGCCCCCGCGGGCGGGGCGGGGCGGGGCGCGGCGGGCGGGGCGGGCGGGGCGGGGCTATGGCGCAGGGTGCGACGGCCAAAGCGTTAATTTTTAATTACTTGCTCCGCTCCCGTATTTCTGCTCCATTCAAGTTGTGACACCCCGCGGTGCCGCGGGCGGGGCGCGGCCGCGGCGCGGCTGGAATATTGCCTGCTTCCCTCTATACTTCTTTACTTCAAATTAATACTGATAGAAATATTATTCCGGGCTGCTAGCTCCGCGAGTTTGTGTTTTATTCTTCACCTCCCCCTCCCCCTTCTTATTATTTTCCTTCCCTCCTCCGCCACTCTCAACATCTTAAATATTTTCTAGTTTTCTTTCAGTTATCTTAGCCTAGTAAGTGAATGAAATCCAGGATATTTTTAAATGAAAGATCGCTTTCATTTTATGAAACACATCTCGCCGTTTGCCTGTGCGGTGCGGCGGGTCTCTCGCCCTGACTGTCTCTTTGAACTCACACTGTCGTGATATTTACTCGACGGCCCCCGCAACGCCGTAAACCGGACGTAAACCCACCGCTGGTCTGAGAAGGGAAGAGCAGCTAATTGTTTCGGGTCGCGCGGCCGCTCCGCCCCGCCCCGCCCCGCCCCGCCCCGCCCCGCCCCGCCCCGCCCCGCCCCGCCCCACCCCGCCCCGCCCGCCCCGCCCGCCCGCCCTGCCCCGCGCCCTGCCCCGCCCCGCCCCGCCCCACCCCGCGCCGCGCCGCGCCGGTGGACTGGACGAGTGCCCTTGGTCTGCATTAGCCGGGTAATTTACTGCGGCAGCGAGAGTTGTGCAAGTTATTTGACCAGCCTCATGATTAATGCTCGCTCGCCTCTCCTCTGTTGCTCCTCTTCTGTTTCCCTCTTCTTTTCTCTCTTTTTCGCTCTCTCGCTCTGACTCAACGCGCCTAGTCTTGGGGGGAGACACGCAGCCGCAGAAATATGAATGTAATCCAACTATATTTTCATTTCTCTCTCTCTCTCTCTCTCTCTCTCTCTCTCTCTCTCTCTCTCTCTCTCTCTCTCTCTCTCTCTCTCTCTCTCTCTCTCTCTCTCTCCCTCCCTCTCTCTCTCTCTCTCTCTCTCTCTCTCTTTCTCCCTCTCTCTCTCTCCCTCTCTCTCTCTCTCTCTCTCTCCCTCCCTCCCTCTCCCCCTCCCACTCTCTCTCTCTCTCAGTCCTGGTTTCTGCCTCTCCTGCTCTCGGGGCCACTTTAATCTCGATTCCGGGCTTGGGGTCTGAGCGGATAGTAAAAACAAAAGCACGAGGCGATAAAGGGTCGGAGGAGTGGTGAGGAGAGGGACATGGCGCGAGGGGAGGGTCAAACAGCCCAAGTTATGGCGTTGTCGGGTCGGCCCTTTTTACCACGGCGTCAAGTGGACAATGCGAATGGATTGTCCCCCCCCCCCCCATTTTTCCTTTCTGCCTCTCCACCCCTTCTCTGCTAAAGCAAGGCCTCGAGTGTCTGCCTGCCCTTTTCCGTTTTCTAGATTTTTATTTTTGCCCTTTGTTTTTTCGCAAGTACCATAGAGGCCCGCATATATTATATGCCCCTCAGCCCCTGTCCTTTCCGTTGGTCTTGCGCCCCTAAAGAAGTCTGGATAATCCTCTTTGCCTCGCGCTTCCCCCCGCACCTAGTCCGGCCGGCCGATACAGTCTCCGGAGGCTGTCCTGCATGCCTTCCACTCCCAAAAATTACAATGTTTTCTGTTGCAAGTTAAATGTCGTTTTGAGCTTGTGGGTTAGTAGCCTAAATTAGTTTTTTTCCTGAAAGAGGTGTGTGTATATTTTTAAACGCAAAGCCTACCAGTGGTTCTTCTGGCCGCCCTGGCCCCGCGGCTCGTGATCTCCACTGTTAAAAAAACCTATTATAGATTTAACGACGGTTAAAACCGGTTATTTCTAAACAAAATAAAAACAAAACAACGTCAAATGTTATTGTAAATTGTGGAGTACGAGACGTGACTCGGGTGTTTACCGTGTTTTTTTCGAGTATGATAACGGTTTTCACGGTTTACGGTTTTGACTACTCTATACACTGCAAAATCCTAAAAAAGTAAATTCTTCGTAATTCTTCGTAAATCCTTCATTTGGCTGCTTCGCAGTGCTTCGTAATACAAAGCATTTTCTTCGCAAGCCCTGCGTAACGAAGAAACTTGTTTGTACACTACGAAGAAAATGATTCGTACTACGAAGCAGCCGAAGGCTTCGCAGCTTACGAACGCTTACGAACCCTTACGAACGCTTTACGAACACAATTCCTTCGCAAGGTTTTCACGGTGTAGGTTGTTTTTACAGTGTCTCCTGCGCCTCCAGTCCGTGCTAGCCCAGCCCAGCCCAGACAAGCCGCAACATGATTGCACATTGTCTCCTGATGCGTTCGCCCTAACTTTGTCGATAATGACCCGCCTCGCCCCGCACCTCACGAACAGACAGACAGACAGCAGCCAGTCCTCTCCTCGGCCTGGAGTTGGTGGAGGTAGGTCTGGAGGGCGAGGAGGTTTGTCATTAGACATTCTACTTCGTTACCGGGGGGCCCGCCCAGGTCGGCGACACCGCACCCCGCCCCGCCCACCCCTGCCGCCCCTGCCCCGCCCCCGCTCACCCCACACCCCGCTCACCCCACACCCCGCCGCGCGTAGCCACGCCTCCGCTGTCTGCTCAAGAGCTGCTCTCTCTGCTACCGCCGCTGCGCCGCGCCGGTACGAGCCCACTAGCACTAGCCAGCCCGCCTCGGATCCTGAATGGGAATCGAACGTTTACTTGGGACGCAATCCTCGCGGCGGGGTTTACTACGGACCCAAACCGCTACATTGTGAGCTGCCTCTCTCCCTCACTCCCCCTGCGCTCCCTCCCCTTTTCTCTCTCTCTCTCTCTCGGCGCCCCCCCCCCTCCCCGCTCCCCCTCATCCCCAGATTAGTGTGCAAACAGCCTCCGAAATGTTACATTCTCCGACGGCGTCTTTTAGTCGTGCAGTAAGGGTCTGGGCTGCACGTCACTGCTCACGCTCACGCTGAGAAAAAAGTCGTGATATTATATGACCCAGAAATGACAAAGAGATTTTCATCCACGCAAATTCAGTTACTTCCCGTTATTTCATTTATTGTAATATTAAATTTTCTTTTGCCATCCTCCTTTTTCCTTAATTCACCTCCTCCTTCAGTTTAAAGCTGCCCTTTGTTGTTTTGAAAATGGTGAAATGCAGAAGGAATATAGTTTCGTGCCCAATGGAAGTGCGCGCCCTGTCGAAGGCGCGAAGCTAAGTCAGCTAGTCCCTCGTAAAACCCGTCCGCCTGGCGAGCCGCCGATTGGAGCGGCTGGTGATTCGATCCGGGAGGCCGTTAAAGGGAGAATTTGTTTCTAAGCTGCCGCGCGCCCCGCCTTGAAAATGTTGCAAACGAGTACTTGCTTGTTCTCCCCGGGCCGGGCCGGGCCGGGCGGCATTCAGGTCCGGTTGGTTGCACTGCCCCCGCCCCTGCCCCCGCCCCTGCCCCCGCCCCTGCCCCCGCCCCTGCCCCCGCCCCTCACTGTAAACGCTGTGGCAACTTTTGATGCCAAAATATTAACGTCCTTTTTTAAACGCCAAATTTTGTCATCATTCTGTAAGAACGCAAATTTTTGGCCCTTTTTAACGCTAAAAATTGGCATTCTTTAAAGGGACGCCAAAAGTCGGCATTAAAAGTAACCAAAAATTGGCGTTCTTTTAGAAAAGAGGACAAAATTTGGCGTTCAAAACAGAATGCCAAAATTTGGCATTAAAAGTAGCCACAGCGTTCACAGTGCTACCTCCCGTCACCTGCGTATTCGGATCACAACTCATTCAAAAGTTTCGTATTTTCAAAAAACGCGTTTAGTTCTCCATTGCGAGAAAACAAAAAAGAACTAAAGAAAAAATAAAAATTCTAATTTATCTGCGGAGCCATGCGTCTCGTCTAGCCGCGCCTAGGTCCCGAGTCGGAGTCTCGAGGTCTGGTCTGAGACCTGCCGGCTGCCGGCCAGCCCGGCCCGGCCCGGCGCGGCCCCTTTAGGTGCTCGGCTCGGCTCGGCTCGAACAGAACAGGCACGAGGTAGATGCTGTCACAAGGTCTCATTAAAATGTCTGCGGCATGTGCGTGTGTGTGTGTGTGCGTGTGTGAGCGCGTCCCTCTTGCCTTTTATTCTCGTGGAAACAAGCGGGGCAGGGGCCCGACACCATACAGCCCCGCGCCGCCCCGCGCCGCCCCGCGCCGCCCCGCGCCCCGCACAGGACACGCCTCCAAGGACACACGAGGCCCCTCGAGGTCACTCAGCTGCCTCTCTCCCGCTTCCCCCTGACCTACCCCCCCCCTCTCTCTCTCTCTCTCTCTCTCTCCCCTCTCTCTCTCTCTCTCTCACACACACACTCACACACACACACACACACACACACACAAACTGGTGTTGGCTGACCTACATTCCACGTGTATAGGACGGTCAGAACGCACAGTCCCGATCAGAAACAGATAAAACCGATCTCCTGGTTGTGCCTGAAGCAAACACGACACCTGCCTTCTCCTCTCCTCTCCTGATGCCCCCCCCCCACTTCCCCTCCCCTTCGTCTCGATCTTTCTGCCGCGCACACTCTTCCCCGGAGTCTCCGGCCCGACGTTTCGTCCGGGGGTATAATTATGATCCGGTGCAATCCGATCGCTGGGCGCGCCGCGCGGAGGCGCTGAGGCTGCCTGCGTGCCTGCGGTCCTCGCCTCGCCTCGGTGTGAGCCGCGGCACTCCGTGTAACCGGAGCCCGGAGCCCGGAGCCGCCCCGCCCCGCCGCGGAGGCGTTGATGGGCTCCGCCCGGGCTGGGCTGGGCAGGCCTGTTTGCTCCGGCACCGCACTGCCCGGCCCGGCCCGGCCCCGGAGGCTCCGGAGGGGAGTCCTTTCACTGGCCGCCCCGCCCCGCCCCGCCCCGCAGTGCAGCGGCACTCAGCCCGTGACCACCGGGCGGGGCGGGGCGCGCTCGGCGGAGGAGAGCCGCCCCTGAGCCTACCCCGCCGCCCCGCCCTGAGCCCGGGGTCCACAAAGACCCTGCCACTCCCCCCCGGCCCCAGTAGAACCCTTCCAAAATTCCAAAAGAAAGAAGCTAGAAAGTAAGCCGCCCCTTAAAAACATACAGTACTCAGCATTTTCATAATCAATGATGTCATTTTGCATTTGTTAAAATGTTTGGTTCGTATCGTGGAGCGCTACTTGTAGTCTATTTTTTTCTCTCGAAGATTTTGCGAAAACTTCCAAAGAAATGTTTGGTGACATTGACGGCGCGGCGCGACACAGTGGCCATTAAACCTGCTGGTTTTGTGCGGCGGGGCGAGGCGGGGCGGGGCGGGCCGGGCGTTCCCTCCCCGCGGCGCCCCCCACTCCTGGCCCCACTCGTCCTTCACCCGGGGCGGCTGCCGGCCTGGCGGCGCGCTTTGAGCCCAAAGTTTACCCCCCCCCCCCCCCCCCCCCGGTGTGCAGCAGCCCCTCTAGGCCGGCAGGTTTAGCCGCAGGAATGCAGGCGGTAAGCGGGCTAGAGGCGGCAGTAGGGGATGGGGCGAGGCGGGGCGGGGAGGGTGTCCTGGGGCGAGGGCGCGAAGGAGATGGTAGTAGGATGCGTCTCTAACAGTTTATGTGGTCGTCAAATAATACCATCCGCCCCGCCTCGCCCCGCCCCGCCCGGCTCGGGCGCAGCGCAGCGCGCAGTCACAGCCACTGATTGCACACTAAACTCTTATGCATTTTATGTGCATGGTTATGCAGGATTACGTGCAACCATAGTTATGCACATCACTCCGTGCATAACTATGCACAAAATTGTGCATTCATATGCAGGAATGCATGCAAAATGAACATAGTTATGCATAAAATTTGTGCATAACTATGGTTGCACAAAATCCTGCAAGGCTTATGCACAACATAATGCATAAGGGTTTAGTGTGTGTCATAAGGATACCCTATGAGCCCCGCCCCGCCCCGCCCCGCCCCGCCCCGCCCCGCCCCGCCCCGCCCCGTGTCGTATTGTCCAGGCTCGGCCCGGGCATTAGCCGGCCGGTATGCGTTATTCACCCGGGTCAATTAAGAGCTGAGCCGAAAGCAGAGCTCAAGTTTGTATCCCTCTCCCCCCCCCCCCCCCCAAACCTCACTCGTCCCCACCCCCTCCCTATTTTCTGGCCCCTCTGGTCAAAAGTTAGGAGCGATAGTGAATAATTTTGCACAACGCCACGGCGGCGGGTTTGGCGTGAGCGGGGTTGCGGGGCGGGGGCGGGGCGGAGGCGGGGCGGGGGCGGGGTGGAGGCGGGGCGGAGGCGGGGAGGGGACGTCTGTACGTGGGCACTGGCCCCTGGCCGCGCATCAAGCTCAGTAGATGGATTAGGTAGAGGTGTAAATACATGATCGAGGTTGCCAAATGATTTAAACCTCGGCGCTAGTTGGGTATAACAAGGAAAAAACTGTTTTTTGGTGGGTTTTTTTGCGTGTTTTGCTTGCAGTCGTTGAACCTTGAGAAAAGACGGTGCCCCCGCCCCCCCAACTTTTCAGATTACACAATAAAAAAAAAAGATTTAGCATGTCAGAGAACGGTATGCTTAAAGTGCCCGTTCCGCGCCCCTCGACTGCAAGGCTCATCTCAAGGCCGGCCACAACAGCGAAATAATACCCGTGTAGCCTGCCCTCCCCTCTGCAGCAGGGGCCCCTGAACTGGCAACTAACCCAGGAGCTCCCCTGTGGGACGCCGAGGATAGCTGTCCTCTCTCTCTCTCTCTCTCTCTCTCTCTCTCTCTCTCTCTCTCTCTCTCTCTCTCTCTCTCTCTCTCTCTCTCTCTCTCTCTCTCTCTCTCTCTCTCTCTCTCTCTGCCTTTGTCCCTCACCTTACTTTCCCCCTCCTCCTCTCTCTCACTCCCCCCAAAATTCCCGTTTTGAATGCAGAGGAGGCCGTCACGAGCGAGCGCGCCCGTCCGGGTAGGCAACCAACCGACCACCTCCGCGCATCCCCCCGGTCTGCCCAGCCCCGCCCCGCCCCGCCCCGCCCGGCCCCGCTCCGCCCCGCTCCGCCCCGCCCCGCCCCGCCCCGCCCCGCCAAAGCAGCCGTTGAAGGATCGCCGGAACAGAAAGCTGCCGGAGCATAAAATTGCATTTAGGTCCGTGGCAATGCCCCGGTCTGCCTGCCTAGACGCATTTTGCTCTGCTCCCCTCCTCTCCGCTTTGCCTCTCTCCCTTTCACCCTCCTTTATCAGTCGTTCCTCCCCCTGTCCTCCACCTCCGCCCCTCCCCTCGCGCCACGTGACGTCATGTTGCTGTCGGTACGTACGAGCGAGCGTCTGTCTGCAGGCATAACACCGCCCTCGTATTTCTAAACGTAACCTAGCCCGGGCAGCCCCCCTCCCCTCCCACCACCCCCACCCTCAGCTGGCGGAAAAAAAGAAGATGCATTTCATTTGCATTACTAACTGGCTCGCACCCCACCGTAACGCAACTTCCCCCTCATCCACACCACTCCCCTCCTCTCCCTTCTCGCTCTCCCCTCCCTGTCTGTTTTCCTCTCCCGCTCTCCGACCGAAAATTCAAAATATTACCCCATCCTGACGAAACCAGTCGCGCGTCGGCCTCCCATTAATAACTAATGGACGTTTAACAACGTGGACGGGACGGTCCCCTCCTATACCCGTTCTCTCTCTCTCTCTCTCTCTCTCTCTCTCTCTCTCTCTCTCTCTCTCTCTCTCTCTCTCTCTCTCTCTCTCTCCCTCTCTCTCCCTCTCTGTCCCGTTCCTCTCTGTGCTGAGGGCCAGTGGGCAGCTTGTAGGACGACACGTTACGGTTTGAGTCGGTCTGTTTGCAGATCCCGCTGCGCCCTCTGCTGTGGCTGTGCGGCCGTCGCTAGAACTACTCTAGCTCCTTGCCTCCGCCCCCCATCTCTCCTCCTCCTCCTCCTCCTCCTCCTCCTCCTCCTCCTCCTCCTCCTCCTCCTCCTCCTCCTCCTCCTCCTCCTCCTCCTCCTCCTCCTCCTCCTCCTCCTCCCCCTCCTCCTCCTCCTCCTCCTCCTCCTCCTCCTCCTCCTCCTCTCCCCGCACAGGCCGCCCAGCCAGCAGCCCCACCACACCAACTTGCCAGCGCGAGCAGCGGTTCATTCTCCATCACAAATTGTTTGCATTCATCCAGCGCCCCCTCCCTCCCCCTCCCTCCCCTCCCCTCCCTCCCCTCCCCTCCCTCTACCCTCCGTCGTGTAGTATAATAGGGTCGAACAGCCCGACGTCACGTACGGAACTGGCCCCACCCGCCCCCCCCCCCCCCCCCCCCCAACCCATCTCCCCCCACTCCTCCTCCAATTCCCCACTCGCTTAATGAAAACACGACTAGAGGTTAAAGAAAATCTGCATTTTACAAGATGAGCCGCGCTTATAAACTAGGAGAGAAAGTTATCGCGGGGGAGGAAGCGATAGGAGAGGAGTGGGGGCGAGGCGGAGGTAGGGAACTTGAATGGAGTCAAATTTGTCGGACGGACGGATCTAGCTCGAGGCAGATTTGAGTCGTTCCCCTGCGCTTTGGCTGACCGCGGCCGTGGCGGGTACCGGAGCCCCTGCGTGCCGGCGGGTGGGCAGTCCCGGTACACAGCCGTGTCGGTCGGGTTGCCTACCCGCCCGCTGTCAGGGGCCGTGTGGGTGCCTGGCCTCTCCTAATGTCCTGTTCCCCTCGGTATGTCTGCAGCACCAGTATGCCGTGGCGCTCTGGCCGCCCGGCCAGCGCCTAGAGGCCTGGAGGCCGCGACAAGCTCTTCCGTGAGCAGCTGCTGCTCGCCCGGCCCCGGCCCCGGCCCCGGCATGGCCGACGGCGGTGACCGCCCCGGCGCCGCGGCGCTGGACGGTGCCGGCACCACCTGCCCGACGACGTGGTCGTGGCGGCAGAGGCTGCGGCCCTCCCTCGGGTCCCCGGCGTCCCCGGCCTCGGCGCCGGGCCTCGCCACGGGGGCGTCCCCGGGGCACAGGCCCCGGCCGAGGCCCAGGTCCTGGACGGCGGCCGCGCCGCGGTGCCTGTGGTGGCCGCTGCTGCTGGCGCTGCTGCTGGCGCTCGCCGCTCCGCCCGCCACCGCCTTCTGTCCCGCCGGCTGCGTCTGCAACACGCTGCGCATCTCGTGCGAGGACGCCGGCCTGGACGTGGTGCCGTTCCAGCTCAACCCGGAAGCCAGCACCATCACACTCCGGGGCAACAACATCCTCTCCGTCGAGTACACCGTCAACTTCTACCAGCACCTGCAGCAGCTGGACGTGTCGCAGAACCGGCTGCAGTCGCTGGGCAGCAAGAACTTCGACGCGCTGGAGCGGCTCGTCAGCCTCAACGTGAGCGGCAACGAGATCGCCGCCCTGGGCAAGGACGTGTTCCGTGGCCTCCGCGCGCTGCGCGTGCTGGACCTGAGCGACAACCTGCTGGAGCAGCTGGACCGCCACGCCTTCGCCGAGATGCACGACCTGTGGGAGCTGCACCTGCGCCACAACCGCCTGGCCGCCGTGGCGGACGGCGCGTTCGACGCGCTCGTCAACCTGCGCGTGCTGCAGCTGGCCGACAACCAGCTGCTGTCCGTGCCGTCGGGCGCGCTGGCGCGGCTCACCTCGCTGCGCGCCCTGCACCTCGGCGGCAACCTGCTCGAGGAGCTGGGCGCGCGGGCGTTCGCGCCGCTCCGCGACCTGGCCGTGCTCGAGCTGGACAACAACGTGATCGCCGACGTGGACCCCGCGGCGCTGGAAGGGCTGGGCGGCCTGGAGCGCCTCGACCTGGCCGACAACAACGTGACGGCCGTGCCCACGGCGCCGCTCGCCGGCCTGCGCCGCCTCAGCTACCTGGACCTCAGCGGCAACATGTTCGCCGCCGTGAGCCCCGCCGCCTTCCACGGCCTGGCCGAGCTGCGGGTCCTCCGCCTCAACAGGCTCGTCAGGTAAGGATCAGTTTCTTTTCGAGGCAGACTCAAAAAAATAATTCGCGTCTGAGCAAGAAAATTAGCAGGTGTACTAATTTTTTATCTGTATAGGCGCAGCTAATTTTTAAGCTACAGTGCTTATTTTCTAGCTACCCTGCTATTTATTTTTCTGCTGTTTTAAATTTCTAGCGGTGGTGCTAATTTTTCACATCTAATTTTAGCTGAGCGATTTTTTTTTGCGTGGCCTGCAGGCTGACGCGGGTGGACGCGCGCGCCTTCCAGGACAACAAGCGGCTGGAGGCGGTGTGGCTCGAGTCCAACGTGCGCCTGTCGGCGCTGCCGCCGCGGCTGCTGCACGGCAGCCCCCTGCTGGCCAGGGTGTCGGTGCGGGGCTCGGGCCTCGCCTCGCTGGACGCGGCGCTCTTCCCGCTGGACCGCCTGCAGACGCTGGACGTGGCCGACGTGCCGCTCACGTGCAACTGCTCGCTGCTGTGGCTGTGGCTGCTGTGCCGCGAGCAGCGCCAGCACGCCCTCGCCACCAACGACACGGCGGGTACTGCTCCACTCCCAGCTGGTTTGGCTTTTATTTATTTTTCATTTTTGATCCATGTTTAAAGCGCTCTCTGTGTCGCCAGCTGCCGCTGCCGCCGCGGCCACCACCGCTGCGCCGCCGGACTCGCCGGCGCTCGCCTCCGCGCTGCCCTTCCTCGGGGTGGCCGAGTCCCCGGCGCAGGCGCTGCACCCCGTCATCGTGGACGTGGAGCGGGTCCGGTGCGCGGGGCCGGGCGACCTGCGCGGCTTCGCCGTCCTGGACGTGCCCGAGGCGGAGGTGCGCTGCGAGGCGTCGTGGATGGCGGTGGCGATGGTGACGGTGGTGGTGCTGGCGCTGTTCGCCGCCACGTGCGCGGTGCTGTTCTTCCTGAGCGCGGGCCAGGGCCGCTGGTGCGGCGCGGCCGAGAAGGACGCGTCGGACGTGAGCACGGACTCGTTCGCCACGCAGCACTCGACGCTGCACCACAAGCACGGCCTGGGCGGCCTGGCCGGCCTCGGCACGCTGCCGCGGGCGCCTCCCGTCATGGTGATGCCCGCCGACACCAAGCTCCTCGAGCCGACGTACGCCACCATCGGGCTGCCGGGCCTGCCGCCCGCGCCCGCCGCCTACGACACGTACGGCAAGAAGGACCGGGACAGGCAGGACGCCGCCAACGGGGTGAACGCGTACCAGCGCGCGCTCAACAACTGGGACTCGAGCTTCAACGGCAGCGGCGGGGGCGCCCACGGGCACCACGCGCACCGCACGCTCACCATGGGCCGGCACGCGGGCCACGGCGGCGACCAGCCCCGCCACGGCCCCAAGGCTGCCGCGGGAGCCGCGCCCGGCTCGTACGGCACGTATCACAACCACAACCACTACTCCATGGCCATCGACATGACCAAGAAGCCGCCGCACATCGTGTACGTGTAGCAGTGAGGGGGGCCGGGGGCCCGGGGCTCGGCACGTCCCACCGACCCCTCCACGACCTCCACGCCGACCGCGAGCCCCGCCTCCACCCCGGCCACCACCCCGGGCTCCACCCCGGCCTCCACGCCGACCACGACGCCGGCCACCACCCCGGCCTCGCCCACCTCCTCCACCCTGACGCCCGCCGCCAGCCCCCTCAGCCCCCCGGGCAGCCCCCCGCCCCCGGCGCGGCGCCATGGTCCTCGGAGCTAATGGCGGCTCTGCTCTGCTCTGCGCGAGCGATGCTCAAGCATTATCCGTGCGCTGGTTATTGTGACTGGTCGGCCTGTTTCGATATTGTTTCAATATCTCCATTGTCCTGTGGCAATGACAGTAGACGGGTCGGGTGCGCTGGTCGCCGTTGTCCTCGCCCTCTCGCCGATGGTCATGGTCTGGTACGCATCGGGGTAGTGATATGAAACTGTTGTGTTTAAAACCACCAAAAATGTGAGTTCTCACTACGAATCCTGGTCAAAGTATCGGAAAGTAGACCCTCTCTCGGTGGACTCGGGGCGCACAGCACAAGATGAAATATATTTCTGTACGATAGTTAAAAAGAGGTACTTAAAACGTCTGTCACGGCATCGTGGAAAATTTAGGACTTTATTTGGACTTTTGGGAAAGTCCTAAAATTTTCTTGTTTTGCATCTTGTACAGACATATTTTTGTACACATTATGCCAACAGTAAGTAAGTTGTAAAACCTTTAGTATTATCATATTTCTATTTTATTCTGTAAATACTTTTATTCATTCATAGAACTTGTCCTATCCTCAGCCATAAAGTGACCAGTCTCCCTATCAAGTTTCAAAGGCTAGAATTGCTTCCAAAAAAATTTCTGCAGTTTTGGAATTTACCAGTTTATTAGTGTCAAACTCAAGCCCATTTTTCCTTCATTTAATCATCTGCTCCATTAACCATTTTTACAGAGGTTGAAGTTTTGTACATATACATGCTGTCATTTAGAAAACATCCAAGATTGGGTTTTACTCGGCCTCTTGTAAAACATACTGTTCTGATGTCAAATATATTTGAAATTTTTATATTTATGCAAGGGTAAAAGACTGACAAGTTTTCATACGCCCATTTTTGTTAGTTAGTGCTATTTTAACTTGTAAAGTTTAGGTATGTACTTAATAATTATTGTAAATAATTTATGCTCACACGAGCTTTCAGTGAGACCAGTACAGTTATCTGCTAGTCATGTGTGACACAAGTTATTGTTGTCTGTTAACAATTCTGTATCATTATTATGTATTTTTACTTTCAAAATAGCAGAGTTTTTTACTGTTTCTGGTACTGTGTACTATTGGCCAGAAACTTATGGTTTTGCTTCAAAAATTTAAGTTTGCTAGTTGCATTGGTTGACAGCAGGAATATTAATTGCGGAATTTCGTGTCATTATTTTTCAGTAGGGCATGATTCTGGTTTTTGATAGAAAACTAACTCCAAACCCCTACTGTAAAACAAAGTTTCAAATCCCGAAGATCCTAAAAACGCTTCTCAATACCTACCCTCGTATATTTTGTGAAAGACTCCTGGTCTTCCCGCACAGATTTTTTTTTCTATTGAGGTAACTGTTCAGTTTCGCGCTGCCACTGGGTCAAGAAACAGCTCTTAGTGACGTCGAAAAATTTATCACACCCTTAACTATTGCTCTTCCACAGACAGTTAATGTCAAAATAATTTATTGTCTTCTTGTACTAGATGAGTAATGCCTCTCAGGCACTCATCTTTCCCAGGTTTTCTATCAGCAAGAGAACAAAATCTTTGTTAAGTCCATCATGTTAATAAAAAAAACATATTTCTCTCGAAACTGTAATTTTTCTTGCTTTCCTATCTGAGTCGGTTCGCCTCCAAGCTGAGCGAGGAGCAATGCCAGATGGGACGACGTCACTGCTCTGGTGGTACAATACTGTGTTTTCTCCAGTTCACAGCCGGTGCCGGGGTCGGCTGAGGTCACGCACGCTCCTCCACAATAAGGCACTGCTTCCTAATGTGCCCCCTCCCCCTCCTCCAGACAACAGTCTTGCCCCGCCCCGCCACTGCCCTGCCCTCGCGGTCGCAAGCGAGGCCTAGACATCGTTTGGCGACCCCCTCGCTTTACTACTTTCATCGCGGGATTTTCTAATTTTCTGTTGAACCGAATAGACTAGCACTCAAACTGTAACCCTTACTGTCTCTCTCCTCGCGTAGCGTAGGTGTAGTGAAGGGGTCCTCCGGTCCATGTGGGTCACCGCGGTCCAGTCCGCTT
The DNA here is from genome assembly GCA_033675135.1 of Frankliniella intonsa. Lineage (NCBI taxonomy): Eukaryota > Metazoa > Arthropoda > Insecta > Thysanoptera > Thripidae > Frankliniella > Frankliniella intonsa. The sequence continues at coordinate 14,751,268 of CM066253.1, forward strand.
CCGCCCCGCGCCGCCTCGCCCCGCCCCGCCCCGCCCCGTTCCTCATGTCCACACTGCAGTTACGGGAATGATGCACTTCCTTCGGCCCCGCAGGGCCCCGCAGGGCAGCCCAGTCATACGGGCCCTCGCCCCTCGCCTCGCGCAGACTCATGTCCGCGACAAAAAGACGTTATGTGTACATTAGTGGTAGGTACCGGGTGTTTCTTTGAATGCGTATACAGTAACAGTATTGCGGGATTGCATACTTACCAGAGCTGCAGGGGCCATAGCGCCTTACGGGCGAATTGGGAAGGCAAACCCGCAACACTGTCACGCACTCAAAGAAACGCCCGGTACGTGCTGTTCGCATGGCAAAAAGTGGTTGGATAAGAAGACGCCGAGCGTGTCAGTGTGTTCCAGGCGGTTGCAGTAGTTGCAGGCCCCGGCCGGCAGGCTCAGCAGCACGAGCCTGGGGGTACAGGACCAATGGGACGGGGCTGGCCGTGCATCAGCTTCACGAGTCCACCCCGCAGGGCAGGCTCCGCAGGCCAGCCTCGGCGCCAAGTTTGAAATGAGACGAGTTTAAAGCACGCTTCAAAACTTTGGCGTACAACATCCACGTTTGCAATTAACGACAGGGGAGGGGGCGGTCAGATAACACACAGGCGTGCGGCCGCTGCGGGGGGGGGGGGAGTGTATCATGGGGCAAGTTGTTGCCAGTCGACATTTAAGTTTTGTTTATTCAGAACCCTTTAGTACTGCTAGTAGGGTGGGGACCTGCCGCAGGGCCGAGAGGGGGGGGGGGGGGAGGGACACTAGGCAAAGCTTACGGAGGATTTTCATCGTAGGCCACGGTGACTCACACTGTAAATTGCAGTGATGCACCCTATGATTAACTGGAGCTTACGCTCACAATTCACAGTAAACTACAGTGCTGCAGGGTTCACGTATAGTGAAATTCACAGTAAGCTTATTAGAGTGGTGGCTGCGGGGATCCAACTCACAGGGAAGTCCACTCCCATAGAGGAAACCGATGGTATATCGGTATTCCTCCGTGCTCCGTCATGAAAGATTCCACGACGATTCGTGTACATGATACAAGGAGTCTGTCGGGCTTGGTCCACTCGGGCCCTGCTGTCCGTCCTGCGGCGCGGAGCCGAGCAGCCGAGCCGAGCCGAGCCGAGCCGAGCCGAGCCGAGCCGAGCCGAGCCGAGCCGAGCCGAGCCGAGCCGAGCCGAGCCGAGCCTTTGCATGGTCGGGCCGCAACACGATCGGGCTCGCGCGGCGCGCTGGGCCTGGCCGCACCGGGCCGCCGCGCCGCCGCGCCACAGCCCCCTCCTCTCTACCGGGCGGACCGGGCGGGGCGGGGCGGGGTGGGGTGGGGGGGCGGGGCGCTCGGGCCGCAGCGTAGTGCGCGCTGAGGCTTCGTAGGGAGCACAGTCCCGTCCTGCTATTGATCGCCCCTACGCGAGGCGACGCAACGCGACGCAACGCGACGCGAAGCGTCTAGTCTCCCGCCCCGACCGGGCCCGGCCAGACACCAGCGCCGACCAGGACGGCGCCGGACACCAACTGCAGGGGAAGCCCGCACCGACGACTGTTGAGCGCCTCGCCCCTCGCCGCAGCGCAGCGCAGCCCAGCGCACCGGCCGCGACACTCGCCGGACCTCGCCCTGCACTCGCTGCACCCCGGCCAGCCCGGCCCGGCCCGGCCCGGCCCCGGTGAGTACGGAGGGCGGTCTAACCTCTCCTCTCCTCTCCCCTCCGCCCCCGGGCCGCGGCGCGTGCCGGCCTGACGGGGCTCTTTGCCTTGATTAGCGTTACCGTGCGCCCACCAAGGCCGGCTCGGCTCGGCTCGGCTCGGCGGGACGGAACAGTCAGGACGGTCAGAGCCCAGTGCCGCCCGCACCACGGCATGCCCGCCATGGCACAAAGCCCTGTGCTGGACACACGCCCCACTCTAAAAAAAAAAAAAGCTCACTGTAAGCTACAGTGGACCCTCCAGTACTGTAGCTCACGGGAAAAATTTTCCGTGAGCTACTGTGCTGCAGGATTCACTGAAAAGTTCACATTGAAATTCACCGTAGGCTTTTATTAGTGCATAATGTCATGACAAAACGATAAAGATCATATATCCCTAAATGGTATTATTTTAACTTTTTACATAACGTGTTCGTTACAGCCCAGGACGTGTCACATTATAGTTTGGCAACGAGTGTGGGTTGCCTGAAGACAGGATTTTGTGTTTCAACCTACTTCTTTACCAGGGGGTTGTAGGATGGCAGATATCGCGGCTTTGTTTAGCACCTGTTTGCAGCGCACCCGGCTAGGAAGCTTCCCGTCCCGGTGCGAGTGGGTCAGCCCAGCCCGCGCAGAATGAGTCAGCCCGTGTCCGCGGTGAATGCCCGTCCCCATTTTGCGAATCTGTGCAACTCCGCGAGTGTTTACACCATAGAGTCATCGTCATGACAAGTGACAGCAGGATGATACGATACAGTATGTCACTGTTCGATCCCGAGAGGCTACGAAACAAGTTCAGATGACAATACAGATATTTTTTCGTCCTGTGATTAGGTCTTGGGCACGTTTTACACCAGCAACACAACAACATTTTTAAAATAGAAAATGGATATTTTTTTTAATGTTTTAAGTCACAACCTGACCGAGTCAGCCCGCCAAAGCATCTCTATCCCCTTGTATTTCGGCCGCGGCTTTAGTCGGGAGGCCTAAAATACTCTGAAATCGATAGGTCCCGCCCCGCCCCGTCCCGACAGGACGCGTAGGCCCTAGCGGCTCTTGGAGCGGACTCCCGACACGTACTGGGCCGGGTCCAGCCCCGCCAGTAGGGTGATTCCTCACGCTGGCTTCATGTCTCTGTCCTTGTCGCACTCATGGGGCACGGCCATAAGGAGCAAGGGAGAGGACACTACTAAACGCTGTTCGGAATCAGCCTGCAGGACGAGGCTCGTAGCACGGTAGTGCGGTCTCGAGGTTGGGTTGGATAGCACGCCGGGCCGGGCCGGGCCGGGCCGGTGCCGAGGGCGCCGGAGGGCGCGCCACGCCACGCCACGCCACGCCACGCCACTCCTCAAGGCTCAAGGTCAGGGCCAGAGGCGGGGCTTGCGGTGCAAGGTACGGCCCAGCTGACAGGAGAGGTGGCGCTCAGTCAGACTGGCCCGCCCCGCCCCGCCCCGCCCCGCCCCGCCCCACTGGAGCTCACTGACTCCTGACTGCACGGGGATATCGCATGCTGCTGTGCCTGGCTGGCGCCGCGCCGGCCCGGGCCGGGCCGGCCCGCGGCGGGACTGACTCGGACCGAACCGCGCCGCATCGACCTCCGTGCTCGGGCGGGGAGGGGAAGGGGAGGGCGTCAAAGGTCATGAGAGCCCATGAGGGAGCCAGGCCTCAGGCGTCAACTAGGGGGATCAAAATAGTTAGGTCACGGTCTGAAGTCGCCGGCTGTGTTGTAAGACCTGTCAAATTTCGCCGCGCCCCTGCGATAACGTTTAGGGGACGCGCAGAGCACTTTACCAAACGCCTCTCGGACGGGCCGAAGCGCGTCGCAGTCTTTGAGGGTGCGCCCCGCCCCGCCCCGCCCCGCCCCGCCCCGCCCCGCCTCGCCCCGCCTCGCCTCGCTCCGCCCCGCTCCGCCCCGCTCCGCCCCGCTCCGCCCCGCTCCGCCCCGCTCCGCCCCGCTCCGCCCCGCCCGCGCTGGAGCGCAGTGTGTATACGGTTAATTTGGGGTGCTCAGAAATTGTACGCCAAGGCGTACAGTGATCGTACACCTGTGGCGCACACCACGCAAAACTGCACCCCTGGCGTACGATGACGGCACACCCTTGGCGTCCACCTGCCCCATTGTCGGAAGAGGGTGTGCTGCCACTGTACGCCAAAGGTGTGCTGTCATCGTACGCCAGGCGTACAGTTTTGCGTGGTGTACGCCTCAGGTGTACGAGCACTGTCCGCCTTGGCGTACAATTTTTGAGCACCCCAAATTCACAGTGTAGAGGGCCCCGGCCAGGCCGTGTCGGTGTCGCGCGAGTCGTGACTGTCGTTCCCGGGAAGTCCCGGGCCGGGCGGGGCCGGGCGGGGCCGGCACATACGGGAGTCGTTAGCTTTAAAGAGATCGTCACACGTGCAGCGGGCGGCGGTGCGGGTGCGGGTGCGGCCGCGGCGCCGGTGTGACAGGTCCGAGGAACACGCAGCGCAGCCCCGCCCCGCCCCGCCCCGCCCCGCCCCGCCCCGCCCCACCCCGCCCCACCCCCCCGCCCCGCCCAGCCCGGGCTTGGCGAATCAGAACTCCCCGATGCGATTGCGATCAGAAACTGGCGACAATGAGGACGGCAGAAATGAAGACCTCGGAGCGCCTGATTGGTAGGCAACACAGTGCCTGCGGTGCATGAGTGAGCTGCGGGGTGGCCTACCCCGAGTCTCGCAGGCGCCGAGCAGGGCTGGGCGGCAAGCAGCAGGCGTGAGGGAGGCCAGGCCAGGCCAGAACGGGCAAGTGACTCGCCGCTGAGTTTGGTTTCGACCGGCAAGGTAAACACAATGGCCGGACCAATAAGGTGGAGCCTCCCCCCCCCTCCCCCAGGCCACAGGGAAGATAAGAGGACCGGACCTGCAACCGAGTAGCCAGCGGGCCTTGGCACGGCACCTCGCGGCCGGCACCGGCTCAGCCCCCGACGCCTACTCGGACTCCACTAGAGTGCTGCTGAGCGTGAGAAGAAAGAGAGGGCCATCCGAGGGGGGAACAAATCTGAAATTTTTGTACACCTTTTCGTTTAGAAAAATTCAGGAAAATTCACATTTGTACACCAAAACTCAGAGTTAGTTGCCCCCCCCCCCCTCCTACAGCACACGCCTTAGTGCGAGAGCGCGGGCAGCGTCCTACCATCAGCTTCAGCAGAGACCAGCAGGGACTATCTCGCCGGCCAACCTCCGCTGCGTGACGGGACGGGACGGGACGGGAGGGTCCGGCCGGCCGAGTGGAATTTCGCGAGAGTGAGAGAGACGGGTGCGCGGCGCGGTCACACACACACACTCACTCACTCACACACTCCATTGCTGAATGGCCGCTGTGAGGCGCGGCTCTGTGCCCCCTCCCCCCCTCCCCTCCCGCTCCTCTGTGCTCGACTCGCGCCAAGGTCACAGCACTCCTGGGCGTGAGAAACAGAGGCGGGGGCAGTGGGGGGGGGGGGGGTAACTCCTGTACACTCGGCGCGGGTATAATCATTCACCGCGGGGGATATATTTGTTGGGCGCGTTTCCTTCGGAGAGTTACACCGGCGAGGCGACGCGACGCGACAGCGGACGCAACGGGACGCTGTAGAAACGTCAAGCGAGCCGCAAGCGTGGGCGTGGCGAGCAGGATGTGACCGCTGCCCCCCCCCCCCCCCCCCGAGCAGAGAGCCCTGCGAGGTCTCTGCGAGCTGGGCTGACCAGAGCTGGAGGGATCATGCTGACACCACGGGACGGGACGGGGCGGGGCGGGGCGCGGGGCGGGGCGGGATCGTGCGGGGCGGGGCGGGGCGGGGCGCGGCGGACGCATCGACATGGGCTCGCCTCGCCTCGCGTCAAACTGACAGTCACGGGCCGGGTGGGCCGGGTGTGTCACGACACGACACGACACGACACGCACCGGCCGGCCCTCCTAGCGCCCCTCTAACTCTGCTAACGCCGCGCCTACCGCGCCGCGCTCATGTGCCCGCAGGCCGCCACGCCGCCACGCCGCCAGTGCCACTACTATGCTGCGGCTGCGGGCGGCGCACGGGCAACACGAAGGCGACCAGTCGGGGCAGCTGACCTGACCTGACCTGACCTGACCTGACCCAGCGGCTGGTCCTGTCCCGGACACCACAACCCTCTGCAGCAGCACAGCCCTCGGCCATGGCGCCCACACCCCAACGAGGTGAGTGGAATTAAGTAAAATGAAAAGTTGTGGGAACCATCGTATGGTTCCTTCAGGGATAACAATAAAATATGGTTGAGACAACGATCAGCTCGTGGTGAAGACTGGATTTTTGGTTCATAAAACTGTCCTATTGTTGCCGCAACCATATTTTATGGTTCTCCCTGAAGTAACCATACGACGGTTGCTACAGCCTTTCATTTTTCTGGGTGTATTGATTATTGCGTAAATGGAGGGAGGGAGGGAGGGAGGGTCGATGCCTCACGGAACAAAATAAGTCCATTGTTGCGACCGAAAATTAGTCGCTACAACTAATAAATTTGTTACAATCGGGATAACTTATATGTGGGGGTGTGACAACCCGAAATTTCCGTCAACACAGACACGTTTTGTTTGCCAGCACGTTTATATTAGTTGTCACGATCAATTCGTCGATTGTCCCGAAGTTAACTGATATATTGTTTTCCGTGCGCTGGTCTCTCCACCCAGAAAAATCCTATCTTCGAACAAGAAAATTGTACTCGGGTTTGCCCAAGAACATTTTTTTACTTGAATCATGGTGAATTTATACTTGTTCCAAGATCTTTTTAGCTTTGGATTAGGTGTCTCAAGCTTAATGGCATCATTGTAAGATTAATTTTTCCTTGATCCAAGTAAAAAATTTTCTTAGGCAAACCAGAGTACAAAATGAACTTGGAACAAGATACGATTTTTCTGGGTGTCCTCTCTCTCTCTCCCTTGCGCTCACATTCAGAATACCAAGGAACATGCTTAATAAGAACGGCATGCCAGCTTCTTTCGCGGTAGTGACTCTGTGGCGCGGCCCGCCCGGCCCGCCGTGGCCTTACAATGCTCACGGCCCTCTCGTGCTTGTGCCGCAGGCGCTCGCGGCGCTCGCGGCGCTCTCTGGCAGTGGGTGGCGCTCGCGCTCGCGCTCTCGGGCTGCCTCGCCTCGCTGCCCGAGCTCGAGTGCCCCGAGGAGTGCGAGTGCCACTACTTCCGCATCAACTGGGTGACGGACTGCTCCGAGAGCAACCTCACCGACATCCCCAACGACAACATGAGCCTGAGCGTGTACATCCTCAACATGAACGGTAACAACGTGACGACCTGGCCGACGTTCCCCGCCGACATGAAGCTGCGCCGGCTGCAGGTGGCTGACAACCGCGTGCAGCGCGTCACCAAGGAGATGTTCCAGGGCCTCGGCTACCTCATCGACGTGGACCTGTCGGGCAACATGATCACCGCCGTGGACCCCGAGTCCTTCAAGTGAGTATGTCCCGCGGGGTGGCGGGGGCGGGGGCGGGCCGGGCGCCACGGATGCGGGCTGGTGCGGGTCCTGACCGTTGGTTGTTGGCTGTGCGCTGCGCAGGGACAGCCCCGGGCTGCTGACGGTCGAGCTGCAGAACAACCCCATCGGGCTGGAGCCCGTGGACGGCCACTTCCTGCACTCGCAGACGCTGCTCTACCTGGACCTGAGCGACTGCAACCTCACGCGGCTGTCGACGCAGTTCTTCTCCGGCATCAGCGCGCTCAACCGCCTCGACCTGTCGGGCAACCCGCTGGCCGAGCTGCGGCCCGCCGTCCTCGACCCGCTCGCCAGCCTGGAGCACCTCAAGCTCAACCGCTGCAACCTCACGTCGCTGTCGGAGCGCGCCTTCAGCAAGCAGGAGCACCTCAAGACCCTGGAGCTGGCCGGCAACCGGCTGACGGACGTGGACTGGACCGGCGTGCTGCAGCCGCTCGTGCGCCTGGAGCACCTGGACCTGCGCGCCTCCAGGGTCACCTACCTGCCCGAGGATGTGTTCGCCAACAACATCTGGATCCGGAGCCTGATCCTGGCCGAGAACGAGCTCCGCGACCTGGACGTGGCCACGACCCTGGGCCACAACCTGCGCCACCTCGACCACCTGGACCTGTCCAACTGCCACCTGCGCGGCCCGCTGTCCGAGGACGCGTTTGCCAACGCCACCCGCCTTCGCTCGCTGCTGCTGTCCGGGAACAGGCTGTCCGCCTCTGACCTGGCCGTGGCGCTCGCGCCGCTGTCCAAGCTGCAGCGGCTGTCCCTGCGCAACTGCTCGCTGCACCGCCTGCCCGACAACACCTTCCACCGCTTCAGCGAGCTGCAGGTGAGGCTCGGGCGGGGCGGGGCGGGGCGGGGCGGGGCTGGAAACACTTTTCATCCATCTGAATTTGACATTTAACAGCTGGTGTTTGTCTTCCTGTTCCAGGAGCTGGACCTGTCCCTCAACCCTCTCCAGGACGCGTTCACGTCCCTGCTGTCGCCGCTCGAGTCCCTGGAGCGCCTGGATATGGGCTACTCTAACCTTGGCTACATATCGCGCACCACCTTCTCCAAGATGACGTCCCTCAAGACGCTCGTGCTCTCCGGCAACCCACTCAACACCCTCGAGTCGGGCCTGTTCCAGAACCTGACTCACCTGGAGACACTGGAGCTCAACAACTGCGGGCTGGTGAGCGCCATCAACCCCGTCGTCTTCGACAACGCCACCTACAGTGACCTCCGGGAGCTGCGGCTGGCCGGCAACCCGCTTAAGGTGCGTAACTGGACAACCGAAGGGGAGGGAAGCCACGCCCTCGTGAGACCCAAGAAAAGAAAACTTGAGAAAGTTTTTATTTTTTTTTCTTCTTTTTTTCCCCCCTGATTGCGGTTTTCCTTTTACAACCGCGCGAACTGTATTTGTGTAGGTGACGGCTGACTCGGGCCCGCTGCTGCCCAGCCAGCTGTGCAAGGTGCGCGTGCTGGACCTCAGCAACTGCAACCTGACGGTGCTGCCGGCGGACGCCTTCAACACGACGCAGAACATCACCCGCCTCCTGCTGGGCGGCAACCGCATCACGTCCGCGGTGGCGAGCGACCGCGGGCTGCCCTTTCTGGAGCACCTGCCCAACGTGGAGCTGCTCGACCTCACGTACAACAACCTCAGCCGGCTGTCGCCGGCCGTCTTCAGGTGGGCGTTTGCGCGGGCAGCGCGCCCGGCCCGACGGGGACGGGGTGCGGGAGATAGTCTGGGCTTCAACATGAGAGGAGGGCGCCTTCCTCTCATGGCTTCAATAAGTCGGTAAGGAGGTTGCCGCAAATGAGTTGAGGCTCTTCATTCCTTGTTCGCAGAAAGAACCACCAGCTGACGGCGCTCAAGCTGGTGGGCAACCCCTGGCAGTGCGACTGCTCCATAGCCGAGCTGTGGGAGTGGGCGCTCAACTGGCGCGGCGACCTGGGGCTGCTGGTGGGCTCCACCATCACCCCCGAGGACACGGTGGCGGGCGCGGCCAAGCGCAGGCGCACGCTCGTCTGCTCCTTCCACCCCAAGACCAGCCCGCTGTCCGAGTTCTCCCGGTCGTGGAAGCGCGGCCGCGAGTTCACGCACACTGTCAACCGCACGTGGGCCAAGTAAGTCCCGACCCGAGGAAACCCCCGTCCCGCCCCGTCCCGTTTTTCTAGACGTTTTTTTACGGGTTTTCCCATCTAAACGGGCGAAAACTAGGAAAACGGTGTTTGGCGGATTGCCTACCCACTGTCCTGCAGGCAGGCGCTCAAACTTTGGCATCGATTTGCAAAGTTTCTGCGGCAGTAAATCTCGATTTTATTCATGGAAGTCGTTCATCTAGCCTCCGAGAAGGCGTGTGCAAAATTTTGCGCGAATATTTCGGTTCAAAGTGGGTCAAAAAGAGGCCTAGATTTAACATTAGCCTTATGGGACGTGCGGATTGCCTACCCAAAATCTCCGTAAGGGGCCATGTAAACTTTAGGCCCTTATAAAATTTTCCAGTCGCGGAGTTGAGAATGCTATTTTGGGCCAAAATGTTCTTAACCATCATATGTACCCATGGTTCAACGGGCGTCGCGTGTGTTTGAAGTGCCATGACGCTTTGTGTAGCCCGCTCGCTAGTCCCGTCTGAGCTGTGCTCCCAGTCGCTTTAGTGTGAGACTCTATGCTCGTTCTGCAGGTACGTGCGCGAGTCGGGCTGCGAGCCGAGCAAGACGCTGGTGTCGGCGCGCTTCGCCCGCGACATCGCCGCCGTGGACGTGGACGACGCCGAACTGGAGTTCGCACCGCTCCTGGAGGAGGCGGAGGCCGGCCTCTTCGAGGCGGCGGCCGACGAGGAGAGCCCGTCGACGGGCAGGAAGCGGGGCGCGCGGGCCGCCCCCGCTGCGCCGGTAGGGGTGCGGCCCGCGCCGGCGCGCGCCCCAGGCGCCTCCGTGGGGACCGTGGCCGCCGTCGGCGTGCTGACGCTCATCGCCTTCATCGTGGCGGCGGCTGGCATCGCGTCAGTGGCGTCCAGGGCCGTCGCCAGGCAGAAGCAGGAGGCCTCGGTTGGGCACTCGTCGGCCGCGGGGGTGACGGTCCCGACCGACGGCCACGGCCTGGAGGTGGGTGGGGTCGGCGGTGGCCTCGAGAAGATGAAGCACCTCTGACGGAAAGAGGGGCGAGAAGCAAATGATATCAACAGGCAGTGCATTTTGTAGTTACCTCCAGGACCGGTGGATCTGTTACAGGCTATCAAAAGCACGAATTCTTATATTCGACAAATTAAATATTTGTTTCCTGTTCTGTTAGTGTGAGTTATAGAGGTTGTTCTTTGTTGTCACAAATTCTAAAACTTGGTTTTGTATTGGAATTTTATTCTTACTAAAAATGGAAGTTTCTATACTTTGCTTCAACTTTTGTGATGTGATCTGTTTGAATATGGGAGTTGGAAACACTGACAGATGAAATGATATTTCAACTCATACTTCCTTTTTCTTAATGAGCTAAATGCTAGATAATTTATTTTGCTATGTGTTGGATGCCTTGTATGGTTTAGAACCTTAGTCCATGGACATGGCCTTCTGCGATTCGAGTCCAAATCGATAAAAGAAATGTGTGTGATAGTATGAACGCTTGCATTGTGTTGTCTAGGTATCATATTCTCTCAAAGTCAAAATTAGTTTTGAGGACTGTTCTGTACTGGACCAATTGGACTTGTTATTGGAGCTTGCCCTTTATTAAGTTTTTAACTGCATCCTGTTAAAGCTATGTCAGTGAAATATGGTGTAATTGTTACTACTAGCATCGAGTATTTGATCTGAGGAAATCACAGTTATGAGCCAAATGTGATGATGTTTGAGATGTTATGACCTAGATTTTAAGATTTTATGTAGATGTAATTTTTAGAATTAAAAGGACAAGAAATGTGATCAAAATGTTTCAATTAGGGCTGTGTGCAAAATCTTGGATTTAATTAATTAGTTCTATTCTCTTTATGTTAAGTTTATAAAGTTTCCATCTCCTAATTGAATCTACATATGCATTATTTTTTAACTTCGTCAGCAGAGAGACAATATAATTGTTAGACTCGAACAATAAAAACTATATTTTAAAAAACATATTGATGCAACTTTCAGTTTACCCTCCCCCCTTAGCGTGCCACAACAAAAGCACTACACTACACTACACTACACACTGCATTGCACTGCACATGGCACATCTTGCGCAATGCGCACTTTCAGGGTGCTGCCGGCCGCCGGCCAGGTGGTGCTTCACCGCACGCTTAGGAACGTTCCCGCCGAAACCAAACAACGGTATACACATCCTGTCCCTGCCATCCTGCCCAGTGTGCAGACCGACTCCAACCACGGTCTGAATCAGACCGAGACCGAACCGAACGCGCTGGATAATACCGATACCCGTTGCTACTTGAATTATGTTAGTAGATTGTGACCTCTCACCTCGATGTTATTTACTGGATACACGCTGTGTGCTTATTTATCAACTGTCACAGAAACTGTCGTGACTATCAATGGGTACCTTAACCTTGTGATAACCATATGATTTGTTTTTTATTTTGTGTGACACATTAAAATGTGTATGTTGTAAATTTTTTGATGTGGATAATTTGCCTTTGCTCAAATCAGCTGAAGAACATCATTTGAATGGCTGAAATTCCTGAAGTATTGTCAAAGAAATATTAATTTCCTCGTTGCCTCTTAACAGGAAACATTTGTGTAGTTAAGATATAATTATTAATTTCATCAAAAATTCTTTGATTTTTTTAAAGGTAAAAGTCAGTGTACAATGTCGACTATAAGGACAGATACATCCAATGCTGATGGTGGACTTCGGCGGTCTCATCGTCTGAATTCTGGACCACCGGTAATTACTTGTAATGATAAAGGCACTGTTTTGCATATACTTCTTTCTTTTGCTTTTGCATGTGCATTGAGAGTAGCTATTGATTGACATTTATCATATACATTGTCATTATAATTGCTTATTTAGATTCAAATAATAACAGTTTTGTATTAAATTTATCTTTGTTTTTGTTTTTTAAATATATATTTTTTAAACCATCTTATTTGCCATATGCAATACTATTTATTTAGTTAATTTGTAAACGTAAGGATTTTTACTTCAATCTGACGCAAAAACTATTTTACTTATCCTCAATCAAGAGAGTATGAGGTTTAAGGCTGATGGTTTTTTTTCTGTGAACTTTTCACCTACTTGTGGAAGGTTTCAGCTGTGTCATCTGATAAGTCATTATCTCAAGCAACTCTTTGTGCTTCATGTCCCTCATCTGTACACATCATCTTTTTTTTTCTGTTTTCTTTTTTGGTTGTTGTACTTTTAGATTTTTTTGTTTTGTTTATTTTGTTCCTCTTAGGCTAAACAGCCTTCCAAAGTATCTGCAGCATTGTTGGCAGCCAAGAAGAAAGCAAAGCAACGTAACATGAACAAGAAACCAAATGATATTATTAGAGACATCTATCAGAATGTAAGTGTACTGCTCTTTGAGAGAGTATCTCTGTGCTAGTCATGTTTGGTTGAGAATCTGTTATCTTTCTGTTTGGATTTGTTGGGGCAAACATGAGATTGTGGGAAGGTACAGAAGGCAACCAACCATCACCACTTCTGTGTCTGTTGTTACTAGCTTCTCTTAAGTTCAGAAAGCTGCTTGCTCCATACTTTTCTGATTCTTATTCCTTTTTTTTCTTTTTTTTTTTTTCTCTTAAGAAATTAAACTTGATAAGTAGGAACTTTTATTTTTTGAATACTTATTTTATAAAGTTATTGAGTTAATTTCTTTAATTTCTATTGTTGGATGATTAATTTTGTTTTTCACAAACCTATCATGATTGCAAAGGTGTAGGGATCTAAGTGTTTCTGATCCAGTGCTTTGGTAGAGAATTTTGCTTTTGTTTGCGTGACGTGCAGGATCCAGGACATGTTACATTGTACCGACACACATGTTGAATCAGATGTTCCTATTGTTTAATGACTCATTATCTTGTGTTGCAGGCTATGGATGCGAAGTCGGAGTTTCACAAACCCACTGGTTTAGTTTATGACAGACGTATGGCTGAACATCGTTGTCTGTGGGACTCTACTTACCCTGAGTGTCCTGAGCGATTAACTAGAGTTCTGGAGAGGTATTTGCTAATACTGCCATTCATGTAAGATTTTCTCTAAGAATGTCATAATGTCTATTTTGAAACTGCTTTCTGTGATAGATGCGAGGAGTTGGGACTTGTTCAGTGTTGTAAAGAAATTTCACCTCGAGAGGCAACAGAAAGAGAACTGCTCACAAAACACACACCTGAGCAAATTGAAATTCTAAAAGCTACTGAAAATGTCACGGATGAAGATTACCTAGAAAAACTTTCCTCAAATTATGACGCAGTGTTCATTCATCCCGTAACTTTTTTATCACATACTTAACTGTATTTAAAAAAGGAAAAACAATATAAAATTTTACAAACCTTTAAATTTCTTTTTTGACAGAGCACATATCGATTGTCTTTGCTTGCTGCAGGCAGTACAATTGAGCTGGTCGATAACATCTGTAAGGGTACTGTTCAAAATGGAATGGCTATAATAAGGTAATTACGGTATTTTTTGATTACATTTTTGACTAATAATGTTCTGTGCTGTTCTCATACTCATTTATATTTTTGTTTGTGGTCTTAATTTAAAAGGCCCCCAGGTCATCATGCTATGAAAAGTGAATATTGTGGTTACTGTTTTTTTAACAATGTGGCCCTTGCAGCAAACCATGCCCTTGAAAATTTGGGTTTGTCACGTATTTTGATAATTGATTGGGATGTTCACCATGGTCAGGCTACACAGCAAATGTTTTATGATGATCCAAGGTAAATCCTACTTTTTTGAAATGTTTCTTTTTACAGTTCATCCTAAAAAAAATCTTATGACATTATGTTCTACATGTTTTTCCACAGGGTGGTTTACTTCTCAATCCATCGTTATGAACATGGGACATTTTGGCCAAACCTTCGAGAAAGTGATTTTGACTATGTTGGGAAGAGTATGGGTACTGGGTATAACTTCAACATTCCATTAAATGCGACAGGAATGGCAGATGCCGATTATCTTGCTGTTTTTCAGCAAGTTCTGCTTCCCATGGCATGTGAGGTATACCTGTCTTAATTTCATAATTATTATTTCTATTATTGTTGTTGTTATTATTACTATTTTATCCAAATAAACAGTTGAGCAATGTGTGAGTGTGTGTATGTGTGCGCGTGTCTGGCCTTATTAACTGTGTGAAAGGATGTAGTCTTCCCTCTGTAGCTTTTATGTGTACTAGTACCTTGAATCAGGTCACAATTTTTTTTTAGGAGTGGGAGCCCCATCAATACAGCACACTAAAAACCATCTTTTTTTCTTAGTTCCAGCCAGAACTTATTCTAGTATCTGCAGGCTTTGATGCTGCCATTGGATGTCCAGAGGTATTATTCACAGGGAGATGTCCACTGCCTCATTTGATTTAAAACCATTATTAAACACTTATTTTGAATATGAGAATAAAGGAAGCTCAAAGGGGATGGTAAAATTCTAGAGCCTTTGTAAAACAAATGTTTACTCGCTAATAATGGTTTTAGCTCATATTTGGTTAGTGGGCACAGTCTTCCTACATTCTCCTTTCACCGTTTCCTTTTTCTCTGTGCCTAGTACGGTCCTGAGCTGATAATTGTGTCATGTGGCTTTGATTCAGCCCTGGGTGATGAAAAGGTACTCAAACTGGGCATCAGTGAATAAAATAAATCTTTTTGATAATTTTTCTATGTTGTTTTTTTAATTTTAAAAAGAATAAAAAAATAAAAAAAAGAACAGAATATATCTCCCCCTTAATATGTAATGCTTACATTTTATACAATTTTTGTATCTTTAGAGCGTTGACATCTTTTTATTATTCTTTTACAGGGAGAAATGGAGGTGACACCAGCCTGCTATGCCCATCTTATCAACAGCCTCTCAGCCCTTGCTAATGGGAAGTTGGCTGTTGTAATGGAGGTGAGTTGTGTGTGAAACAGAGACATTTACTCTTCAATTTTTAAACTAGATATATTTTTACTTTACACACTGAAGAGGCTTAAAAAGATTCCAAACACAGCTAGCTATATTTGTTTAATATTAAAGAAGAAACATCATGAATACTCCTTGAATTGACATTTGTTGCACCTCACAGTGTTTGGTCTCTTTCAGGGTGGATACTGTCTTCGTTCCCTTGCTGAGGGTGCAGCTCTAACACTGCGAGCATTACTAGGACACCCCACACCTTCCCTACCTGCAATGGCACCTCCGTCTGATGTGTAATTTTTTTCTTTCTTTTACACTTTTTAAGTAATGAAGATTTACGGAAGTGTGTTTGGTTGTATAAATTCCCTTTTCTGCAGGATTAGAAACACAATCCTTGATGTGATTTACTCACATCGACCCTATTGGAAGTGCTTTCAATTACAAGACACCTGGTCTCTGTCTGAACAAGAAAACAAGGACCCACTTGTGTCACTTCCTGCTAGACATATACCAAGAGCAATTTTTCTGGGACCAACAGGACCTCCTCCTACATCTTATGAAACAAGAAATTGCTATCCAGTGCAAAGTTCTGTTTTTCTTATGTCTGTTGCATCAAAATTAAATAGTCTTATTTCAAGTATGTATCTTATTCTGGAAATTACTCTTTTACTGTGTTCCCTGTTCAGGTATGGGTTCTGAACCACTGCTTTTATTTCCAGGTACGAAGTTGAATAATCCACCCCATAAACTATCCGTAGTATATGATGCTCGAATGCTGAAACATTTTAACAGAGGTGAAACATCTCACCCAGAGAGACCAGAAAGAATTTCTAGTATCTACTCTATGCTTGAAGACTTTGAGGTGCTGCAGAGATGTAACCTTTTACCTCCGCGGGTGGCCACTGAAGAAGAACTATTATTGGTGCACACACAAGAACATGTGTCTGCCATGCAGTCTTTGTCTACAAAATCTCAAGATGAACTTGATAAGCAACAAAAAACTCTGCGCTCTGTTTATCTTCATCACAGCTCCTATGAAAGTGCATCTGTGGCAGCTGGATGTGTCATGCAGGTAAACTTCTGATTCTAAAGTGGCCTTTCATAAATTTTCTTGATTTACCTCTCAATATCTGCTTTAGGTTGTTGATGCCGTCTTGAGTGGAGAGAGTGGCTCTGGAGTGGCCATAGTTCGCCCACCTGGTCATCATGCCGAGTCTGACAATGCATGTGGCTTCTGCGTGTTCAATAATGTGTCTCTTGCTGCTAAATATGCTTTAGAGAAGCACAACTTGTCCAGGTTAGAGGCTACATACTTCATTACTATATATGCTGCAGATTTATTTCTATCTAACAAGCTGTCATATCTGCATTTCTTTTGTTTGTTTCAATAATTTAATGTTATCCATTTAACAATTTATTTCAAATTTATTTTCTTTCAGAATTCTTCTGCTAGATTGGGATGTGCACCATGGAAATGGAACTCAACACATTTTTGAATCAGACCCACGAGTTTTATACATTTCCCTTCATCGCTATGACAATGGAAGTTTTTTCCCAGGGTCCCTAGATGCTGGTCCTGATAAAGTTGGTTTTGGTGAAGGGGAAGGCTTCAATGTAAATATACCTTGGAACAAAAAAGGAATGAGCGATGGCGATTATGTCGCAGCATTTCAACAAGTAGTTCTTCCAATTGCTTATCAGTTTAATCCTGAACTGGTTCTTGTCTCTGCTGGTTTTGATGCAGCTGTAGGAGATCCACTTGGAGGTAATTCTTTTCTGCTTTCCAGTTCTTCCTTTTTTGTATAATACCGTCTTCATGAAGCTGTTTTTCACAGGATGCAAGGTATCTCCTGAGTGCTATGGCCATCTAACCCACTGGCTTCATGGGTTAGCAGGGGGACGTATAATCCTCTGTCTAGAAGGTGGCTATAATCTTAATTCTATTTCATATGCTATGACAATGTGCTCCAAAGCCCTTCTAGGGGATCCTCTTCCTATGTTAGAGAGAGGCTCAGTTGCTAGTATTAGTGGTATCCAAACAATTCGAACTGTTTGTACAACACAAGAGAAATATTGGCCTTGTCTTCGATTTCAAGTGAGATTTTTTATTATCTCTCATCTATCTACGCATCTGATAATCCTTACCAAACATATCTGTGCTTTGTTTTAGGTGGCACTTCCAGTAGAAGATGATATTCTCTCATCACAAGAAAGCTCTGAGGATCTCACCAGAATGCTGGCTAAAGTTGAATTGACTGAGAGAGAGATCTCCATGAACCATCCCAAGGATGGAGAAACATCTAGAACTATTCAAGTCTCTGTAGAATCTGGAGATGCTGCTAATTATGCTCGAACTATTGCACCTGATAGATCCCAGGCAAGCTCCTCATCAGGAGCGGGTCCAAGTTCTGCAGGAAGTGGAGAGGGATCTTCTTTGGGGTCCGCTAGAGGTGGAGACGGTAGTCGTCCAACTTTAGTTGATTATCTCTCTGAAAATATGCAGGTAAAACCTAGTCAGTTTTATCACATATTTTATAGCCGTTGCGTTTACTTATTTAGTAAATTTTATTTTTTCCAATAGATGTTGGTTGAAGAAAGAATGTTTGCAGTTGTTCCACTCTCAGACTGTCCTCATTTACCAAGTGTTGAGCCTGTACCTGAGCGAGGTATTGACACAAATGCAGCATGTGAGGAGTGTAGCAGCGCCCAAGAGAATTGGACATGTCTTGTGTGTTACAAGGTATAACTTCAATGCTCTTTCTTCTTTTCCAGTTCATGTTTTACACTCCTTTCAATTTATATCATTGTGCAGGTTCTTTGTGGGCGTTACATCAATGAACACATGTCGCATCATAGCCGTGGTGTTGGGCACCCTTTGACATTGAGCTTTTCAGATTTGTCAGTTTGGTGCTATGAATGTGAGGCCTACATTGACAATCAAGTATGTATTGCTGTTTCTAAAAATTCATTGTATTTTTCATCATGACTTTTACTCTCACTAAGAGACTAATTTTCTTGTTGTGTAGATTTTGTATGCAGCTAAAAATGCAGCTCATCAAAGCAAATTTGGTGAAGAACTTCCATGGAGTTATGGAGAAAGATGATTAAGACTTGTTTGAAGGGTATAGCTTCAGAGATAAGTAATTTTAACATGTCACAAGGTAGGGTGACTGGCAAGATTTTTTCAATACAATAACCAGTTAGTATGCAATAATATCCCTTGTAACTTGTAAGCAACAAACTCACAGTCATATCTACCGTTACATTTGCCTTCCTTGTAACATTTTAGTCCATCTTCTATGTGTTATATGCTTGTATTATCAGAAATTGATTTTACAACATATGTTGCATACCTACCTAAACTCACATATGAAAGTAAACACAAAGTCATTAATTATATTATTAGCATAGCTAGTAAAAGAGTACAGGAAGTGACTGATTAATATAGTCTACAGAAATCAACTAATAATTAATTCATTCTCAAAATTTGTGTTTTACGTTTTTGTATGTTTAAGATAAACATACTTTTCTATTACTTAGTTAATTAATTTTCTCTTGTTTTTAATAGTTGACGTTCTTTTATAGATTTAATCAGTTGATTATTATTTTTTCTACTTGTGCACAGCCTTTACTGAAATTATGCACATAAGTCACCTTCTTATTTATTTTTCACACTTTTTCTAAGTCAATTATAGCAGCATAATCAAAACTGGAACAGTGTTTCCTCTGGTCCCTTGCATTTCATGTCAGATTGGGAACTGTAAAATGCAGATGTATTATTTAATAGTCTAAAAGTTATTTCTATAACTTTTGACTTTAAAAAATCAATGTGGATTCAAAATTGTTACAAGACTTCCACAAAATTAATATGGCATTGTATGTAAAGCATATAGTGACTCTGTGATACTGAAATTCATAAAAAAAAAAAAAAAAGAACCAAAAGATTAAAGCTAAAAATTTCTATTTTTGTAGGACCATGTATTCATTGTATCATTTAATTAATCAAATAATAAACAAACATCATACCAGAATTAAAAAGATAGTGTTGCGTCAATAATATACTATCACATAACAGTAAACAGTAGTACCCTCTGACCATCTCCCGGTGTCAGTTCGTCCGCAAACAGGTTTCCGGTGGAAGGACGGATTTGCCCAGCGCAGAGGTCAAGTCAATGTACCAGCGCCAAATCGATGTCCTCCTTAAACAGATCGGTGCGACGATAGTATTGCACGACGGACAGGGAAGTGCCACCGCCAAGGCAAATTTTTCCTAAATTGAATTCCTTATTCGGCTTATTCTTGGTCTTGAATAATATTTTCTGAACCCAGACCCTGTGACTTTGGACGAAATCTCCGACAATTTTTTTGCGGTCGAAACAATAATTTGTGCCTCAGAATGAAGGGGATTGTGCAGGGGGACTCTAATGTGCCACCAGACTTACATCCGTGGGTTGTTTGGAGTATAAACCGAGTTTTATAGCAAAGAAATGCGACGAGAGGTTTGCACGACGCACGCAGAGGGAAGTGCTTGCCTTCGCCTAAAATGGCAAATTTGAGATTCTGTGGTTGTACATTCATGTGATACCCATTTCAGAATCGTCCGTGATCGCCTCTTGACTCCCGAAAGACGGGTTTAAAGCCCTTCTACTTACTCTAGAGCACTTCTATACCACACCCATTGTCACCACTTATTTTCGGTCCCAAACTTCAAATTCAAGTTTCCAGCGCGATTTACCCAAGGCAGTTTCCAGCGGCCATGTTGGTGGATGTGTGGTTTCCGCGCCATCTCGTGGTGGACCCGGCAACTAGGGATCTGGCATGCCAAGAAACCAAGAAATCTCTCTCTCTCTCTGTGACTTTTGTTTACTTTTGTAAACGTGGATTTATTACTGTGCTCGTTTGTATATTTTTCTAAAATGACTAGGGTTCTATGTAACCAAACAATGATTATCTCATATTTTTTTTGGAGAATGGCTAAGATATAAAGGTATTGAAAGGTACTGATGACGTTTAAGATAGAAGAAAATCCTTCAACCTGTTGTTTCATCTGGAGGTTAGTAGCAGCTGACTTCTGCTCTCTTGTGGGGAAACTTTCTTTATTGATATGGTTTATTGCTTAGACACTGGCTTTGGAGGAATTTTTGGGGATATACTATTAATTTTGGCTAGAATAAAATATATTTAATTTAATTTATATTATCATGTCATGTCTAGTGTGTTGAGAAAACATTTAAAATTAAGAAGATATGTTACTTTAATGATTTAAGGAAGATATTCACCAAGTGACGTTGATCGTCACTCCTTACATAGTAGTTCCAAATCTTTCAGTCTCAGGCGAAGGGACTAAATCCTCCGGGGCCAACTTGTCATTTGGTGTGGATGTTAAACCCATCATTAGCCTTTAATAAAAAAGCCATGTTTTTGAATTTTACTAATATGACGTATTTGTGCTAGAGTTGAATTAGTGAAATTCAACAACATTTTAACAGTATTTTACTAAATAGATCTATAAAATATTTTCCACGATCCAATCCAACCATAGGCATTTGAATCAGCATATAAAACTGAATAAAAAACACCATGAACAGAGGTGGTACTGTGTTTCATGTAGGATATCATATCTTCAGCCAGATTGGTCGAACACCAATCTTTAAGCTCCTGTAACTCCCAAACCAAAATTTTTTCAACAATTTCCTCTAACATATAGGCTTACGGGGGTGGTCCTAAATGATATTTAACCACTCCCAACTCAATGTGGAAATGTGGAAATGTGGAAATGTGGAAATTGGACACAATTTATTTAAGGCCGAAAATCGCAAAAACGCAAAGGCTATAGCCTTTGCATTTTTACGACTTCGGGCCGAAAATAAATTTTGCTCCAAAGTGACGGGGATTGTGCAAGGGCACTCTTCTGATGTACACCTAGACCAACCCCCGAGGGTTAGCCGTGAGCTTCGTCGAAATCGGAGTCAATTTTTTTCGGCCGGAAATCCTAAAAACGCAAAGGCTATAGCCTTTGCAGTTTTACGATTTTGGGCAGAAAATAAATTTTGCTTCAAAGTGACAGGGGTTGTGCAGGGGCACTCTGATCTACCCCTAGACCAACCCCCTTTGGTTACCCGTGAGTTTGGGCGAAATCGGAGACATTTTATTTTCGGCCGAAAATCGCGAAAACGCAAAGGCTACAGCCTTTGCATTTTAACGATTTTGTGCCGAAAATAAATTTTGCTCCAAAGTAAGAGGGGTTGTGCAGGGGTTCTCTAAACATCCCCTAGACCAACCCCCGAGGGTTCCCTGTGATTTTGGTTGAAATCGGAGACAATCTATTTTCGGCCGAAAATCGTAAAAACGCAAAGGCTATAGCCTTTGCATTTTTACGATTTGGGGCCAAAAATAAATTTCGCTCCAATGTGACGGGGGTTGTGCAGGGGCACTCTAAACATCGTCTAGACTAACCCCCGACGGTGTCTTGTAAGTTTGGTCGAAATCGGAGACAATTTATTTTTGGCTGAAAATCGCAAAATGCAAAGGCTATAGCCTTTGCATTTTAACGATTTCGGGCCGAAAATAAATTTCGCTCCAAAGTGACGGGGGTTGTGCAGGGGCACTCTAAACATCCCCTAGACCAACCCCCAAGGGTTCCCTGTGATTTTGGTTAAAATCGGAGAGAATCTCTTTTCGGCCGAAAATCGTAAAAACGCAAAGGCTATAGCCTTTGCATTTTAACGATTTCGGGCCGAAAATAAGTCTGCTCCAAAATGACGGGGGTTGTGCAGGGGCACTCCAAACATCCCCTTGACCAACCCCCGAGGGTGTCTTGTGAGTTTGATTGAAATCGGAGACAATTTATTTTCGGCCGAAAATCATAAAAACGCAAAGGCTATAGCCTTTGCATTTTTACGAATTCGGGCCGAAAATAAGTTTCGCTCCGAAGTGACGGGGGTTGTGCAGGGGCACTTTAAACATCCCTTAGACCAACCCCCGAGGGTGTCTTGTGAGTTTGGTCGAAATCGGAGCCATTTTATTTTTGGCTGAAAATCGCAAAAACGCAAAGGCTATAGCCTTTGCATTTTGACGATTTTCGGCCGAAAAATAATGTTGCTCTAAAGTGACGGGGGTTGTGCAGGGCGACTCTAACGCACCCCTAGACCTACCCCCGAGTGTAGCCTGTGAGTTTGGTCGAAATCGGAGGCAATTTTTTTTTCGGCCGAAAATCGTAAAAACGCAAAGGCTATAGCCTTTGCGTTTTTGCGATTTTCGCCCGAATAAAAATGTTGCTCCAAAGTGACGGGGGTTGTGCAGGGGGACTCTAACATACCCCTAGACCAACCCCTAAGGGTCAGTTCGTCCGAAAACCCGGTTGGTCTGCGAGGAAATGCAGTATTCCTTCTGAATCGTATTTTGAATGGCACTAAACCTGGCGGGCGAGTGACGTCAGTTTCCGCAGCCGGAGGCGGAAGCCGGAGGTGCTTGTTGTTTTCGGAGGGATCATGGCGGACGCCGGTGTGCTGTCGTTTCTGGTAAGTGTAATTGTGATATTATTTGTTTTAATCGTAATATTCCCTAATTAATTAATAATTGGGAGGAGTGTGATATTTTTATATTGAAGTATCACTAATTTTATTGTTTCGGTGAGGACAAACTGAACATCCTCGCTCCTGTAATGGTTCCTCTTTCTGCTAGTGCCTACCGTAAGGTTAGAATTAACCATCAGCATTGGGTGTAACTTTTCAATGATATTCTTATTAGCGGAATGTCGTTATTTCCTGGAAAGGCTGTAATTTTCTTGTAGCACATTATGTAGTGCCCAAGGGAGGTTAGCTATGAAGGTTAGGTCACCTCATGGCCACACACTTGGTGAGGCTGAGGCTAAGACTATGGTTCATCCATGCTCTTAATTTGGGCATTAGTGTGAATCAGAAATTTATTTTACGTTGCGTTCCTGTTTAAATGTGAAAGTGGGGGTGTCCTTAGTACTCTCTGTGAGGAAATCTTGGACCAGATGGATTCCGATTAGGCGACAGACAGCCCACAACAGTATTAGCATTTTCTATCAGGCACACTTGCGTGTTCATTTCAAAATCAAAGGGTTTTGTATAAGTTAACATTGGGGGGAAAATAGGGAAGCTAGGACTCTTGGCTGAGTCAGTAGGGCTTGTTGCATTAGTGGGGTATCCTTCCACTTGAAATCGCAGTTCTGTGCTCATGATGATTCTTCTTCTTTGAACAATATTGCATCTTCGTACTGAGAATAATTAAATGTAAATGAGATCTTTTCTTTTTCAAGAACTGAAAGTATTGTTTAGATATTTATCATTTAGAGTAAGGCATGTTCATTCTTAAAACGCCTTCTAGTTTTCAAACAAACTTAATAATACAATAGTCTTGTGTAGATTTATTTGTTTTCAATGCAATATTGTTTAAAGTGTATGGCCAGTCACTCGTCTTTATCCAGAATTTGTTTGTCAATTGTATAAATAATAGTTGTTCACTTGTTGATCTAATTTATGGTCTTGCCAACTGATATCCATGAGAGAATAGCATTTTATCAATGTGCAATTACCTTTCTAAGGTATTTGGCTTTTTAAAAATAATACTTGTTCACTTTTCCATCCATCTTATTTAAGGGTGGTATCTTGCCAACTAGTCAGATGCTGGATGCATTTAATAATTCAGATAGAGGCTTTTAAAGTAGTAAATCTTGTTTTGTTGAGAACAGAGATGAGTGATGGCTTTTGCTTACTGATATTTGAGTGTTGCCCTGTTGCCCCTGTGTCTGCTGTTCTTTACTTGCCCTATTGCAAAAAGTATCCATTGAATTCTTTGTTTTGCGCCATTTGGCCTGGCTGCTTCCTCGCACTTTGACCTCGGCCAGACTCCTCAAGGTCAGAGTGTGAGAAGTAGGCGTGTTAGTGGTAACCTTTCAAATCTAAATTTTTGCTTGCTTTAAATTCGTTGTATTGGCCCCCCTCTTGCTGGCATGTTGACCCAGGCCAGTCTCCTGAAGGTCATTGTGTGGGTGAGAGGGGGCAAATGAGAGGGGATTCCTCTCTCTTTGCTTTTGAATTTCAACTTTTGAATGGATACTTTTTTTACTGCTCTGTGCTCTGCTGTTTTCCCTCTGGCTTTGGTATAATACGGCCTCCTGGAGTGGGACTTGTCTCACTGCTGGGTTCGAATCCCAGCGGGTCCTATGCCTCGCCTTGTTCTGCCTTCCTTCTCTCTGAATGTATGAGAAATTTAGAGGAACACAGTGCTTTGTTGACATTGTAGCTGCTCTTGTTTATTTACATTTGTGCTGCTCTGCCATTGCCAATTTCTTCTTCTCTTTTTTTGGGACTTAGTATTTGGCCGGCTCAGTGTTCCTCTCACTTTGTCATACTGTGTCTTCTGCTCTTTGTTGTTGTTGACATTCATGCTTTGTTTACTTTTCAGCACTTGTGTATTTTTTTTTCCCCTCCTTCGTTGTTGGCTTTGGCTTTCCTTGCTCGAGCAGATCATTGGTTTCCACCAGTGAGCTGCTCGAGCAAGGAAAGCCAAAGCCAACAACAAAAAAAAAAGATTTGTTTTTTGTTGCCGATCTTCCACTGCTCCAAGTCCCCAGCTCAGCTGCTGCGCCTTCGAAGGCGCAGCAGCTGAGCCTGGGACTTGGAGCAGTGGAAGATTGGCAACAACAAAAAAAAAAAGTAAATAAATAAACAAACAAACAGTTGAATAAAGAAAAACAAAGTTTATTGGAAGAAGAACAAAAAGCAATAGCAGCTGGCCAATGGGAGGCCTGCAAAAAAGGCCCTTTTTTAGGCTATCTCGAGATCCCTATCTGATGCGGCCCAAGTAAAATTTCTGGGGGGGTCAAACAAAGTTCCATCTGGAAAAAACTAGTCAAATTAACTGTCAAGAGGAGTTTAATTAAAACCCCTCATAAACTGACTCTACGCAACAATCACTTGATATGAACTCAATCACAGCCGACGAGATGAAACACAGGACCCGAGAGCAAGCAGTGGCCTGGTGAACCTTCAATAACATGTCACTAAAGGAGCCCGAGAAATGCGTACCAGGACCTCGGGCCATTCCATGTTCCACTGTGACTGATCTCTCCTCCACATGAAGCAATCGTTGCTCACATTAGCAAAAGTAAGTTCAAAGTAATTTCAAATAGAAAGTAAGTTCATTTCTTCATGCCGACATTCTCGTCTTGAGTTTCGAAGAATCTTCACAGTCGTCCTTTCTTGAGTTGGTTGCTTGATTTGAAGAATCGTCAACAGCTGCACATTTAGTTCTTCTTTCCCCGTAACTTCGTCTTGTCACCTGCAAAAACAAATATTCATTAGAAGCAATTCAAGAAATAAGTATCATTTCATCATTGCTCAGTTTATTTATTTAGAAAGACATAAAATTCAGTATGGCAGGTAACATGCCAAAGTTTTCCATCTTGCAATGGCATTTCAGTTTGAAATCAAAATATATTCAGCATTTAAAAGAAGGTGACAATTTTACTTTACTCTTAAAGAGTACTATCATCCAAACAAAATCAAAACAAAGTCAACATTACATCTACTCCAGCTTCAAATTAGCCAAAGTGGTAAACACACAGGTAAAATTTACTACCATAAAGAAAGCCTTTAGTTATAATTAGCAAAGGTCATGCCTTCAAAGGTGCACAGCTGACCCCCTGGATCCAAAACAAATGAATCAAGTCCAAATAGCCCAATACAAAACTCTATTTAACTGAGGCACTTCCCTCTGCGTGCAGCAAAACTGTTGTTGCATTTCCTAGCTATGAACCCCGGTTTTTGCTTGAATCGACCCTCAGAGGTTGGTCTGGGGGTACAGAAAACTTCCCCTGCACAACCACTGTCATTTTTGGGCAAAAATTTTTTTGACCCAAACTCATAAAATTCCAAAGGCTATAGCCTTTGCATTTTATCAATTTTTCGACCATAAAAAAAATGTCTCGGATTCCAACTGAAGTCACAGGGAACCTTCTTCTGGTTCCATATTACATGAATCAAGTCCAAAAACACCAATAAGAGACTCAAATTAGGAGAGATTTGCTTTGGCGGAGGCACTACCCACTACCAAGTACACTTCTCCAATGGAAGGAATAAGTTGACTCAGAAAAGCCAAAGATAAAATTACAGAAAAATACATGTGAATTGAGAAGTACGCACCAGGTTCTTGACTGCTGACGTTTCATTTCTTGATGCTGAAGTTCCTGTCTTGAGTTGGTTTCATCATTTGCAGAATCTTCATGGTGCCTCTTTCCCCGTAACGTTGTCTTGTCACCTGCAAAAACAAATATGTATCAGAAGCAGTTCAAAAAAAGAGTATCATTTCATCACAATTTGGTTGATTTATTTTATTCCACCATCCCTCTTTTGGTATGGCAGGTACAAGTGACACCATGCCAAAATTATACATCTTGTTGTGACATTTCAATTTGAAATGAAAATATATTCAACAATCAAAAGAAGGTAATCCATGTCACAACGAAATTAACACCCAAGTTTACTTTAATCTTAAAGGGTACTATGCCATTCTAACAAAAGCTATAAAAGTCAATGTTACATCTACCTAAGCTTCAAATAACGTAACAAAATTTACCACAGCCAAAGTGGCAAACAGACAGCTTACATTCACTACAATCAGAAAGTAAGCTTCTAGTTAATGGTAGCTCTGAGCAGACTATCAAGTTATTTTTAATCAATGGTAATAAAACTGATAAGCAAATGCGTAATGATATTCACCATTATGCAGTAAACTTATTTAACATGCCATGCATCTCTGGGTTTTAATTCCTGTAGCATTCCAGCAGTTTAATGTCAAAATTAAAACCCCATGACCTCTAGTATGTAATATGGAGACAACCTAGCAGCAATATTGCAATTTTCTATTTATTTAACAGCCAGCACAGGTCAATTTGGTTTTGAAAGCCAATTGCAATATACCTTCAAAAGAAATCAATCTGAAAAAAAGAACTACTCAAACTGATAGAAATGAAAAATTATAATATTGAATTGCTGAGTTCAACCACATGATTAGTACTGCAATGAAATGCACAGAGTAGCTGCCATCTCTCAAATTTCTTTTAGCCAGAGGTAAATAAAGTAAATGACACATCAGAAACAAAGGAGTCATGATTCACACCATATCATGCAGTCAACTTATTTCAGCAAGCCAGGACTTAACTGGCAAGATAAAATTTCAACCTCATCACCACTAGCATTTTGATGTATAAAGAAATTGCCAGTCCGAGGATACACAAACCAGCAAGAAAATTATATCAACCCTCAGGGCATACATTAGAGTCCAACTTCAACTGGATTTAAAACTTGTCAAAGGGATTAACTTAGTGTGACTTGAGATATGGCTGCTGCTTCTATGTCAGCTTAGGAAAAGACTAAAATGAGTTCAGAATTGATTTAAAATTCTTAAAGGAACAGTGCACCAAAATCTTAAGTAATCAGGGCACAATACAATCCACCTAATTTATATCAGACATTGTCATGTATTAAGAAAACAATTAAATACTGTCACCCAGTAAGTTCAATTTAATACTTTGGGCATCTCTGAATCTAGTGTGTAAAAGAAGGAATGGCCCATCTAGTACAGCTAAATTTTAGCATATATAGTGCATGTTACATTGCACCGAATTTTATTTATAACATTCATTTTAAACTGATCCCCTTCAATGCACTGATCCCCTTAAGAATGTAAGGTATTATTGTCCAAATGATTTGCAGTTTCAACACCTGCAGCCATTAAACAGGCTGTGCCATTTTAGTCAACTGAAACAACCCAAGTAGGAAATCAACTAAAATTTTATTCCATTGGGTGCAGATCTAAAGTCTGACATTGCCTTCTTTAACTATGTTTTCAAAATGCAATCCCACAATGTTACACTGCTCACCTTGAAATTGACAGCTTGAAACGCAACAGTAAAAGGACCAGCAGATACTTGAATGATGCTCGTATAACTGTTGTACAGAAACCTGAAAATAAAAGAACTTACATTTAGTACGAAAGGAAACCTCTGTGTCAAATATTCAAAAAACTGACGGATAAAAGGGCACAACAAACAAGATGATTCTCACCATTTACTACAGCATCATTGCAATCACAAAATTGGAGTAGAGATCAGAGAGCGTTCTTGGAAAGTAATGCAACAAATTTTATGTTGCTTGGACAGCAACATAGGAAGACTGAAGCAAAAGGTAAAATCTGAAAACAGAAAAAAGTTATGATTAGCATGACAAAGACAGATCAAGATAAAGTACTCAGAAAAGCCAAAGATAAAAGATATGTGAAATGAGAAGTACGCACCAGGTGCTGTGGGGATCACAAGCAGCTCAAAACATTCAAAGCCAGAAGGACGGAACAAAGGTAGCATCAAGCTTCCCTAGTAGCGCCAATGCGCTTAAATGCGCATTAAATGCAGTAATGCGCGTAAAAATGCGCATAAAAGGTATCACATTTTTGACGCATTTTATGTGCATTATGTGCATAAAATGCGCCTTTTACGCACTAATGCACATTATATGCGTCAAAAATGTGAAACCTTTTATGCGCATTTTGATGCGCATTACCGAATTGGCGCTACTAGGGTTGCGGGGCATGACAGAGGTAGACTACCTGAAAAAATTAAAACAACTATTAGCATAAGTGGGAAGGTCATGAACAGGTATTCAGAAAACACGGATATCAGCACATGATACTCACCATTCGCTGGAGCAAAGGCAGCAGAAGTCATGAATGAAAACAGCCCAGCAGTATAACAATGGCAGCCAGTGGAGTGGAGATTGCAAGCAGCTTAACAATTCCTTGCAAAACGGACAGCACAGATTTGCACCACTTACAGTGGCAGCTTACGAGCATCTCCAGAATTCTGATGAATGGACCCAAAGGAACACTGCAAGACAGACATAAGCAAAGCATAATTAGCATCTACTCTGTACTTGTATGGTTGTTGGTTAGGTGCAAAAACTCCAAATTGAAAAACGTGTATCATGTTCTTAGGCATAGCCCCATTGGAATGTGGTCAATTCAAAGTTGGCCTGCAGCCTTAAAGTATAATGGGTGCCCAATTAATGGGCTACAAAAATGTGACAATTTCGATAACCGCCTCCAGTCAAATGCCCACGTAAAGCGCCGAACCAGGTTCTTTGGGGACTCCAAGAGTAGGCACAGCACACCCATGCAAGCACAGCAGGGCAAGAACGATAAAGATATTGAAATTTCTTTACTAGCGAGAGCCAAAAGAATGAAATGTGTGAAGAAACTAGCCTAACGTCCTCCCTGGCCTATGTCATCCATACATCTCCACGTGTACACGCAAGGAACATCGCGAGTAGGTGCGTCAAAGTCAACCAACCTGCATGAGTGAGACGGGTCCAGTCCAGCTGCCGAAAGACCCAGTTTGACGCACGCACTTGCGAGCTGGACTGGCTGGCAGAGGCGGGGGGGGGGGAAGAGGAAGAAAAGAGGAGGGAGAGGTGGCGCTGTCGTGTGGGAACGAGACGCAGCTCCGTGCGTACAGCAAGGCACTGGTACTGCTGGGTACTGCCGCCGCGCGGAAATTTAAACCAGAGTAGCACGTGTGCCTTTTATAGTGAGGTGAGAGGAAGGCGCGTTATAAAGGGGGGCGATCGCCATTTCTCACTTTTAGTAAACCGCCTGAAAGGAAGGTAACTTGAGCTACAAAACCCTGTTAGGCAACCCGAGAGGCAACGCCCAACTATCCACAAGGCCTTGTATGCATAATCGTAAAAATGCAAAGGCTATAGCCTTTGCGATGTTGCGATTTTCTACCAAACTCACAGGCTACTCCCTTCTGGGTCGAAAATACGCCTAGCAAGTCCAAGGAGCCCGATACCGGGCTTCGTTAGTGAGAAAATCAGCCCCTAAGCCACTTGGCCCGGACTCGTTGCGCGCTATCGGAAACAAGAATTTTCCCAGGAAACCCCGGTTTCCGTGCGAACCTATCCTTAGGGGTTGAACTAGGGGTACATTAGAGTCCCCCTGCACAACTCCCGTCATTTTTAAGCAAAAGTTTTTCCGACCAAAATTCGTAAAAATGCAAAGGCTATAGCCTTTGCGTTTTTGCGATTTTCGTGTAAAAAAAAATGTCTCCGATTTCGACCAAACTCACAGGCTTCCCTCGGGGGTTGGTCTGAGGGAACGTAAGAGTCCCCCTGCACAACCCTCGTCACTTTGGAGCATCATTATTTTTCGGCCGAAAATCGTAAAAATGGCAAGGCTATAGCCTTTGCGTTTTTGCGATTTTCGGCCGAAAAAAAATTTTCTCCGATTTCGACCAAACTCACAGGCTACCCTCGGGGGTTGGTCTAGAGGAACGTAAGAGTCACCCTGCACAACCCTCGTCACTTTGGAGCATCATTATTTTTCGGCCAAAAATCGTAAAAATCGCAAGGCTATAAGCCTTTGCGTTTTTGAGATATACGGCCGAAAAAAATTGTCTCCGATTTCGACCAAACTCACAGGTTACCTTCTTCTGGGACAAAAAAACACATAGCAAGTCCTAGGAGTCCTATACCGAACTTCATTAGTGAGTAAACAGGCCCCAAAGCCACCTCGCCCGCACACATTGCGCGCTATCAGGAATACTGCATTGCCTCGCAGACAAACCGGGTTTTCAGACGAACTGACCCTTGGGGGTTGGTCTAGGGGTACGTTAGAGTCCCCCTGCACAACCCCCGTCATTTTGAAGCAAATTCGTTTAGGGCCGAAAATCGTTAAAAATGCAAAGGCTATAGCCTTTGCGTTTTTGCGATTTTTTGCCGAAGGTAAATTGTCTTCGATTTCCACCAAACTCACAGGGGACACTCTTCTGGGACTAGCAAACACGTTGCGAGTTCAAGAAGACCGGTAGCGGACCTCGTTTGGGAGAAAATCGCTTTTCCAAAAAAATGGTAAAAATGCCAAGGCTATAGCCTTTGCGTTTTTGTGATTTTCGGCCAAAGATTAATTGTCTCCGATATCGACCAAACTTACAGGGGACACTCTTCCGGGACTAGCAAACACGTTGCGAGTCCAAGGAGTCCGGTACCGGACCTCGTTTGGGAGCAAATCGCTTTTGCCAAAAATTCGTAAAAATGCAAAGGCTATAGCCTTTGCGTTTTTGTGATTTTCGGCCAAAAATAAATTGTCTCCGATTACGACCAAACTCACAGGGGACACTCTTCTGGGACTAGCAAACACGTTGCGAGTCCAAGGAGCCCGGTACCGGACCTCGTTTTGGAGAAAATCGCTTTTGCCAAAAATTCGTAAAAATGCAAAGGCCTTTGCGTTTTTGTGACTTTCGGCCGGAGATAAATTGTCTGCGATTTCGACCAAACTCACAGGGGACACTCTTCTGGGACTAGCAAACACGTTGCGAGTCCAAGGAGCCCGGTACCGGACCTCGTTTGGAGGAAAATCGCTTCGGCCAAAAAATCGTAAAAATGCAAATGCTATAGCCTTTGCGTTTTTGTGATTTTCGGCCGAAGATAAATTGACTCCGATTTCGACCAAACTCACAGGGGACACTTTTCTTGGGCTAAAAAACACGTTGCGAGTCCAAGGAGCCCAGTGCGGACCTCGTTTGGGAGAAAATCGCTTCGGCCAAAAAATCGTAAAAATGCCAAGGCTATAGCCTTTGCGTTTTTGTGATTTTCGGCCGAAGATAAATTGACTCCGATTTCGACCAAACTCACAGGGGACACTCTTCTGGGACTAAAAAACACGTTGCAAATCTAAGAAGCCCGGTACCGGACCTCGTTTGGGAGAAAATCGCTTTTGCCAAAAATTCGTAAAAATGCAAAGGCTATAGCCTTTGCGTTTTTGTGATTTTCGGCCGAAGATAAATTGACTCCGATTTCGACCAAACTCACAGGGGACACTCTTCTGGGACTAGCAAACACGTTGCGAGTCCAAGGAGCCCGGTACCGGACCTCGTTTGGGAGAAAATCGCTTTGGCCAAAAAATCGTAAAAATGCAAAGGCTATAGCCTTTGCGTTTTTGTGATTTTCGGCCGGAGATAAATTGTCTGCGATTTCGACCAAACTCACAGGGGACACTCTTCTGGGACTAAAAAACACGTTGCGAGTCCAAGGAGCCCGGTACCGGACCTCGTTTGGGAGAA
The DNA here is from genome assembly GCA_033675135.1 of Frankliniella intonsa. Lineage (NCBI taxonomy): Eukaryota > Metazoa > Arthropoda > Insecta > Thysanoptera > Thripidae > Frankliniella > Frankliniella intonsa. The sequence continues at coordinate 14,783,617 of CM066253.1, forward strand.
AATCGCTTTGGCCAAAAAATCGTAAAAATGCAAAGGCTATAGCCTTTGCGTTTTTGTGATTTTCGGCCGAAGATAAATTGACTCCGATTTCGACCAAACTCACAGGGGACACTCTTCTGGGACTAGCAAACACGTTGCGAGTCTATGAAGCCCGGTACGGGACCTCGTTTGGGAGAAAATCGCTTTGGCCAAAAAATCGTAAAAATGCAAAGGCTATAGCCTTTGCGTTTTTGTGATTTTCGGCCGAAGATAAATTGGCTCCGATTTCAACCAAACTCACAGGGGACACTCTTCTGGGACTAGCAAACACGTTGCGAGTCCAAGGAGACCGGTAGCGGACCTCGTTTCGGAGAAAATCGCTTCGGCCAAAAAATCGTAAAAATGTTAAGGCTATAGCCTTTGCGTTTTTGCGATTTTCGTGAAGATAAAATTGACTCCGATTTCGACCAAACTCACAGACACTCTTCCTGGGACTAAGAGTCCCCTGCACAACCGTTTTGGAGCAAAATCGCCAAAATTCGTAAAAATGCAAAGGCTAAAGCCATTGCGTTTTTGTGATTTTCGGCCGAAGATAAATTGGCTCCGATTTCGTCGAAAGTCACAGGGGAGACTTTTCTGGGACTAGCAAACACGTTGCGAGTCCAAGAAGACCGGTAGCGGACCTCGTTTCGGAGAAAATCGCTTCGGCCAAAAAATCGTAAAAATGTTAAGGCTATAGCCTTTGCGTTTTTGCGATTATCGTGTAAAAAAAAATGTCTCCGATTTCGACCAAACTCACAGGGGACACTCTTCTGGTCTGAGCAAACACGTTGCGAGTCCCCCTGCACAACCCTCGTCACTTTGGAGCATCATCGCTTTTCGGCCGAAAATCGTAAAAATGCAAGGCTATAGCCTTTGCGTTTTGTGATTTTCGGCCGAAGATAAATTGACTCCGATTTCGACCAAACTCACAGGACTACCCTCGGGGTTGGTCTGGAGGGACGTAAGAGTCACCCTGCACAACCCTCGTCACTTTGGAGAAAATTTTTCGGCCAAAAAATCGTAAGAATGCGAAGGCTATAGCCTTTGCATTTTTTTTGTGAGTTTTGGCCATAGATAAATTGTCTCCGATATCGACCAAACTCACAGGGGACACTCTTCTGGGACTAGCAAACACGTTGCGAGTTCAAGAAGACCGGTAGCGGACCTCGTTTGGGAGAAAATCGCTTTTGCCAAAAATTCGTAAAAATCCAAAGGCTATAGCCTTTGCGTTTTTGCGATATACGGCCGAAAAAAAGTTGGCTCCGATTTCAACCAAACTCACAGGGGACACTCTTTTGGGACTAGCAAACACGTTGCGAGTCCAAGGAGCCCGCCACCGGACTTCGTTTGGGAAAAAATCGCTTTTGCAAAAAATTCGTAAAAATGCAAAGGCTATAGCCTTTGCGTTTTTGTGATTTTCGGCCGAAGATAAATTGACTCCGATTGCGACCAAACCTACAGGGGACACTCTTCCTGGACAAGCAAACACGTTGCGAGTCCAAGGAGCCCGGTACCGGACCTCTTTTTGGAGAAAATCGCTTCGGCCAAAAAATCGTAAAAATGCAAAAGCTAAAGCCTTTGCGTTTTTGTGATTTTCGGCCGGAGATAAATTGTCTGCGATTTCGACCAAACTCACAGGGAACACTCTTCTGGGACTAGCAAACACGTTGCGAGTCCAAGGAGCCCGGTACCGGACCTCTTTTTGGAGAAAATCGCTTCGGCCAAAAAATCGTAAAAATGCAAAAGCTAAAGCCTTTGCGTTTTTGTGATTTTCGGCCGGAGATAAATTGTCTGCGATTTCGACCAAACTCACAGGGAACACTCTTCTGGGACTAGCAAACACGTTGCGAGTCCAAGGAGCCCGGTACCGGACCTCGTTTTGGAGAAAATCGCTTTTGCCAAAAATTCGTAAAAATGCAAAGGCTATAGCCTTTGCCATTTTGTGATTTTCGGCCGGAGATAAATTGTCTGCGATTTCGACCAAACTCACAGGGAACACTCTTCTGGGACTAGCAAACACGTTGCGAGTCCAAGGAGCCCGGTACCGGACCTCGTTTTGGAGAAAATCGCTTTTGCCAAAAATTCGTAAAAATGCAAAGGCTATAGCCTTTGCGTTTTTGTAATTTTCGGCCGAAAAAACTTGTCTCCGATTTCGACCAAACTCACAGGAAACCTTCTTCTGGGACCAAAAACCACATAGCAAGTCCTAGGAGTCCTATTCCGGACTTCGTTAGTGACAAAATACGCCCCTAAGCCACCTCACCCGAACACAATGCGCGCTATCAGGAATACTGCATTGCCTCGCAGACAAACCGGGTTTTCGGACGAACTGACCCATGGGGGTTGGTCTAGGGGTACGTTAGAGTCCCCCTGCACAACCCCCGTCATTTTGGAGCATATTCGTTTTCGGCCGAATATCGTAAACTAGGAGTACGTGCGGCAGGCACGTAGGTGCTGAGCGAAGTGAGTGTTAAAACAAAAGGACGGTCTCAACCCTTCCGCCGTGTAGATAGGCAACCTACATGATGCCCGTCAGCATGAAGTAATTGAGGATTCGGGGGGGGGGGGGGGGTGAAGGAGGAGAAGTGCAGGAGAGGTGGTGGAGGGACAACAGGCAAACAAATCTTAAACTTGCAAAGGCTATAGCCTTTGCGTTTTTGCGATTTCCGGCCGAAAGTAGAAAGTCCCGGACACCCAATGTGATTGATACCAGAGGCGCAGGGCGCCGGCGCCGTGGCCTCTGAAGTGCGGTTCTCCTGTGGGGTGACCTCGTGCCCCTCCTGTGCCCGACGGGGGGAGGGCGCCATAGACGCGGGACGGTCGGTGACACCCTTACCGAAGCCAGAACGACATTATGAGTGTGACGCCGTAGTGGCAGGGGCATGCTGAGCAGAGCATCCCCTCTGAGCTGTCCTCAGGTTGAAAGTCTCGGACACCGTATGGGGTCGACGCCAGAGGCGCAATGGCCTCCAAAATGTGGTTATCCTGCGCGGGGACCTAGAGCACACTTCCAGAACCTCCCCCCCCCCCCCCCTCCTCCACTTTTCCCCTCCCCACCCGGTGGGAAGATAAGTGCCAATAAGTATCATTTACATGATGAATATAAGAATGCAACTGCATGATATGCTGTCCGCGCCCCCCCCCCTCCTATCCTTCTGAATCAAGTTTGTCTTCACACCAACTTACAAGTATCAATGGTAAGCCAAGCATCGGGTCACTCATTGAAAAAGACATAGTAATGAATGTTGTTACAGAGGCTACTAACTTTAAATGCAATTAAGACATTCACAATGACTCATGACCTTTAAATGATGGGGCGAATCTATTTTGAAATGTTTAATAGCTATTTGAAATAGATTTGAAACACTCCAAAACCTCTGTAGCATTTTAATGATTATATGACTTTGTTTTTGAAACACTGATTTAGTGTAAACACTATCAGCATAATTGTTATATTACAAGTATCGTTTCTTACCTAAATCCAATCTACAGTATCGCCCCTTGTGTTTGTAGGAGTCAAATTTCTATAAATTAATCATTTTTTAGAAACAAATTTACTCCGTATCATTACTTTTATAGAGCAGCTTTCCTCTCATTCAAATTCATAGCCAAAACGGATCAAGCAGTATGTTTGGTTTAATACATAAGATAACTTGATCAGAAATCGTATCACTGGGAAGAACAGCAAAGGTTCGGAACAAAATCCTACTAAATTTATCTGAATAATACCCATACTATTTACTTTTTCTAGTTGGGTTTAAAGGTTATAAGATTTTAATACTTTCACCACACTTTGATGTGTTTTCTTTAGTAGAATGAGACTCCAAATGTTTCTATTTAATATTTATAAATTAATTACCTTTTTTTATAACAAATGTCTCTTCTCATGTCTAAAAGGAGCACAGTTCTACTACAGCATCAATACCGTATTGGGGAAACCCGTTGGCTGGTAATTTGTAGCGGCTCAATAAGAAATCACAACACTTGGGTACCGAGCAAAGGTTTAAAACAAAATTTAAGCAAATATAAGGAAATAATATCACAGTTAGTAACTCTCACTTGTCAGATCATGATGTTATGTGATTTTAATACTCAGACCAAAGTCTGCTGTCTCCCAGACAGAACTGTGTGTACTCTATTGTAAACAACATTGTTTATGTTGTTAGGTTATGTCACTCACCCAAATAATAAGTTCGGAAGTAAGTTGAAGCGATCCTGGCTATCATTTCAGCAATCCGTGACGTTCATTTCACAAATCCGGTACAATTAGAGGTATTTTTGATAAGAACTTGAAGCACTTACCCTCCCCACCCCTCAGACGTGAACCCACGACAAATCACTCGTACACACACTACTACAAAATGACGACACTTGAAACTTCGTGAGACAACCACCACCACTTTAAAAACTATTTCAGACAGCATATGTCGTCGAACTGACACTTAAATTTCTAATTTTGATGTTGTAAACAAGCGAGGTGGACACCGGGCTTGGCAGGCCCTGCCGACTGCCTGCTAAAGCAGCGATCACTATTTGCCGTGACGTCATAGGAGCGATTCCGTATCTTGCCAACCTTCGCGCGGGGACAAACGGGGTCTGGTATAGGACTCCTAGGACTTGCTATGTGTTTTTTGCTCTCAGAAGAAGGTAACCTGTGAATTTGGTCGAAATCGGAGACAGTTTTTTTTCGACTGAAAATCGCAAAAACGTAAATGCTATAGCCTTTGCATTTTTACGATATTCGGCCGAAAACTGATTTGCTCCAACAAGACGGGGGTTGTGCAGGGGGACTCTAACGTACCCCTAGACCAATCCCCAAGGGTCAGTTCGTCCGAAAACACGGTTTGTCTGCGAGGAAATTCAGTATTCCTGATAGCGCGCATTGTGTTCGGGCGAGGTGGCTTAGGGGCGTATTTTGTCACTAACGAAGTCCGGTATAGGGCTTCTAGGACTTGCTATGTGTTTTTTGGTCCCAGAAGAAGGTTACCTGTGAATTTGGTCGAAATCGGAGACAATTTTTTTTTCGACCGAAAATCGCAAAAATGCAAAGGCTATAGCCTTTGCATTTTTACGATATTCGGCCGAAAACTGATTTGCTCCAACATGACGGGGATTGTGCAGGGGGACTCTAACGTACCCCTAGACCAATCCCCAAGGGTCAGTTCGTCCGAAAACACGGTTTGTCTGCGAGGAAATGCAGTATTCCTGATAGCGCGCATTGTGTTCGGGCGAGGTGGCTTAGGGGCGTATTTTGTCACTAACGAAGTCCGGTATAGGGCTTCTAGGACTTGCTATGTGTTTTTGGGTCCCAGAAGAAGGTTACCTGTGAATTTGGTCGAAATCGGAGACAATTTTTTTTTCGACCGAAAATCGCAAAAATGCAAAGGCTATAGCCTTTGCATTTTTACGATTTTCGGCCGAAAAAAAAATTTGCTCCAAAGTGACGGGGGCTGTGCAGGGGGTCTGATGTACCCCTAGACCAACCCGGGAGAGTTGGGTTGTCGGAAAACCCGGTTATTCAGCGAAGAAATGCGACGGAAACGACGCAGAAAAAGGGCCCACGCCAAAGCGATTTTCTCCCAAACGAGGTCTTGTACCGGGCTGCTTGGACTTGCAACGTGTTTTTTAGTCCGAGAAGAGTGTCCGCTGTGAGTTTGGTCGGAATCGGAGACAATTTTTTTTCGGCCGAAAATCACAAAAACGCAAAGGCTAGCCTTTGCATGTTTACGATTTTCGGCCGAAAAAAAAAATTTTGCTCCAAAGTGACGGGGGTTGTGCAGGGGAGCTCTAAGGTTCCCCTAGACCAACAAACTCCGAGGGTTTAAAAAAGAAGTTCCGCCGTCCCCCAGTAGTGCAAATGCACTTGAATGCGAATATAATGCGGCAATGCGCTTTTAAATACATATAAAAGATAACACATTGCTGACGCATTTTTAATGTGTATTTAGCGCATTAAACGCGCCGAAAACGCGGCAATGCTCATTAAATGCGTCATAAATGTGTTACCTTTTATGTGCATTTAATGTTCTCTGATGTGCATTGGCGCTACTGGGGTCTCAGCTATTCGCCGTCTCGGTCGCGCTGAAGTGGGGTGTGCGCTGTGTCTGCTGAATGCACGGCATCGCCGGTTAAAGATATAATAGATAGTTAAAATTGGCTCAGAGAAAAATCATAACATTGCGCTGGGTCGTGCTTTTACGATTGTTGACCATGTCCGCATACAGCGCGGAATGGGTCGTGCGTACTCCCCAGTGCGAAGGCGCACCCATTTTGTCACCTTAAATTACTTTTTTCATGCGGTAGGGGAAGGGGCTGGTGAATCAACCTCGGTAGATTTCAGTGGCCAGATTTTATTTTTGGTTGTCTACAACTTTAAGAGAAAACATTACCGTAACAGATTACAAAGTTTTCCCATGGTTCTTAAGTTTCTCAATACCCAGCATTCACTCACATTTTGTTGTAGTTTTTCCGAGTTTTGCGGCGTATCAAGTGGGACAATGATGAATTACTTATTGAATAATTTGATTATTGTGCCCCTACGGTATGGTACTCACATGATTTTTATGCTAACGGGATCTGAAGGTGCAAAAGCAGTGATTGATATTTTGATTTTAGTTTCATAACAGTCTGAAAAGGCTTATCAACACCCTACTCAATATTCGATTCGGTTTTGTGAGGTACAAGATGTAACCCCAAAATTGCTAAGCCTTTTAACACATATTTCTAGTCTAGGGATTGTTTGGTCCTAGGGAAGAGTGTCCCTACCTGCGGCGATTAGGGTAATGGTGCATATCATACGTAAATATACAAGTTTTCGTTAACTCACAGCCTAAATCTAATAAGTGGCGCGAAGATTCCAGACCTTTCGTTAGGGTGAAAATCAGAATCGCTGATTTGAATCACCGGGTGAGGGTACATTTGTTAATATAATACGAAAAATAAAGATGGCCGTTATGTAACATACTATTTTGATGTTTGTGTGTGCGTTCCTTACTCGTACGTATTAGTAATATAATCAGTCTGCGCGTCATGGCTGGATAGAGATTGCTTCCTCTCTCAAAGTAGAGTGCAGCTACTGTATTTTGTTTTATTTCCTCTGTCTACGTAGAATCTCTACCCACAATTCTCCGTCCCGTACTCTCTCAATATTCCTCTATTCTTAATAGTAATTTACAATTCCGCATATAACCCAGGTCATGTGACAAATAAAGTCTTAATTTTGAGTAAAATGGAGTAATTTAAGGCCTTTACTGTCGACAACGAATCAAAATGACGTCAGTTTCACAAAAGTGGCACCTCACTCACTAATCACTTGAATATAATCAGACAATTTTTCATGCAAAAGGCGTAATTTTGATTGATTATTGCACACACTCCCGGGTTATGTACTTTTTGAACGTAGCTATGTAAGTCTATGTGCATGCGTAGCTTACGTAAAACAATTGTACACAGTTACGCATAAATAAGCTTAAATTGTGCGTAACTACGTACGATATTTTGCATATTTATGTAAGAAATTTTACGTAAGCTACGCATGCACATAGACTTACGTAGCTACGTACAAAAAAGTACATACACCGGGAGTGTGCAGACTGGGCGGTGTGCGTGGATTCATATAATGGTGTCCCAGAGAACACAGAGCAGTCAATTGGGTTGCCTACGCACTGGCCGCAGGCGCTCTAGGGTGAGGGGGGAGTGAGTGCGTTGGTAGGGAGGCACCCGGCCGCTAGTCTCAGAGGAGGGGAGTAGTGTGACGGCCAGCCGAGCAAGACTGGGGTGCGCAGGCACTAGGGCGGTCCTGGAGAGCACCCCACGGAGCCGCGACGTGCACCTCGCTAGAGGCGAGGGTACTCCGCGAGGTCGCGGTCGCGCATCGACCGCGGAGTACCCTCGCCTCTAGCGAGGTGCACGTCGCGGCTCCGTGGGGTGCTCTCCAGGACCGCCCTAGTGCCTGCGCACCCCAGTCTTGCTCGGCTGGCCGTCACACTACTCCCCTCCTCTGAGACTAGCGGCCGGGTGCCTCCCTACCAATGCACCCACTCCCCCCTCGACCTAGAGCGCCTGCGGCCAGTGCGTAGGCAACCCAACTGATTGCTTTGTGTTCTCTGGGTAGTCAAGCACGCTGGCATTGTTTCGTCTCATGATTCTGTGGGGTGCTTGTTGCTGCGAAAATTCAGGGCTAATAGAAGATCGCTACCATTACCTAGCCTACAAGAGTTAGATATAGACGTTGAGAGAAACGTACTATTAGGAATCGTGCGGGGTTCTACAAATCTGGTCGTTCTAAGAAAAGGTGGTAGAAAGCTTTCTTGCCAATCGCACTAAAGTAGTGGAATACAGGAGTAGAAAACGTCCGCAACTGACAACCTAATTTTTTAATCGCGTCGCACAATTCCAACCACGATCTAGACTGGGCGCGAAGACCAATGATGGTCGTTATGACTAGCATATGAAGACACAATACTTATATAGGCTAGAAACTGGGGCGACGTGGTTTCCAGTCAGCAAAACAGTGAGACGCCCGCGCCTCTTGTGCTTTAAATAATGTTATTAATATATTTGTAAGAATAATAATTACTGCAGATTGAGCGCCCCCCCTCCAATGGGCAGGCATAGGTCCTTTACCCTCGCCTGCAGTAGGACAAGAAAGTCGTGTGTTGTTTGATAACTTGATCCGAAATTCACTTCAGCCCTCATAGACAATTTCGAAGCGCGACGGTCGGTGTGGTTATATGCACAGAGTGAGTCAAATGTGCACCATATGCGCTTAAATTAGCGCAAGTACGTCAAAAAGGTTTTAGGCCTCAGTTCCTCGGAGACACTCAATGCGACACTGTCACGGTAGTTACAGTGATATGACTGTGGCCCGTGTCATAAGGACAAAATTCATGATCTGAAAAGTCGCAAAGAGGCGCACTGTAAAATCCTTACGAAGAAAATTCTTCTTAACGTTGCGAAGCATTTGGCTGCTTCGCAATGCTTCGTAATGCTTCGTAATACAAAGCATTTTCTTCGCAAGCCCTGCCTTGCGAAGAAATTTGTTAGTACACTACGAAGAAAATGCTTCGTAATACGAAGCAGCCGAACGCTTCGCAGCTTACGAACGCTTACGATCGCTTACGAACACAATTTCTTCGCAAGGTTTTCACAGTGCGAGGTATTACTTAAAGAGCACTCTAGAAACTAAAGTGTAGTACAGTACTGCAGTAAAAGGTGTGAGAGCAATGGTCCTGGTAGGAGGACACCTTATGTCGGACACAGGATGTCGTCCTATACTTATAACTGTAGGACACAGTGGGTCTCACACTGTTTACTGCAGTACTGTTTTACACTACTTGAGTTTGCAGTACGTGGCCCGCAGAGCTGCACTCCTGCTTGCCGCCGAACTAGGCCCAGCACAATACCAGCTCGTGGCTGGGCTCAGGTCGGCGCGGCGCGGCGGGGCAGATCAGTAAAGACTTTCTTTCGCCAACGACTCGCGCACAGCTAAAACCTCGAAATGAATTTTGCAGCGGTTTCATAATCGCGAAGGAAATCTGTAGATTTGTAAAGAATTTTGTTTTGAATCGCGGCCCACATCTTATTGTAGTTACTGAGAAAAGTTTGCAAATGCTTCACAAAGTGTTTTTTTTTTGTTTTTGTTTGTTTTTTTGTTTGTTAGACAGTGTTATGGCGCCCCCACAATGGGACGTACCGAGGTGGAGCGCCTGGGCACACTGGATAGGCCAACCCGCCCAACACTCGTGTGAAGGTGGCGGCCTACCCGGAGAGCCCAAGCGCAGGGGGGAAGCAGGAATTAATTTACTGGCACCTAAAATTTCGTGCCGTCACCTCCCGATGAGTTCATTGTGGGAGCACCTTTAGGCAAGTAGGAGCAGACCCCGCTACGAAATTGATTTTCTGGTAAGACAAGCCGTAAATGTCACACAGCTGCAGAGACGGATTGAACAGATAATGTCCTACCTACGCAGCGGCGTTGTGAACGATTTGTAATGCAGCTCCGGATACGGCCCCTGCGAGGAAGAAGGCTGAATACCCTAGGATGTGCGGGGCGGGGCGGGGTGGGGCGGGGCCGCCTAGGGACGGGCGTGCACGGGCGTGACCTCCTCGGGGCTGGGCGAGTCGAGGCGGCTGCGCACGTGCACGCGCTGCTGCGTGCAGCCCGGGCCGTGCGTGGCGGGGCGGGGCGGGGCCGCCTAGGGACGGGCGTGCACGGGCGTGACCTCCTCGGGGCTGGGCGAGTCGAGGCGGCTGCGCACGTGCACGCGCTGCTGCGTGTAGCCCGGGCCGTGCACGGCGGGCTGGTTCAGGCGGACCTTCTCCGGGTCCGTCGTCGTCTCGTCGGAGCGGGCCATGAAGAGCAGGCCTACGTTGAGCTGGGGTATGTCGCAGAACACGGCGAGGGTCAGCATCGTGAAGGTCAGCCCGATGAGGAGGTACACTGCGAACAGGAGGAAGGACAATCGTAGCAGTACGGGGGGGGGGGGGGGGGGGGACAACTATCGAATTCTGTCGGGATTACTGATTTCCAGGATTACCCCAAAATTACCGCAATCTCCCCTGGATTTCCTCCAATTTCTTTTGGTTTACTCCTCCTGCGATTGTACCCAGACGGCTGTCAGCCGGATCAGCCGACGACACGTGGTGTGGTGGCAGCGGGGCGGGGCAGCGGGGCGGGGCAGCGGGGGCTACTCACCGGTGGTGAGGACCTTGTAGAGCGGCCGGTAGGCCTGGCCCGGGTAGTCCCCGGGGATGTAGTCGCCCAGCCCGATGGTCGTCAGGGAGATGAAGCAATAGTACAGCGCGTCCATGTAGTCCCACTCGGGCTCCAGCGACGCGTACACCGCCGCCGGGATGAGCAGGAACAGGCTGACCTGCGGGGAACGAGACGGACGGGCTGAGTCGACCACCAGCCTGTGCGCCACTGAGTGCCACTGTGCGCCACTGTGCGCCACTGAGTGCCACTGTGCGCCACTGTGCGCCACTGTGCGCCACTGTGCGCCACTGAGTGCCACTGCAAATCCTCGAATCCAGATTCTCACCCGAAAAGGGAATAAGGCCACTTTTCCTAGCTTATTTAGGGTGAGAATTTTAAACCGCACTCTATTTGAGCGAAATATTTTTTAGTCTCGCTCTAATATGAGTAAGGATTTCTTAGCCTCACTTTATTTAAGCAACAATTCTCACTTTATTCGGGCGAAATCACAAAATTATTTCCCAAATACAGCGAGGAAAAAAATTCTTACTCTCCAGAGAGCAATAAAATTACCCTCAAATTCTCGCCCGTATAGGAGTGAGAATCAGGATTCGTTCATTTTCAGTGACTGAGTGCCACTGTGCGCCGCTGAGTGCCACTGAGTGCCACTGAGTGCCACTGAGTGCCGCTGAGGGCCACTGAGTGCCACTGTGCGCCGCTGAGTGCCCGGACACGTACCAAGAGGATGAGGATGATGGCCAGGTGCAGCAGGCGGATGTAGAAGGGCTGGTACAGGTGGCCGAGGCGCGCGTTGAGCCACTGCAGGAGCAGCGTGGTGGGCACGAGCAGCCGCTCCACCAGGGCCGTGCACAGCACGAGCGTGAGCGGGATGCCGAAGATGGCGTACACGATGCAGAACAGCTTGCCCACCTTGGAGAGCGGGGTCACGTGGCCGTACCCTGCGCGTGGAGAAAGGGGCGTTAGAGCAGCTCGAACAGGCAGGCGGTCTAAAGGAAAGTAAAAATTGGGTGTCGGGGGGGGGGGGTAAGGTGATATATATCACCTTAGCGGGGGGGGGGAGGGGGCAGGATCACGCAGGGCTGAGCTGAGGGCTGACCCTGAGCCGGGCCGGACCGAGGCTAGGGGTTGCGTGAGACTCCTGGCCATGCCCACGCTGCTCGTGCCCATGACACCACCGACAAGAGTCGTTGTCCGACGCTATCGCTCCATAGAGTTGACACATCGACCACGATGGTCGTCATTGCTCCCCGGGCCGGGCTGGGCAGGGCGGCTCCTGTCAGCCGCCGCCTCCATTCATAGGAACATAGCCTATCTCCACTCCACTCCGCCCGGCTGCCTGCCTGTCGCCCGCGCTCTCCCAGCTGCGAGGAAATCTATTTCATTCTATCTGACACGAGGCGAAAGCACCAAGTGGAGGGGCACCAGCAGCCACCCTCCCCTCTGTCTCTCCCCTGCTTTCTCTCTCTCCCTCCCCTTGTTCTGTTCGTGGTACAGTGCAGCCCCGTCATGCCCCACTGACCGATTGTGGTGACGACGGTGGATGAGAAGAAGATGGACTGTCCGAAGCTCCAGTTGGGCTGTCCGGTCACGTTGTTGACGGCGGAGACGCCTCGATCAGCCGCCCATACCACTTCCTTGAGTAGCAGCTCCAGGTCCGAGTCTGAGTGACAGACAAAACAGGCAATTTTAGGAATAACTGAAATGAGGAGCATCAGCACGGGAGAACGCGCCCCGCCCCGCCCCGCCCCGCCCCGCGCCGGCTTTTGTGGCTGCGCACTCTCAGGATAGCCGCGCTGAGGTTCCGGGGTGCGGGACGGGACGGGGGGACCGAGATTACAGCCCAGGGTATAATAGCTAGCAAGTTGGGGTGGGCTGGGGTGGGGTGGGGTGGGGTGGGGTGGGGCGGGCGGGGCGAGGGCGGCAAGCAGCCCGCTTGCGGAGCACTGCGGAGTGCCTTACTCCGTCTGATATGGCGGCAACGAAGCAGACGGCTAGCTAAGGCTTTCTACCCACTCGAGGATGCACTCAATCACCGTGGGACTAAAAAAATTGTAAAACCAGGAAAACCGTAATGTTGTGGGTATAAATGATTTGCTCGATAAAAAGTCTTAAGAAAAAAACCGTCTGCAAGAAGTAGGTTTAGAGCAATATGAGTCTGCGGAAAAAAAACGCGCGCATCTGAAGTTACACCGCACCGCGTTCACTGGTGCGGCGAGGGGGCGGGTGGGTTGTCTAGTCGCGGGGTTGCGGGGGGTGCTCCTGTTGCCAGCAGCCTCCACTGACGTGCGGCCCGGTTAGGCCCGCTGTACATCATGAGGTTAGGAGCGAGGGAGTGGGGGGGGGAGGGGGAGGGCTGCGAGCTCATAACAGTGTCAGGAGTTATCGCAATTAGAAGTGCCACGAGCTCCAGGCCGCAGGGGGAGGGGCGGTCGCCGCACCGCACCCCGCCGGGGAGTGTCGGGTCGGGGCCGGCGCCGCGCCGGCCGTCGGGTTGCACTTGGGGCGGGGCGGGGGCACAGCAGGGTACAGTAGCAGGACCAGGACGGTGTCACACCGCCGCGCCGCGCCACGTCCCCGAATCACAACGGGCTCCACGTCATACTGGTCAGGCTGCTCCTCGGCGGCTGCCTCAGAGTATTGCGACCCTCCCTGGGCGTGCCATCATTTATCCTATAAGACACACACTCTAAAAAGCTTACGGTGATTTTCACTGGAAGCTACTGTGAACCCTGCAGCACTGTAGCTTACGGTGAAAATTCACCGGTCAATGTCACTGTAAGCTACGGTGATTCGCCCGGATTCGCCGTAGCTTACAACGACATTCACCGTAGCTTAAGGTAAAAATTCACTGTAAGCTACAGTGTTGCAGGGTTCACCGTAGCTTACAGTGAAAATCACCGCAAGCTTTTAATAGTGCATAACACATACCGATGAGCAAGAAAACGGCTCCAAAATGTCCCACCACACGCCGAACTACTAGATCTGCGAGAGTTTGTCCGGGCCGAGGGGCCAATGGGGGGGGCTGGGGGGGGGGGGGGGCGAGGGTCCCACAGCCCACCCTACAGCACCACGTGACATGTTGTTAGACCGAGAGCAGGGCAGAGGGGAAAGGGAAGGGAGGGGGGGCGTAGTTTGGGGTGAATCCCGATGACGTCAAAGGAGCGCGTTGTCCGGCGAGCGCCCCCCCCCCTCCTCCACGTCCCACTACCCCATCAGTGCCCCTTACGGCCCCCACTACCCCTCGCCCCGGCATTCTGTAATACACGGATATGTATACGTTTCGCTACCGCTATGCCGTGAGTGAAGTGAACCCACACCCGCGCTCCCGCGTAAAAACACATGTCGGAGGAGAGGGGCAGCCAGTCGGTCGGTACAATTTACCCCCAGCTCTCAGGTTGAGGGTGGCGGGGCGGCTGAGGCGGGGCGGAGCGGCTGAGGCGGGGCGGCTGAGGCGTGGCGACTGAGGCGTGGCGGCTGAGGCGTGGCGGCTGAGGCGGGATAGGAGCCGACCCGACGCGACGCAGCAAGGTGGCCGTTACAGATGGAATTGGATTGCCCGTCGCTCTGCGCGCTCTTCGCCAGCGTGGATCAAGTCCGGAGGATCGCATCGCCGGGATATATGGCCAAACCCATCCTCTCCCTCCTCCACCATCCCGTTTCATCTCGCTCTCTCTCTCTCTCGCTCTCTCTATCTCGCTCTCTCCCCCACTCGCATTACTCCGCTATCATCCTGAGAGGGAATTATACATGAAAAAAGTGAAGAGAAAGAAATGGCCGTCCCCCTCGCTGAGCAGCGATCACAACTGCGGCGGGGCGGGGTGGCGTGGGGCGGGGCGGGGCGGCGGTGAGCGGCAGTGGCTCGGGGGCACCTCTGGGGCACTAGCTCTCTCATGCTATTCTTGTTATACGAGACAGACTGGAATGGACTGAGATGATTGTTGGACAGCAGTCACCGGACGGCGGGACGGGACGGGGTGGGACACCTCACTTCTCTCTTCTCTTGAGATTTCGTTTGTTATGGGCAGGCATATAGAAGTCAGGTTTAGAGTACCGTAACAAAAAAGCACTCATTTGATTTCACTCGTCACATTTAACTTTATGACGCGAGGTAATTCGACTGCCTGCAAATTCTTTCCCTCTGCTCTTCCTAGCCCGCCCTGCTTCTGCTTTTCTTTCCATTTAAGAACTTCTGCGGCACGAATAAAACGGCGTGCAAAATTCATAAGGCTGCCGTGTGTCTGTCCTTTCCCCCGCGTGGTCCGCGGTCCGTGGCGCTGCTTAATAATAACTTAGGGCCGCGGGGCGGGGCGGGGCGGGGCGGGGCGGGGCGGGGCGGGGCGGGGCGGGGCGGGGCGAGGCGGGGCGGGGGCACGCCATCGAGAGCACAGCGCGAGAACAGCGTCCGATACGTTATCGACGACTAAAATACAAAAGCAGACTGCTTATCTATGGCCGCGGCGCGCGAAGGAGAGACGGGGGGTGAGAGGGTGGCGCTGGGAGGGGAAGGGAGGGCTGTCTCGGCTGACGCTCGCCCCGCCCCGCCCCGCCCCGCTCCGCCCGCTCGTACAGGACATTTTGTACCGCGGCCTACAAGGCGCGCGGCAGGGGTGGAGCACTTCTGGGGGGACGGGGCGGGGGCGGGACAGGCGTGGCGCTGCAAATTAGAGGCACGAATTCTAAACGCGAACTACTGCAAATAATCTCGCAGAGCAGAGCTGAGGACTTGGATTACTGAAGACTGCCGGCAGATAGACAGACAGACAGACAGACAGACAGTACTCGTATTCCTTACACAGCGGCGAGGCGCCGGCGCCGCGGGGCGGGGTGGGGCGGGGCGTGGCGGGGCGGGGCATCGGAGAGAGTGGCAAGGGCGATAAATCATCTTTATTCAGCGGAGGAAGGCCGCACCCGGCCCGGCCCCGCCCGACCCCGCAGGCTCTGGGATGGGACACCTCAGGCCCCTCTGGACTCTGCCGCGGGTGGCGCCTAGAGACTAGAGAACAGATCGCATCTGCGGACACCGAAAAAAAAATGGGTTCTCCGTTTCAAGGGGAGTAATAAGTACTCAACCGATTTAAGAATAGTTTGCACTCGTGGATAGGGAAGTGAGTGCACGTACCAGCTGACTTCACTTTGGCAACGCCAGTTCCTTCTCAACACTTGAAGAACTAACGTGACACGTGACATGCGTCACGTTTCTTGCTGCACTCTGCTGTGTGATGGCCCTATCCTTTTGCATGGGGAGGAGTGCATCAAGGAACGTTCTCTCCAGAGAGTGCACGATAATGTGTGACACATGTCACACTTGTTTTTCGAGTGAAGTAGTGCGTGTGTGTGTGTGCGTGCGTGCGACAAACTATTGCTCTTTACCGGCATGGCATGGCCTGTCCGGCATGTCCTTCCCTTGCAGGGGGGGACGGGACGGGGCAGGAGGCGGGGGGGGGGGGGGAGCACCCGTTACTTTGGATGTGTCAGGTCCTACAAGACCCTGAGCCGACCCCCGCTCCGCTCATGACGTCGCAGTCGTCAAGCTTTCCGCCAAACTGACCCCGGCAGACGAGCGTCTCTGTCATCACTACTGCCTCGGGTCGGGGTTGTGCGGGGCAGCAAACACGACACCAGCCGAGAGGGTAGAGGGCTGGGCGGGTGGTCACGTCAAGGCCGAGGATAAACGATCAAGAAATCTGCGCTGCTCCACTGTTATAAAATATCACAATTCAACAACAGTGTTATTTCCAAACACGATAGAAAACTGTTAAAATTTATTGTGCATTGCAGGGTACAACGAGCTAAATGTACAGTGTTTCACTGTTAATTTCAAGTACAATGACGGTTTGTACGGTTCATATTTACGGTATTTTTTACTGTGTCTTTCTGGAGGTCTGAAGCGCCTGTCTCTAAACACTCGGTCTTCACCACTCGCACCCCATGCGGCCCCCAGTCCCAGCGGCCATCATAGACGTGGCCTTCTTGGCCCGCCCGGCTTTTCATACCAATAGATGGAACGTGGTACGTAAGTGGAATACGCAGCTGGGACCTCGGGCCGGCGGGGGCGGCGGGGGCGGCGGGGCAGGAGTCGAAGCCTTACAAGCAGCAAGGCTATCGTAGGGGCTTGCGGCCCGGCCCGGCCCGGCCCGGCCCGTAGGGGTCCGCATGGTCCCGCTCGGCTTCGACGGGGAGGGGCGTGGAGGGTGGCGAGGCGAGGCGGCTTTCCTCAGATGAACAACGTCCATCCAGCGGAACGCGGCGCGGCGCAGCTTGCCCGCGGAAATTTCTTCTCTCCCTCTCCAACCATCACCGCTACGCACGCTGGGGCCGGGCTGCGGGGCGGGGCGGGGCGGGGCGGGGCGGGGCCCGTCAGCGATAACGCTTGGCCCATGGCCGACGGGGGCTCGCCGCTTCACACAATCGCACGCGTATACGAGCGCTCTCTCGCTCTCTCGCTCTCTTTCTCTCTCTCTCTCTCTCTCTCTCTCTCTCTCTCTCTCTCTCTCTCTCTCTCTCTTGCCCTCTCTCTCTCATACACACAGACACAGCGCGAGGACACCCACAAGTCCACCCCATGACCGCGAGAGTTCACCTACCCGACCTGATCACGTCGAAGGCGTTGCGTCGCCTCCGCGTCCCCTCCTTCTGAGATTAACATTTTCCTCCCGGCCTCTCCGATCCCGGCCCGGCTCCGCCCCGCCCCGCCCCGCCCCGCCCCGCCCCGCCCCGCCCCGCCCCGCCATGCCATGCCACGCCCTGCGCAATCAAAGTCAAGAAGTCCTCGCCTCCGCCTCCGCGGGGCGGGGCGCCTCGCCTCGCCTCGCCTCTCATTGCCATGGGTAAGGGGTCGCCGTGGGGATTCGACGTGCTGCAGGGATCAGGAGGGGGAGGAGAGGAGCGGGGAGAGGGAGGAGAGGGAGGAGGGGGAGGAGGGGAGAGGAGGAGCGCTCCAAGAGAGAAGAAACGATTGGAGCTACCCGTGGCACCCGTGCCGGTGCCGCTCGCCACGCACCTCTCACCTCTCCCCGGGTGGCCGCCCCGCCCCGGCCCGCCCCGCCCCGCCCCGCCCCGCCTCTCGAGTTTGATCAACTACATTACGTATTGCGTTGGGCGGCACTGACGCGGAGTTGCCCGGACACCACAGGTGATCAATGATCAATCCTTGGTAGTTGACACCGTCCTAAAGTTACATACTTTGTGCTCCACGATGGAAAATCAAAAGCCCATAACATTGACAATAATAATGTCCTGGGTCTCAACAAGATAGGCAAAGTGATGGGAAGGGAAAAGGAGTCTTTGTCAACTGGCAGCCAAGTCTGTCCTCGTCTCCTTGTTTATGTGTAAGTGTGTGTGTGTGTGTGTGTGCGCGCGCGTGTGCGCTCATGCATTAGTACCAACAGCTGTTTGTGTGCGTGCGTTACGTAAATACATGGCAAAGAGCGGATAAGCAAACATGGCGCGTGCGCGCGGCACACGTCAGGGAGCGTCCGTTTGGTTTAAAACTAGTCGTGCGACATTTGCTATCGGGCTCACTCCACTCGCCGCTCCACAAGAGGAGCGCACTCCTACAGGTGGCGCGCGCGCAGTGCTGCCGGATAACTAGGCAAAATTTGCGCAGGATACGTCTGTGAGAAGCGGGGCGGTATCAACGCCTGCCTACCAGGCAAACTCTCCCCGCAGGAGAGTTTACTTTGCCTAGTAGCAGGCTGGCGAGGCTGGCGTCGATACCGCCCGCTTCACACAGGTGTATCGTGGACAGGTTTTGCCTACTTATCTGGCAACACTGCCCGGGCGCGGCGCGGCGGAGCGGGGCTACAGACCCGAGGGGGGATGAACTCGCGTAATAGTCGGGTCACTCTGTCCGTAATACAGGCGTAATAGTATGCGTAATAGAAACGTACTACTAGGAGCGTAATAGCCAAAATTCTCCATAGTTTACCTATTTTTGGGCCAGTTTGGGCTGTTTTTGCCTGTTTTCGGCTAAATCTGTTCAATTTCGGAGCGTAATAGACGTAATAGTCGGCGGGTCACAGATTTTAAGAGTGAATTCCCCCTCGTACAGACCTGAGACGCACGGGTGCTTATCCAGGAAGGCCTGTCGGGCGCGCAGCAGGGCGCCCTTGAGCTGCGCCTCGGCGGGGGCCTCGATGGTGGCGAACACGAGCCCGCCGGCCACCAGGTAGCCGAGGTAGAAGAAGAGGAAGAGCAGCAGCAGCGCGGACGAGCGGCGCATGCCCAGCACCTCGCGGACGTGCGCCCGCACGCCCAGGCCCAGCGGCCCCAGGGACTCGCGCCGGGCCTGCTGCTGGGCGGTGTCGTACCGGGGCTTGTCCATCATCGTCACAGCACGGGGAAAACGACGCCTTGGTTTCCAAGCAGTTTTTGGAAAAACCGAGCAGCTCTTAAAGAGAAAATACACAGGGTTTCCGGGGTGGCTTGAAAACCAAGTCGTGGGGCGGTGTCAGGTCCGTGCTCCGTGCGGGGACCGGAGGAGGTGACCACTGCGGCCGATATCGTTCAGCTCAGCGAGAGGATGAGGCGCGGTCGTCTCGGCGGGGGCGGGGGGCACACACCACGGTCACTGTCACTCTGAGGCACTATTCAGAATATCCTGGCGAGGCCGGCAACGGGGTGCCCTTGCGTCCCACAGAGCTCGCTGCACATGGTACAGAGTCAAGTGTCGGCCAGGACGTCCTGCCAGGCCAGGCCAGCAGCCACCAGGCTGCCCTGCGGCCGCCGTCAGCTGGGGGGACGCCGGGGCGCCCGGGACGCGGCCAGCGCGCCCGCCCGGTCACCGGCGGAGCTGCACATGATGGTGACGGGTCCCGACCGCACCACCTCGACTCGAGCGTCCGAAAGAGGAATAGGAAGGAGCAGCTCCCTGTTAGGCCCCTCGCACCGGACACGACACACGACCAGTCTGCTGTGGCTGTGGCGGCACCGGCCGCCGCTGCGCTGCGCTCCGCTGCGTACCGCGCTACTCGCCAGCACTCGCACGACTGCCGGCCTGCCGGGCCGGGCCGGGCCGGGACGGGACCGGGACGGACGCAAGGCGACGCTTAGCCATGCGACGTACGGCCGGCCGCTGCGCTGGCGCAGCGTGGTAGGGGCCTGCGGGGCAGGCGCGGGGGGCGTGGCGGGGCGTGGCGGGGTGCGGCGGGGTGCGGCGGGGTGCGGCGGGGTGCGGCGGGGCCGGGTGGCCGCGCCGTTGGCCCGGCGTCCAGTCCACCGGCCCTTGCTCCGGCTGGCCGGTCTGGACCCGGTTTGTTTGTGTCCAAGGCAGAGGCACGCACCACCAGTCCCCTCCCGTCCCCTCCCCTCCCCTCCCGTCCCGTTCCCTCCCCTTCACGAATAAAACCTTACGGTGATTTTCACTGTAAGCTTACGGTGAACCCTGCAGCACTGTAGCTTACGGTGAATTTTCACCGTAAGCTACGGTGAATGTCACTGTAAGCTACCGTGAATTAGGCTGCATCACCGTAGCTTACAGTGACTGTCACCGTAAGCTACAGTGCTGCAGGGATCACCGTAGCTTACAGTGAAAATCACCGTCAGCTTTTTAGAGTGTTCCCCTGCCCTCCCGTCCCTGCCACTTCCTCTACCGCGCTACTCTGTCTGGACTTCCCCCTCACCGCACCGCGCCCCCACCTTGCCCTACGCCCCATTGAAACACGGGCCGAAGCAAAGTGCAACGCGCTGCGTCAAATGTAGGGGCGCATCGGGGGTCGGAGGTGGAGGGGGGAGGGGGGGGGGGCATGCCCACCCGCCAGTGATAAGATAGACGTAAGATACGGGCCGGGCCGCGCCTCTCGCCACAAGGAGGCCGCAGAGCGCGTTTATGCAGCTGGCCCGGCCAGCCGACTGATTCCGAAGATCGCCCTCGTGCCTCCGTCCTTGTCGCACCTATGGCGGTGACCTATGTCGGGCATGGCAGTACCCTATGAGTGCGACAAGGACAGATGTACGGGAGTGATCTTCTGAATCAGTCGGCTGGGCCTGGCATGCCTGCTGGCACAGGGGCGCTACCCCACCACCTCAGCGAGGCCCAACATTTCCTCCTTTTCATTTCGCCGGTCTTCCTACTGAAGTCGATGCTCAGTCAGTATATTGTGGTGCTCCGGCCGGGCTCGCGGAGCCTCGCGCGTGGCTAGGCGGGCCGGCCGGCACCCCGTGCCTAACTGCAGCTGTAACTTCCCAGAGATAAACAGCCAACGTCAGACCTGGACGGTGGGGCGGGGCGGGCGGGGCCAGACTGAAGGGTTAATCACAGCAGCCTGGTACCCCCGGGTGAGCTGTACGCCGTACGTGCCGGCCCGCACGCAAGATAAGCGGAATAAATATAAAACGGCAAGGGAACGGGCTAAAAAAATCGCCTAGGGATGAGGCGGGGCGGGGTGTGATGATTGTGATTGAGGATACAAGGCACACACATCCCGCTGATAAAGTAGTATCATGGTATTATCGTAATTGAAGGTATTATATTGGTATCGATGTATCAGTGCGCCCACCGCAACCATTTTCCCGAAATGTTCCCGGAAAACTATCCCGGTTTGTCAAGAGCACACGCCGAACACATGTCGAGTCGGGGGCACGAGAAGTGGCGAGATATAAATAAAACGGAAACTTCAGAGGAAAATGATCGCTGTGGCACAATGAGATTTTCCGCCCACTCAAGGTGTTTTCACAACCGCGTCATCTCAGCATCCAGCTCACCATCCCAACTGTCTTCCATCCGGCAAGGAGCAGGAAAAGTTTTAATTGGAGAAAGCCAGTAACCACTGCGCGGGAAAGCGAGGAGACAGACTGAAAGCGAAGGGAGCGGGCGGGGGAGGGGCGGAGGGCGGAGGAACGATATATACAAGTCGCTCCGCGGTATCTCTCCTTTATTTTATACTCGAAAAGAAAAGTCGCTGCGAAAAATAGTTTGTCAGTGCAGCTAGTTTTTAGTATACGCACAAACGTAACGTGATAGATCTTGCAATATCCGTTATTGGCTGCGTGCGACCTTGAATACTGTTGTGCATGTGTCAACAGCGCACACATTCCAACGTCGGACTGGCCAGGAGTTGGCCGCGGCCGCGCCAGAGCTCACACACAGGACGCCTTATATAACACTCCGTAAAGATGCGGCGAGGCGAGGCGAGCGCTCCAAGGCCAAGGCCCAGCTTGCGTTCCAGAGGTCCCCCCCCCCCTCTTCTTCTTCTTTCTCTCTTTGTATCCGTCCGCCTGCCCCCTCCGACGATTTTCTCTCGACTTTCTTAAAAAGCTGCGGTTACTGAAAAACGACCAGACTTTGGCAAACTAAATTATCTGTTATCGGTGCTCTGGCTGGCCTTTTGAGTACATATTAAAGTTCACTCTGCTCTGGTCCGAGAAGCTTTGTTCAGCACGGGGCGTACTGTCTCAGAAGATTGGTTCAGAGGGGAGCGGTCGTAGACATGTTGTTAAAACATATTTCACTACATTGACGTGAGGGCCCACCAACCGACTTTTCTTGCCACAATGTGATCTGAGAATGGACCGAATATCGGGCAAGATACACTACTTTTGAGCCGGTCGGGCGAGGGGGCAACCACTCGTGAAATCCTGTGTACAAACCTGCGGAAATCTCGATGGAATCCTCAGAAATCTCGATGAAATTCTCGGAAATCTCGATGAAGTCCTTGGATATCTAACTGAGAAATCTCATGAAATCTGAGATAAATCTTGTGAAATCTCATGAAATCTGAGAGAAATATCTCAAAATCTGAGAGAAATCTTGTGGAATCAGTAGAAATCCCGTGTACACTAGGATGGGGAGTGGTTGCCCCCTCGCGGCCGGGCCTCCGACAAATAGCCTCTCATAATGGCACGCGAATAGCAGCCGCCCTTAGGGCCGGGAGCGCTACCATCGTCATCGTATGCTGATGGGGCGGCGAGGCGAGGCGGCGCGGCACCGCGCTGTCAGAGAGAAATTAATTAGCGAGCGAAAGCAATCAGGAAGGGGGGAGGAGGACGGGGGGGAGTATGAGAGTATGGGAGTATGGCAGGCGCCGGGATAGGCGTCCGCGTCAAGTGTCCCAGGTTGTACTAGAGCGGTGAGAGAGAGAGAGAGAGAGAGAGAGAGAGAGAGAGAGAGAGAGGGGGGGGGGGGGGGCAAATGGATGCAGTCGCGGCGACCAAGCGACGGCACAGAGGCCGTTGTTGGTGCGTCAGTGTTCCCAAAGGAGTAGCAGTGGCGCATCTCTGCACGCTGCCTTCTAGGCAACGCGGGAGCACCTGTGCTAATGTGTTGCCTAGTAGGCGAGGCGGGCGCTACTCACCGCTCACGCACGGGTGGTCGCGGAGGAACTGGGCGCGCAGGCGGCGCAGGTCCGTGGCGCGCTCCTTCTCGACGGGGCCCTCGATGTGCGAGAAGAGGGTGGCGCCGAGCAGCAGGTAGGCGACGAACAGCAGCGCCAGCACGCAGAAGCGGGTCCCGGGGCCGGCGCACGGCGACCGGCACACGGGCAGCAGCATCTGGAAGGCGGAGCGGAGCGACACCTGTCGTCAGAATACGTTCAGGCGGGAACAATTCTGAAAGAGGAGCGTATTTCTGTGTTGGGTTCGCTCCACCGGTAGCCAGAGGTCCTGAACCTAGCCTAAATTCTAGGACAACAGGTACAATTAAAGTTTAAGTTATAACATTTAACTTTTAACAATGATAGCCACCCATTTAAAAAGTTAAACTATAATATCAAATATGAAATGTTAAATTTTAATGTTAAATGTTACAGACCCTCAAATTTGCTGTCTGTGGGCCTGCCCAGAGCAATTTTGTTACTTTCAACGCTTGTGTCCCCTTTCGTTTTTATTCAGCTAATGACAAACCTTAAAATAGTAACAATATTATTTGTCACGATGAGCTAATATTTGTTATGTTAAGTTACGTAGCTCTTCCCCGGCAGCTCGCTCCAGGATCATGGCGGAGAGATCGTCCATCAGTGGTAGGGGAAGGTCAATACGGGACGGGTCATGCCGTGGGGGAGGCAGCGCCGCAGCGGACAGAGGCGGGCAGGGGTGGGCACGGGCGGGCAGGGGCGGGCAGGGGCGGGCAGGGGCGGGCAGGGGCGGGCAGGGGCGGGCACGGGCGGGCACGGGCGGGCAGGGGCGGGCACGGGCGGGCACGGGCGGGCAGGGGCGGGCACGGGCGGGCACAGGGGCGGCCGGAGGAGGGCAGGGCAGGGCCTTGGGCTGTCGCGTACAGCACAGTGTCACTTAGCGTGACGGGGACGAACGGCCGAGGCGAACAAACAATAATGTCAGGGACATTATATTCCTCGGGCCAAATCAAATAGTAGTAATGTGAATCTTCTTCTTCTTTTGCCACATTCCCGATGATAATAATAATAAATAATAACAATAATGATACAGATTTAGATTTGAAAAAAAAATAAAATGGGAAGACAACAAAAACAGTATACGCCGGTGTTGTGTGCATGTGAGGCTGATCGGTCCTCACGCTGAGCTCGCTCCCCTCCTGGTGCCCCCCCGGGCCCTGCCCCCGCTCTCATGACACCCTGGTGAATGAGAGGACCGCAGAGTCCTGCCGTCACCGCCCGGGCCCCGCGCCCCTCCCCGCGCCCCGCCCCGCACCCCGCCCCGCGCCCCTCCCCGCGCCTCTCCACATGCTCTCGCCGAACTCTGCACGCGGCTCGGCGTGGTATCCCCGTCATATGTCATCGGTGAAGCGTACACAGTGGTCACAAACGCTCCTGGCGGCCGAAAATGTCGACCCTGGTGGGTCCTACTGTCACCCCAACAAAACTAGCACTTTGATTGTGCTCGGATTCATCATCATTATTCTTATTCTTATCCTTATCCTTATCCTTATCCTCATTCGTATTCTTATTCTTATTCTTATTCTTATTCTTATTCTTATTCTTATTCTTATATTCACATTAAACACTGATACTCTCTGATATCAGCTGTCCGCGAAATAGCTGCATCGCCGTTCTGTAAGTCCACCTTCCACCTCCTACCTCTTTTCTTCATAAAAATTGGGTGGTGAACAGCGAGGAGGCTAGGAAACGGATTCGCTCGTATAGCAGATAAGGGAGGGAATGAATTCCGCTGGATGGCTGTGGGCTTATCCAATAAGTGGGGGAGACACGACGGTAGAGCAGGCGGCTGGGCTGGCGGGCAGGAGGGGGGAGGGGGTAAGGAGGGGCGGGCGGATGATACCAGCACAAGGAGAGAAGAATTTCACAGCTTTCCACAACTTTTATCAATGCAGGCTAGGAAAAGTTTCTTCAATTTCGGAGACCAAAACACTCGGCGAAGTCTGTCACACACCACGTCCCTTTACTTACCTCTTGGCCCCCGGGTTCAGAATAGACACGGCGAGCAAGAGAGAGAGAGAGAGAGACAGAGAGAGAGGGAGAGGAGAGAGAGAGAGAGAGAGAGAGAGAGAGAGAGAGAGAGAGAGAGAGAGAGAGAGAGAGAGAGAGAGAGAGAGAGAGAGAGGGGGGGGGGGACAAAACCAGGTTTCATTTGATCCCCAGCCTTGAGCTCGACACCGGGATTTCTCCACTAATGAGAGTTGTACAGTGGCGCCCGCACCCTCCCCTCGAGGAGCACGTGTCGCCGCGCCACGCTGTGTCCCGCACGGCGCACAGGAGCTAGGCGGCCCGCCGCCCTGCCTGCGTCACAGTATTACAGGCACTGGAAAAATTTAGTGCCTCTGGAAAGGCACTAAGATTTAGTGGCCCTGGAAAGGCACTAAATTTTGTTAGTGCCTTTGAAAGGTAGGACTTAGCACCTTTAGCTGACCAGCTGCGTATACTGCATACAAATTTAGTGCCTTTGCAAAGGCACGAAGATTTAGTGCCCCAGGAAAGGCACTATAAACTTAGCACTTGATTTTAGCGCCCCAGGAAAGGCGTTGCTTAGCACCTTTGTTTTTCCGGCGGGGCCTCAGAGTCCCGCCTCCTCTCACCCCGCGGTGCATTACGAGACCACGGCTGCCGCGGGCCGGGCCGGGCCGGGCGGGCTGCGGGTGGCGGGGACATTATACACCACTTTTCCTCCTGTGAACCCCTCGCTTCGCGCCTCGACTCTTACACTGTTAAACCAAGTGTGCAACTGTTCAACACCTGAATGTGTGCAACTTCCAGTCTCACACGTCCAAGTGTACAACTCGGTATTTGTGCAATTCCAAGTGTCGAACTTGCCAGTTGTACACTTGTCGGTGTTTAACTCGACATTTGTGCACTTGCACGTGTTCAACTGCCCCGTGCAACATTTCCCTTGTTAAACACTTGCAAGTGTACAACTGTCGAGTTAAACACTTACAAGTGTACGACTGGCGAGTTTGACACTTCTAATTGCACAAATACTGAGTTGCGCACTTTGCAACTGATATACTGGAAGTTGCACATTTACAAGTGTTGAACAGTTGAACACTTGGTTTCACAGTGTACCCACTGGGTGGGCATTGGGTATCTACTTGACTTATAATTTTGAAATGGTACCCTTGCGGTTAGCATAATAAAACAAACAAAAAGGTCACTATCTCGTGTCATTACTTTTGCTGTGTCCCTTGCAGAAGTCTTTTGGCCCGCTCTTACGTCTTTTGCCTTGATCCTTGGAGCGCAAGGGGAGGGAGGAGGGGGAGGGGAGGAGGGGAGGATGGGAAGAGGGGGAGGAGGAGGAGGAGGGGAGGGAGGAGGAGGGGAGGGGAGGAGGAGGAGGGGAGGGTGAGGGTGGTGCCGGCTGCCGCACTCAGCTGGCGCCGCGGCCTGGCGCTTCCTAAATCCCTCCCCGGAATGTTTACGCACGAGCGGGAGTGAGTGTGCGAAGGAACAGATGTGGTCTACGTACTGGCGGGGCGGGGCGGGGCGGGGCGGGGCGGGGCGGGGCGGGGCGGGGCGGGGCTGTATTGAAAAAGACGCCGGCGCGGCGTGGCGCGCGTGCTGTGGCCCGGGTCAGCCAGGGCGTCACACAGGGCACTGCTGGAAGTTTCATTTAGCCGCACGCGGTACCTTTTTGCTCCCGGGAGCGGTCCCATGAGGTCGGCTGTGGCCCAGGTCGAGTCGAGTCGACGATAGAGGCTGGGGCCAGGCCAGGCCCCACATGGACCCCGGCCGGGGGGCACACAAAGCGCTGGGCTGCCATGATGTGGTCGCCTAGCTCTACCAACGCTGGCTCTGGTAGCGGGGCGGGGCGGGGCGGGGCGGGGCGGGGCGGGGCGGGCGGGACGGGGCAGCGGCTACCCGTTTGAAGGCCCCAGGGCGGTGTCCGCGCCAGCTTGATTGGTTGGCGGAGACGGTCGGGGCTTTTCTTTTGGTCCCAGGAGGGAAGGCCCACCACCGGCCGGCGGTCTGAAATTGCTTTTATTAAAGAAACGATGAAAAAGGGGGAAACATATACCGGGTGTCCCAGAGAACACAGGGCAGTCAGTTGGGTTGCCTCTGCGCTGACCGCAGGCGCTCTAGGGCGAGAGGGGTGGGAGTAGGTGCAGGTCGCGCATCCCCCGCAGGGGACCCGCGACATCGCGAGGGGCCCGTCGCGGCTCCGCGGGGTGCGCTCCAGGACCACCCTAGCGCGTACGCCCCCCACACCTGCTGGGGTAACCATCAGAGGTGCCGTCACACTACTCCCCTCTGCAGAGACTCTAGCGGCTAGCTGCCTCCTACCACTCCCCCGCACTCCCCGCACTCCCCCGCACTCCCCCCTCGCCCCTGACCGCCTGCGCCCAGTGTATAGGCAACCCAAGTCATGACTGCCCTGTGTTCTCTGGGACACCCGGTATATCCAGGAATTTCGTTTGTTCTATTTTTTGTCGAATCCGTTCTGACATTTTTATCATTGAATTATTTTATGAACTCGGTTCACTGTTGAAAATTTCCACGGAAATTTGGACGGTTTTGTCCGGAAATTTTTTAGCCAGTGTGAACCGTTTTTTAAGAATACGGTTCGACCGTACCAATCGATTTACGGACCTTACCGTACTTCTAAAGTGCGGTGCAACCCGTACCCCAAAATCCGGTATTCTGCATATTTTTGCTAATACGGCACTTTTTATGGACACTTTTCCGGGACTCTCCGTACTCAAACAGGTACGGAAGCGGCCGTAATTTACAACTTCAGTTTTTGCCGTATTTTGGAGGTACGGACCACTCCGTAAAAAAAAAGACTACGGTGCTCTCCGTTAACCAATTTCGTAATATGCTACGGAATTTTTAACAGTGTTCTATGCAGTATAACGAATGTGGGAGTGATTCAGTCACAGGTATGTTTGGTGTGAGCAGTCGACGGGAAGCAATAAGCACGGCGTCGGGGGCGGGGCCGGGGCCGGCCCGGGGCCGGGGCCAGCCTCACACTGATCAAAGTGGATCCGCGTCCTCCCTCAAGGCCCAGCCAGTCCACCTCTCGTTGTTTGCTCCGAGTTAGAGACACAGGGCGAGGCAAGGGCGAGGCGCACGGAGCAGGGGCGCAGGGGAGTGCAGGGGCGCAGGGGGATGCGGGGGCGCAGGGGGTGCGGGGGCGCAGGGGGGTGCAGGGGCGCAGGGACGCAGGGGGTGCAGGGGCGCAGGAATGCAGGGGCGCAGGGGGATGCAGAGGCGGAGGGGGATGCAGGGATGCAGGGGTGCAGGGATGCAGGGGCGCAGGGGGTGCAGGGGCGCAGGGGGGTGCAGGGGCGCAAGGCCCCGCTAAGCGCCGAGTGCGTCATGACAGAAATCGCGACGCACTGATCTATTGCGTTTCGAAATCCGCCACCTTTTCGAGATCCGCCGCCTAGCCCAGCCACCCACAACTGCACTAGGGTGGGGAAGCCGGACTTACCCTCGGGTAGCCAAAGAACGGAGGTGAATTTTTTCCAAAGAATACCCAATTGAGTTCTTAAGAACTCACTAGAATTTCGTAAGAATTCTTCCACCCAGCTTGCTTCCTACTCTTTCTCTGTCCTATATTTACCCTGCCAATCAGTGCGCCCTAACCTCGTTTGTCCCGCACACCAGCCATAACCGGCACAACAAACCCCTCCCCTCCCCTCCCCGCCTTTACCCTGTTTCTGGACTCGTCTCGTTATCCCCGCCCCTGAACCGCTGAGCTCAGCGCCCTGTTGCCGGCTACACTGTAATTTAGGGGTGTACTCTGAGAGTATGCCATAGGCGTATGCTTCAGGAAACAGAGCGCCTTAAGGCGTACTCTCAGAGTACGCCTAGGCGTATTGATCTGGCACATCTTCATCATGACATGTATAGCATAGCATCCCCACAGCACAGCCGAGAGGTGTCTGCATGGAACGCGCCTTGTGTGGCGTCTTTGTTGACTCGGTTGCTGTGCTATCCATGCAATGATAAAGGCTGCACGGAAAAAATGACTTTGTTACGATGATCGACTCTGTTCGATGGGAGAAATTCAGTAGCTACTATCGAAAATCTGATACCAAAAACCAGAAAGTTTGTTGTCACGACCGAACACTTGCAGGATGAGAACTGAGCTGTGGTTTGTTCTCATCGTACAAGTGTCCGATCGTCACAACTGGCTCCTGGCTGTCGGTATCGCATTTTCGATACCAGTTATCGAATTATGCCCATCGAACAGAGATGATCACCACCACAAAGTCATCTTTTTCCGTGTGAGAGTGCGCCTATAGGCGTGCTCTGAGAGTATGATTTAAGGCGCTCTGTTTCCTGTAGCATACGCCTATGGCGTACTCTCAGAATACACCCCTAAATTACAGTGTATGAAGGCGAGAAAGTAGTTCGACTGGGCTAAAAAAATGCGTGGCCCCCTTTCTTCTGTTTCATTTTAAAATTTAAACTGTAAATGCAATCAAGAAATCAGTTTCTAAAACGAAAGCACACATACCTACCCTCCGGAAAGCGAAGAAATAACGCTAGATACTAATGATCGTTTACACAGTGAGCTAAAATAATTTGCATGGCTGGGTCCTAAAAGAGTGGAGAACTGGCTGACTCTGACAAAGTAGAGGAACGGTCCGCGCTTGCCTTGTTATTTCTCCCTTCCCTGCCGAGTTCAGCCACCATCATTTCAATTCTCTTTCGTTCCGCTGGACTTAATTCCTCTGCACACCACCGCTGCCTCATTAGGCCACTGGGCGCCACGCCCCACCTGCCCCACCTGCCCCACCTCGCCCCACCCCACTCTGCCCCAAAACACCCCTACTTGCCCCACACCGCCCCACCCCGTGCTACTGACTGGGCTACTCCCCGTCCTACGCAACCCCACTCCACCCCTGTGCCCCGCCCCGCTCCGGCTCGCCGGTGTGCGCCGCCCGGCCCCGGCCCTCCCACAGCAGGACTATACGGCATTAGCGGAGAGTCGCCCGCAGACACAGATTAAAACCATATTTATGCGGTCTGGTGCGGCAGTAATACTTGGGGGCTTAAACAGGGAGATCTCCGGACAGAGAAATTGTTTCCTCTCACTTTTCCTCTTTCCTCTTTTCCCCCCTCTCTCTCTCATTTTTACGACTGCCACGTCTCCCGGTTCGCCTGATCGCCTCGGATGGAGAGCCATCACCCGGAGAGTGGACAGTTAATTGAAGGCGGGGCTTTATGATCGCCTCCACCCCGCCCCCGCCCCGCCCCCGCCCTCGCCCCGTCCCCGCGGTCGGGGACCAGTTTCAGGCAGACGCCGGGCGACATATTGCACGCGGAGACGCCAACATAAACGCGATAGCACGCACTGTACGCGTTTCTAGCTGTCAGTAAACACGCGGCCAATTTAGACCCACCCCTGCCCGACCCCTACGCCACCCTGCCTCCAACTGCCACCCTGTTTGCCTTCACTTCCCGTGTGCGCCTCTGGGCCCCTGCAGACTGCTGGGTAGGCCGCGCGCCCGACACGGCGGCCGTCCGGAGGCCTACCTGCCGGGCGCTAGCCGCCGCGCCGCCACCGCCGCAGCCGCAGCCCAGCCCCGCTCAGAGAGAGAAACGGGACGTTCTTACTCCCCGTCATTCCATTTTCTTATATTATTTTGGACGGAGATGCACAGTTTGCTGTCGTAAAAAAATTCTCGGCCAGTCCATCCTTCTTGCACCACCGCGGGAGGGAAGGTGGGGCGAAAACGTACACTCCCCGCCGTAATACACCGACCAACCCACAGGCAGCCATGTGCCCCGCCCAGACCCACCCCGCCCCGCCCCGCCCCGCCCCGCCCCGCCGGCTGCCTCTGTTTTGCTCGGTCCACAGGTGGCGGGGCGGGTCCTCGGGCGGGGCGGGGCGGGGCGGGGGCGGCGGGGGATCGGGCGAAAATTCCCACACCCGAGGTAGACGGGTATCTCCGCCTGTCTGTACTTGGGCACAAGGTTGTCTCCTGTGAGGAGAGTTTGCCTAGTAGGCAGGCGGAGATGCCCGTCTGCCTCACACAGGTGTATACGTGGGAATTATTTGGCAACACTGGCCGGCCGGCTCCTGCTCACGTCGCGCCAACACCGTCGTGAGCACGGGACGGGCACGAGCACGGGCGCGGGCACGAGCACGGTCACGAGACACAGGCACGAGCACGGGCACGAGCACGGTCACGAGCACGGTCACGAGCACGGTCACGAGACACGGTCACGAGACACGGTCACGAGCACGGGCACGAGACGGGGGCATGAGCACGGGCACGAGACACGGGCACGAGCACGGGCACGAGCACGAGCGCGGGCACGAGCACGGTCACGAGACACGGGCACGAGCACGGGCACGAGCACGGGCACGAGACACGGGCACGAGCACGGGCACGAGACACGGGCACGAGACGGGGGCACGAGGACGAGACACAGGCACGAGCACGCCCAGGCCGGGCCGGAACTCAAGCAGCAGGAGGAAGGGGCGCCGTGGGAGGACGCGGTACGTGCGGCGCGGCGCGGCGCGGCGCGTCCCCGGCAGGGGACCCGCGGGGCGGGGTGGGGCGGGGCGGGGTGGGGCGGGGTGGGGTGGGGCGGGGCGGGGTGAGGGGCGAACAGCGCGGCATTTTATGCCTTTCCTCCGCGCGCGAGCGCTTTTGGGACGAAAGGAACCTGGCAGCGGCGATGCAGCGAGGCGGTGCGATGTCCGCGCTTATTGCTGCCATCGAGTTCTCGCAACTTCATGCTCCCCTTTTCTGGCCATTTAATTGTTCTGATCATGGTATTTGTTGTAATAATTTTGAACACAGAACTCAGCACAGCAATTGTCACATTCTACTCCCGATTTAAACTCTCTGGAAAGCGAGATTGTGAACCCAGTTAGCTACTCTAGAAACCCAAGTGTGTGCATGGCACGCTCCATTTGGAGTCAACTACAAGGCCCACTCTTTTTTAGAGCATGCCTGGCAAGCACGGTTTGTTTTTTTTAGAGTGTGCATTGTGGTTGACTCCAAATGGAGCATGCCATGCACACACTTGGGTTCCTAGAGTATTAGGAGAGCAAGGTAGAGTGACATCGCTCAATTAGGGTGATATTCTATGAAATGGCTCAGAATGAGTCGTTTCTCGGTATTTGTGAGTCGCTGAACCGAAGTGATGTTCGCTTAAGAGACTCAAAAAGAATCATTGGCATTGCTGAAAATGTCAGGATGGCTCTAATAGAGCAGAGTCAGTCAATCGCCTACAACATGAGAGAAGGGCATCCGTCTCTCATGCCTGCCACAGTGAGCTCATAAGCACGACGGTGTCACAATAACACACTCAGAGACACACTAAAACAAACACCGAGAGAAATATTTGGCCGCGCTGCGGGTACCTTTGCGGATAAGTCGATGCGCGCTTAGAGTTGGCAAAGCATGACAGCGCTGCTGACGGGCGCGGGCGCGGGCGCGGGCACGGGCACGGGCACTGACGCTGGCGGTACGGACCGGTGCGGAGCGGCGCTGTCCGTCCTGGGCTGCAGCGGGGCTGCTGGGGGAGCAGAGAGCAACCGGCTGTGCCGGGGGTAGCGTGGCGACTGAGCAGGCGGGAGCGGGAGCGTCAGCGGGCTGGGGCCTGCCCTGGCCCCCTCGCCCCCTGGCCCCCCACGGCACGGCCCTGTGCCGCCATGGTGCCGCGCCCCCTCCAGCCCCCTCCCAGAGCCGCACCGCGCCGCCCGCGGAGGGGGGCCGAAAGGGGGCCCTTCAACAACCCCCGCCTCTCCCTATCCCTACCTCCAGGGCCCCACGCAGGGCAGGCCAGGGCCCGCCTCTGTACTCCCCCTACTCACACACAAACACGCGCTGTCCCTCATCCTTTTGCTACCCCCTGTCCTGTCCCGCCCCCTCCCCCTGCATGGCCCCTCCCCCGTCCCCTCCCCATGTCCCCTCCCCTGTCCTCTCCCCCTGTCGCCTCCCCCCGTCCCCTCTCCCTGACCCCCTCTCCCCGCATCTCCACTGCTTGCGGGGACCCCGAGTAAAGGTGTTCTAGAAGTGAGTACAGTTTGGCTTTTACCAGGAAACTGCTGACAAGTTTTTCGTGTAACTTGCCTGCAAATTTCGTTTTGATTTCATATATTGAATCCTAGTTACAGCTCGCCTTCTTCCTCGACTGTGTCGTTGTGTGTTATTAACTCGACTTCCAGGTTTCCAAAAATCCAAGCAGCTCTTATGGAAAAAATACAGTGAGGCTATTTGTTTTTTTAGCTAAACTGCATATGCGTTTGTAAACCTGGACCTCAGTACGACCGTGCATTCGTAAGGTTGTGCGTTGCGGTGAGGAAACATGTTTTGATAAAATCTCAATCGCATCCCTATAATTTACTGTTTTTTTTTAATTTATTTTTTTTAAGCCAACACGGCATTATTTGTGTAACTCCGGGGTCCGTATTCAGCGCAGCGGACGCACACCAGCGCGCGCTGGGGGTGGGGGCGGGGCCGCCAGCCGCACCCGCACCCGCAGGGCCCGGCCCGGCCCGCGGCGCCGTACATACCTGGGGGCGGGGCGGGGCGGGGCGGGGCGCGGCGGGACCAGGTGCGAATGCACTGCCGCGCCGCGCCGCGTGATGCGGATTTCAAGGGAGGTAGGGAGAGGAGTGTGGAGGGGGTGAGGGAGGGGGAGGGGGAGGGGGGGAGGGGGAGGGGCTGAGGCCAGTAACCTGCCACTGGACGATAGGTGGGGTCACTGCAGCAGTCACCCAGCGGAACTCGCCCTGCCCGAGGGGGTATGCACTCGCGTAATAGTCGGGTCACTCTATCCAATAACGGCCTAATAGTATGCGTAATAGGAGCGTAATATCCAGATTTCTCCACATTTTAAGTAGTTTGTTTCGTTTTGGCCCGTTTTTGCCTATATCTGTACAATTTTGGAGCGTAATACAGAGTAATAGACGTAATCGTCGGGTCACATATTCTAAGAGTGAATACCCCCTCGGCCCTCCCTGCCCTGCAGCTTTACCCAGCACTTGTCGTGATAATTTAAAAATGTCCCTGGCCCTTAAGTAGATGATGTAAAGAAAACTTGGCACTAAAGAATGTAAAATTTTGAGTCACATCTAGACTAGGAGTACGTGCGGCAGGCACGTAGTTGCTGAGCGAAGTGAGTGTTAAAACAAAAGGATGGGGTTAATCCTTCCGCCGTGTAGATAAGCAACCTACACGGCGCCAGTCAGCATGGAGTAATTGAGAATTCGGGGGGGGGGGGGGAGAAGGGCAGGAGAGGTGGTGGTGGGACAACAGGCCAACAATCACCGTTCGTACTCTCAACCGAGAGAGGGGAGCATCCCCTCTCAGATATCCTGATGTAGAAAGTCCCGGACACCCACCCAATGTGATTGACACCAGAGGGGCAGGGCGCTGTGGCCTCCAATGTGCGGTTGTCCTGTGCGGTAACCTCGTGCCACTCCTGTGCCCGACGGGGGGAGGGGGGGCCATAGACGCGGGACGGTGACACCCTTCCCGAACCCAGAACGACATTATGAGTGTGACGCCTTTGTGGCAGGGGCATGCTGAGCATCCCCTCTGAGCTGTCCCCAGGTCGAAAGTCTCGGACACCCTCCCATGGGGTCGACGCTAGAGGCCCAGTGGCCAGTGGCCTACAAAATGTGGTTATCCTGAGCGGGGACCTCTAGAACACACTTCCAGAACCTCCCCCCTCCCCTCCACTCCACTTTTCCCCTCCCCATCCGGAGGTGAGATAAGTGCCACTAAGTATCATTAACATGATGAGTATAAGAATGCAGCTGCATGATATGCTGTCCGCCCCCTCCCTCAACCCCTCCTATCCTTCTGAAACAAGTTTGTCTTCACATCAACACTGATTTAGTGTAAACACTGTCAGCATAATTGTTATATTACAAGTACCGTTTCTCACCTAAATCCAATCTACAGTATCGCCCCTTGTGTTTGTGAGAGTCAAATTTCTATAAACTATTCATTTTTTAGAAATGAATTTACTCCGTATCATTACTTTTATAGAGCAGCTTTCCTCTCATTCAAATTCATAGCCAAAACGGATCAAGCAGTATGTTTGGTATAATACATAAGATAACTTGATCAGAAATCGTATCACTGGGAAGAACAGCAAAGGTTCGGAACAAAATCCTACTAAATTTCTCTGAATAATACCCATACAATTTACTTTTTCTAGTTGGGTTAAAAGGTTATAAGATTTTAATACTTTCACCACACTTTGATGTGTCTTCTTTAGTAGAATGAGACTCTAAATGTTTCTATTTAATATTTATCAATTAATAACCTTTTTTTTTTATAACAAATGTCTCTTAGCTCATGTCTAAAAGGAGCACACTTCTACTACAGCATCAATACCGTATTGGGGAAACCGTTTGGCTGGTAATTTGTGGTGGCTAAATAAGGAATCACAACACTTGGGTACCGAGCAAAGGTTTAAAACAAAATTTAGTTAAATATCAGAAAATAATGTCACAGCTAGTAACTCTCACTTGTCAGATCAAGGTGTTAAATGATTTTAATACTCAGACCAAAGTCTGCTGTCTCCCAGACAGAGCTGAGTGTACTCTATTGTAAACAACATTGTATATGTTGTTAGGTTATGTCACTCACCCAAATAATGAGTTCGGAAGTAAGTTGAAGCGATCCTGGCTGTCGTTTCAGCAATCCGTGACGTCCATTTCACAAATTCAGTACAATCAAAGGTATTTTTGATTAGAACTTGAGGCACACACGACAAATCACTCGCACACACACTTCTACAAAATGACGACACTTGAAACTTCGTGAGGCGACTACCACCACTCTAAAAAAACTATTGAAGACCGCATATTTCGTCGGACTGACAATTAAATTTCTAATTTTGATGTTGTAAACAGTCAAGGTGGACACCGGGCCCACCGGGCTTGGCTGGGCCGTCGTGACATATTTCGCGTGCTGCCGCTAGGTGGCGCTACTGGCGTCCCCACGGCGGAGCGCCTGCGACACACTGGATAGGCCAGCCCGCCAAGCAATCATGTGAAGGTGGCGGCCTATCCGGAGAGCCCAAGCGCAGGGGGAGGCAGAAATTAAATTCCTGGTAACCCAAATTTCGCGGCGTTACTGCCCGATGAGTTCATTGTGGGGCTAGCTTACCGGTGAACTCCTTTCGTTGCCTGCCAACCTTTCCGGAGTGAAGTTTACATGAAACGTTTCAATATTTCAAACTCTATTTATAGGAAAAGTCTGGACAAATATTGTAGCGCTGAAGTTAGTAGATTACGGAACACTACCGCTTTTTACGATTACTTCTGTACTTTAAGAGGAGAACCGGCTAACACAGAGAGACAGACAGACAGACTCACGACCAAGTACACTTCTGATCCCCTGCAGGAGTAAGCTTCGCTTCGCTCAGCGAAAACTGAGTTCTTGGTTAAAGGACAATGCCTTTCATCACGGAATCCACAAGGATGTATTGGATCAAGCCATATCTACTTGCGGATTCCGTCATCAAGGACATTTTATTTGAACCAAGAAATCGGCTTCTTCGGTGCATAAATACCGACCAGAAGACGAAATTATTTCTCTATGTGTTGTATGCAAGAGAATAAGTTAGGTGCTTCAAACTTTTTTCGGAAACTTGAGTGCACGCGTCGGCATTTTCCCGCTTGTGAAAAATACCCTAATAGCCAAACCCCTGGCACCCCCAGGAGGTTCGGTCCGTCAGGCCCCCCCGCCCAACCCCGCTCCGCCCCGCCCCACCCTGCCCCGCCCCGCCCAGCCCCGCCCCGCCCTCGGGCCTTGGGGGAGCTTGCTTGACGGCAGCCTTTGCGGACGATCGATCACCCGCCTGGAAGGCCTCGCAGCATGGTGAAAAGAGTTGGAGCCGATAACTCAACAGGGCCGGGCCGGGCCGGGCCGCGAGGAGAGAGTGCGAGTACACCGCCAACGCAACAGGGCGGCAGGGCGGTGGGGCCGGGGGGGGGGGGGGGGGTCGGACAGGCCTGTGCTTCCAACCCTTCCTTAGCACTCAACATGTACCATGACCGAGGGGGCCACCACTCTGTTTACTGACGTGCACAGGATTGCAAGATTACACGGATTACACGTGATTACGTACCTGATTTTAGGTGGTAAATCGTAAAATTTTAGGACATTTTCCATATTTTGTGCATTTTGAGGAGGGATTACAGTGGGATTACACGTGGATTACAGGGTAACCTGTACACAGGGTTACAGAAGTGGTTACCCCCTCGACCACGACAACTCCGACAGCAAATATCAGAGCTCTGCACGGTGAAAACAGTGTCTGATTTTTTGAGAGAAAAAA
Organism: Frankliniella intonsa; assembly: GCA_033675135.1. NCBI lineage: Eukaryota > Metazoa > Arthropoda > Insecta > Thysanoptera > Thripidae > Frankliniella > Frankliniella intonsa. The sequence continues at coordinate 14,820,985 of CM066253.1, forward strand.
GGGTAAGCTTTGAGGAACTTTAATAATTTGAGGGGACCTACTCAGATTTTGAGGGAGTCTCCTCAAAAAATGTGAAAATTTCCCTAAAACTTGGAGGAGACATCCTCAAAATCTGAGGATGTTCCCTCAAATTATAGGAGTTTATCAAAGTTTTCTCGTTTTCCTCAAACAAAACAAAACAAAACAAAACAAAACAAAACAAAACAAAACAAAACAAAACAAAACAAAACAAAACAAAACAAAACAAAATAAAAAAATCAGGCACTGTTTTTACCGTATGTCGTTTCACACATTCTTGACTTGACAGGAAGAATCTCAATGTCGTTTTCGCATGACGGAGACGCGTGGGTGGAGGGCGTGGCGTCACGACGGCCCTGGCCGTAGGTCACCGCACTGCACCGCACCGGTACTACACGCCGCCAAAGTGCTCCGGGGACCCGACCAGGGCGGGGACCCTCAACCTTGACCTTGTGGGCCGCGAGGCGAGGCGAGGCGGACCCCACCCACCCCCACCGCACCCCGGCCTCTGGGCCCGGCCTCCGGGCTGGTCCAGGCGGGGCCAGGCGGGGCCGCGAGGCGTGGCATCGCACGGTAACCCGAGCCGCGCGGGTTGACTACTCACCACCCCCTCCCAGTCCCCATCAATTCCCGACCCATCCTACGAGGAGCTGGAGCGAGCAGGAGCGAGCAGGAGCGAGCTGGAGCGAACTGGAGCGAGCAGGAGCGAGCAGGAGCGAGCTGGAGCGAACTGGAGCGAGCAGGAGCGAGCAGGAGCGAGCAGGAGCGAGCAGGAGCGAGCAGGAGCGAGCAGGAGCGAGCTGGAGCGAGCAGGAGCGAGCAGGAGCGAGCTGGAGCGAGCAGGAGCGAGCAGGAGCGAGCAGGAGCGAGCAGGAGCGAGCAGGAGCGAGCAGGAGCGAGCAGGAGCGAGCAGGAGCGAGCAGGAGCGAGCAGGAGCGAGCAGGAGCGAGCAGGAGCGAGCAGGAGCGAACAGGAGCGAGCAGGAGCCCTCCGCCGGCCAGCAGGGTCCGGCACGAGCCTGGCAGCCTAGCCTGGCAGTGCCCGGAGGTCGAGAGTGCCGGAGTATGGGCATCCGACAATAATAGTCGTGAGGGTTACGGAAAAAAATTTCCATGACAAATGTCGTAAAGTTACGACTTCGAGTTGTATAGTTAAGAGTATTTTTTGATATATACACCATTTGTAGATCACAAATTACGAAAAGAGTCGTAAATTTACAGAGATATTTTTTACAGTGAGAGGAGAGGGGAGGAAAGGAGAAAGGGGAGCAGTGGGGGTGAAACCCAGCCACAACGCGGGCTGATGAAATATTCATGTTTGGACAATTACTGTCGTACCTCTATTCCACCTACACCACCCAATGATACCCTACGTCACATTCCTCACCCCCCCCCCCCCTCGGGCCATGAGACTCTCAAACAGCTATGTCCTTGTCCAAAGCAGAAAAAAACGCCGAGCATCCCTTCACAAGTCACTATCAGGCCTTGTGAGGAGAGGAGGAGAGAACCAATCCAATGTGAGCGCCTGGGAGGTAGACACCCCGCCGACATCGGCGCTCAGAGCGCTGCCTATCTGGCGTTTGGCAGGAGACCAGAGACCAGCGCAGCCGCCCACACTCGCGTCAACTCGAAAATATTAGAGAAAATAACGGCCTGCTCTCTAAGGAGACAGGTGGTGTCTAGCAGGAGATTAAAGACGCATTGTATACACGAGGAAAACGACGTCTTGGTTTCCAACCAGTTTTGGAAAAACCAAGCAGCTCTTATGGAGAAAATACACGAGGTTTCCAGGGCTGCTTAAAAACCAGGACGAAGTTTTTTCCGTGTAAGTCGAGGGGGCAACCACTCCCCATCCTAGTGCACACGGGATTTCTACTGATTGCACAAGATTTCACTGTTAATTGATTGATGTGACGTCACATTCTTTTCACTGTAAAAACTGTCACATTCGTTTGGATGTAAGTGTCACATCCCTTTGAATGTGACTGCCGAATTTGCGGCGCTTTGCCCTGTCGATTCACGTTACAACAAATGTGACATCATATTATAACGAATGTGACAGCTTTTACAGTTAAACGAATGTGACGTCACAGGAATTGAAAACAGTGTTCTCTCAGATTTTGAGAGATTTCTCTGAGATTTCATGAAATTTCACAAGATTTATCTCAGATTTCATGCGATTTCATGAGATTTCACAAGATTTCACAAGATTTCAATGAGATTTCATGAGATTTCTCAGTTATATTTCGAAGGATTTCATCGCGATTTCCGAGGATTTCATCGAGATTTCCGCAGGTCCACAGGATTTCGCGACTGGTTGCCACCTCCGTATAACTATTGGAGAATAATGTAGATAAGTAAACTAAAAGCTCTGAGCACGCATTATTTAAACGTTTAAAACTATTTAAGAAAACAGGAACCCAGCCCCGAGGGGGTATGCACTCTCAAAACCTGTGACCCGACTATTACGTCTATTACGCTCTATTACGCCTCAAAAATATCGGGATTCAGCTAAATACAGCCCAAAACAACCCAAAAATAGGTAAATTTCTGAGAATTTCGACTATTACGCCACTATTACGCACACTATTACGCTTGCCATTACGGACAGAGTGACCCGACTATTACGCGAGTGCATACCCCCTCGCCCGGCCCGGTATGCCTCTGATTCACCATCGGGTTTGGTAGCGCCCACCACCTCCAGTAACAACCACACCTGCACACTCCGCCTGCATTCGTCTACGACTCCTCTCTCCATCTCTTCCCCCGGGAGGGAGGGAGGGGCGCAAATGTCTCCCTGGAGGCCCCCGCCTGTCGCCTGCGCGCCCAGCCGCGAGGTGGCGCCAGGGCTCGGTGACCGGTCCGTGGGGGTGGGCTGCAAGGGCGAGAGAGAGAGAGAGAGAGAGAGAGAGAGAGAGAGAGAGAGAGAGAGAGAGAGAGAGAGAGAGAGAGAGAGCCGTGCCGATCAATATCGGCGGGGTGGGGTGGGGCGGGGCATGCGCGCGCACTGCGAGTGCGGCCCTCCCTCCCCGCGCAGCGCTCTCGCTCTCTCGCTCCAGCGCGCCGCGGCTGGCGCCCCTACTCTCGCTCTCTCGCTCTCTCCCTCCTCTCCGCCCGCGAGGGGCTCACCGCCACCACCACCGGAGCGCAGCGCAGCGCAGCTCCCAGACATGTCCGACGAGTGACTGCGCGCTCTCGATTCTGAGGAAAAGTCAAGTTTTGTGTCGCGTGTTGCGAAGCCCAGCATTGCTGAGGAGAGCCGCCTAGCCGAGTGTCCTGTACTGTCAGGCACCTCACCTCCAGGTAAGAGAGGAGAGAGCGTTTCAGTGTCCTGGGGAGGGGATCGCGCTAATTTACCTGGGCTCGCGACGGGCTCGCGACCGCCCCGCCCCGCCCGCCATGTTGTCTCCCCCTGGAATAATAAACAAGCAGACAGGCACACTTTCATCAGTGTGCACAATCAAGCAGTGTCCTCTGAATCACGCAGACATGTTCCAGCGCTGTGTCAGCAGCACCCAAGAATACACTGGTCAAAATAATCCCAAAGTACTGTATTTGCTTTTAGGTACCTCTCGCTCTCCATGTCCTCTCTCCTACCCTCTTTCTCTGTAGAGTGCAGCCTATACCACTTTGTGTTGGGACGAGCCTTAACGAATTTACAGTTTATAATGGAACACATTGCACGGGAGTAAATCATACATTTCTTTCAAATTTTAGTGGAGAGCGTGTTAAGTTGTGATTAGACACAACAAACCAGCTGGTGTTAGACTTCTTGATACTGCGTCAGGTAATGTTTGATCTGTTGGGTCTACATTCGGGCCGTCTCCTACCCGGCTGACTTGTTGCCATATACTCTGTCCACTAAAACAGCCGCGAGCGGGAGGTATCCCCCCCACCCCCACCCCGCCCCGCCCCCGTGGTCGCACTTGGCGGGTTGCCTAACTCGACGCCGCCAGGCGCTGGTCGCTCAGTAGCTCATACGCAGTAGACGCCACAGGTTACACACGAGCTCCCTCACTCAGAGAACCATTTAGTTGATACAACCAAATCAGGGCCGTAGGAAAGAAAATCGAGTACTTGAAACCGACTAAATTTTAGTACGCACATTTTTGACTAAATATGGTCGAATTAACCAAAACTTAGTTAAACTGACTAAATTATTTTATCAGTGCGAACAAAATTTAGTTCATAGAGCTAAAATTTGGTCTGTTTTAAATTTCGTTTCCTTGACTAAACTGTTTTGTGGGTGCTCTGTGCTCTGCTCAGGATGAGCGTGGAGCTGCTGGTGGCCATGAACGCCTCGTGCGGGGCGTGCGCCTCGCTGGGGCCGCCGCCGTCCGCCATCCTGACGCTGCCGCCGCCGCCCCTGCCGGCGTTCCTCAAGGCGCCTCAGGCTCAGGACACTGACACTGACGCGGACCAGCCCTGCGACCTGCAGGCCGTGCAGGGGCTGGGCGGGCTGCCCCAGGTGAGCAACCGGCGCGGCGGGACCAGGACGTCGTCGAACAGACCTTTTATCCAGACCGGTTATACGTACACTAGCCCAAAATACCGCGAATTTTGTCCGTCGGCAATTGGGTCATGATCTCTGCAATTCTGGCGACGGTAGTCGATGGAGGAATGGTGTTAAAAAATCGACTATCGTGGCCCGATTTTCGAATTTTGTTCACGTTTACGAGGTTGTCGAGGGAAACGTATAAAAATGCGGCGTTGCCACATCGTTTGGATAAAAGGTCTGTAGCTGCGTGCAGATACGTGGGTGTCTGGGGTGCCTTGGGTGTCTGGCCTATGGCGTTCAGTATATCCCAGACACCCCAGGCACCCCAGACACCCACGTATCTGGACGCAGCTTGTGGCTCGGCCCAGGTGAGCCCGGGCCGGGCAGCTGCCTCACGTGCAATTCTTCTCTTACTCACAGACGTGCGACTGGAGCGGCGGGCGCGCCGGCGCCCCCGGGGTGGAGTACGTCGAGCTGCCGCGGCAGATCGGCGGCATGGGCGTGGGCGCGGACGACGACACGTGGTTCCTGGTGCTCGTCTCGTGCAGCGCCGGCGTGCTCCTGCTCGGCGCCATCCTCGCCATCGTCCTCATGCGCTGCCGCCAGTGAGTGACCGTACTGCGATCGACAAACACGACGCCACATTTCAGTGTCACTGTCTAAAATTTAACCTTAAAAATAATTGCGTCTGCAGGGGACGCGGTAGCAAATGCGTTCTCTCGCTGGACCCGTCCACGCTGGACGGCCACGGCGGTAAGTCGTCGAAGCTGGTCGGCGGGGAGGTGCTGTACCCAGACCCGCGGGCGCTGTGGGCGGCGCTCACGCCCTCGGGGGGCACGCAGCACTTCGTGGGGCCCTCCTCGCAGCACGGGGGCGCCCTGCCCCTGGCGGCCCCCGCCCCCGCCCCCGCCGCCCCCCCGCACCTGCAGCTCACCCAGCGCCACCTGACGGCCCCGTCGCCTCCCCCGTCGCCTGCCCCGCCCGCCATCTCCGCAGAGCCCGAGTACGCCATGCCGCTGACTGCCGGGCCGCCCCCGCTCGAGCCCCCGCCCCCGCCCCCCGTGCGCCTCGCCGCCTTCACGCCCCCGCCGCCACCGCAGACCCACGGCACCCACGGCCGCCACAAGCACCCCCGCCAGCACGGACACGTCAACAAGATGGCTACGGTTAGTAATTTTACTAGGACGTTTGAACACGCTAAGCCCCGAGACGTTCTTAAGGCAAAGTTTCCCACTGGCTAGTGAGTGACTCAATGACTCAGTATGTTCAAACTCACTTCTGTAGGCGGACCCGCTTGTAGGCAAGGTGATGCAGGGGGCAACACGAATGAGAGTCTGAACATGATGACAGCTGAAACGTGACGTATCAGGTGTCCGAAAAGCCCGACGACCTTTTCTGTGTAGCTAGACTGTGCCTATAGAATAGACAAGCTCGACCGCCTACCTACAGACAGAGCAGAGGCGCGCGTCTCCTCCGGGTGTCTGGTGTCTGGTGTCTAACGCGCTCCTCTCCATCCCCTACAGCTGAGCCACCACGCGAGCTTCGGCGCGGGTCTGGTTGCTGACGCCAACAGCAGTTTCGACTTCGACAACTCGGGCTTCGTTGACTCCGACGACCAGCTCCTGGGCGGCGACCTCCACGATGGCGGCGGAGGCGGAGGCTACTCGTCGGCCCTGGGCGCGCTTGGCTACTACCACACGGTCGGCGGCAGCAGGCGCGGGCTGCACGTCGGCGTCCTCAGGCCCAAGGTGTCGTCTCCGACCCGCATCGCCAACCCGAACCTGCCGCCGCTCAACCTGCACCCGTCCGCCACCGGCGCGTCCACCCTGGGGGGCAGCTCGTCGTCGGTGGCCTCGGGCCAGAGCAGGCGGTCGCTCCGCCGCGCCGGGAGGGACGGCCGCGAGGCGCGGGAGGCGCGCGAGGCGGCGCGCGAGGCCCGGCACGCGGCGGAGCGGGAGAGCCGGCACGGCGCCGACCGCTACCTCCACCACCACGCCAGCAACGGCACCCTGGCGCTCTGAACAGAACAGCTCGCCAGCAGCCAGCATACGGTGCAGTGCACAGGGGCAAAAAGGACAAAAGTGGGCAAAAATGTTTTCTGTGCGAAACCGAATTATGGGAGCAAGAGCCACCCATAAACTAAGCCGCTGAATTTTTGGACCCAATTTCACCAATAAAGTTGTCACCCTTGGGATTTTTTTTTCCATTTTGAGTGTTTGTAGGCGTTTTGCGTACAACAGACATTTAAATTGGCCAAATTGGTTTATGCTCCCGCCCCAATTCAGTTTCGCACAGAAAAAGTTTTTTGAGCACTTTTGGCCCACTATGCACCTCCTCACCATGCCCGCCTAGTGATGGGGGAAGCTGGGAGTGGACACCTTCCTGTGGTGTGCCTTGGTCACAGTAATTGCTGGACCACTTTGTATCATTGGAAACTAGTGGAGGTCGATAAATGTGCTGAAATGACTTAAGCAGTAATTTTTGTTTTGAACTGTACAGCTGAATCAAGTCATGCGTTACTGAAAAATCAATATTTACTAGGAGTGAGGAATGGAGAGATGCGCACAACAGTTTCAGATATCTGCTTGCTTTTTGTACTATTTTGTGATATTTTAGGTTTCGGACAAAACATAATTGGCAGGCAGTCTGTGCAATAATGAGGCAAACTAGGCTATAAAAGGACAGCCAGCACCTAATTATCTTGATAATTTTATCTATACAATATTGAGAATCAAACTGTATTACCGGCAGTAAGTTTAATGAAATGACCCTCACTTCCAATTTTCTTTGTAATCAGTTCAAAGTCAAGGTGAAAATAACAGTGAATTTATTTCCTATACACAGATGTCTTTTCATATTCAGCTTCATTTCTGCAGGTTGCCAAAAGGTTTCACATTTTCATTCTCAGATGTATAGTGAGACATGTTACATTTAATCTTATTACAAGAAAGTGTTCACATCAAGCTAGATCATTTTCAAATTTTTCAAGATTTGTTCATTAGTTACAAATACTAACATTTCAACAGTAGAGTAAGTGTTTACATTTTAGTTACCAATGTATCTTATTGTAGGAAAAATACTTTAAATGTGGCAAATTGTTTATATACTTTGCATATATTTTTGACTGATGAATTGTTATGTTAATCCATTACATTATTGGTTATTTCCACTGGAATTGTTTTGTTAATTTGTGTTAATGTCTTTGTTTAAAATGCCATTTTACAATTAATTATTAGTGCCTGCTTTAGAATAATTGTAAGATTGTAATGATTGTACTGCAGTTGTAAAATAATTGTAGTACTTTCTCCTAGCATTAAAGCCGTCTTTTCAATTACATATGCTGGACTATGACTGGTATTAGTAGAAATAGGTTGTATGCAACTACAACTACTGATACAAACAGAAGTAAAAAATTTAAAAAGAGATCGCGCATAGGTTTAATGAAAGGCAACCATCAATAAGCAATTGGATATCGGAAACTTCAAACTTAAACCCAGACAACAATTCAGGTATGCAACAAGTTTTCAATTTTTAACAACAAAATGTCTATTACATGATAAAAATACTATTAATAAGAATTCCATTCCACAACCTGAATATCATGTAAAGCAATATTTCAAATAATAAGTCCCAGGAAATGAGACAGCTCTTGAAGCAAAAAACAACACAAATAAATAAAATGCAAGAAAGAACCTAAGTTCATATTGTTCAGTCACGTGACAGATTTAACTCGCTGAGGAATTATCACAAATGTTCCATGATAAAAGAGGGCAGAAGAGGGAAGTCCTCCCTCTTCAGCGACTTCACAGAATAGCACTTCTACGGTGTTTAAGTTACTGATTCTCATCACATAGCTTCCACCATAACATTTTTGGATTGACTTGAGCTTTCTCCCTTGTCCTTGCCCTCATTTTCTGAAGGAATATCATCTTGCCCACGAACTCTGATGTTGTGTTTCTCTTTGTATTCATTGATCTCTTTACCCTTCTTGGTGATTTGTTCATTATAGTCCGTCATAACTTTGTTAATCTGAAATTAACATGTTATAAATAACAATCAACAATAACCCCATAAAACAAAAAAAAGGAAGTTGACAGCAGATCAACTTACCGAGTCCTTCTTCATTTGAAGCTGAGGTAGAACATCTTTAACCGTTCGCTCACAGAGTACACCTCCAATCAGTTGAAAACATTTTCGATCACCATCTAAGTCTTTCATGGTATCAACAACAATTCTGTAAACAAACACATCAACATAAAAACACAGCATTTTGAAGACACTTAGCAAAATCTTTTATCCTCAAAAGTAGTTAGGTTATGACATCAAAGCAAGGAACTGCATTCAGACCACAAAAATGAATAAAATGATAGATTACAGGGTCATAAACTGCAGACATTTAAAAAATCTGTGACAAGGGATATTTGATAACCAATGTCGGTCCATTTAAAAATTTCAAAGAAACAATAAACGAACGTTGAGGCGCATGGTGTGCCGAAGGGAAGGATAGGGCTCCTTACTTGTGTTCACTGAGTTCAAGTTCCAGCTCCGACAACTTAGTGACGAGGACTCGCTGTTCATTACGCAGGACCTGGAATCCATTGTAAATTTCTTCCTGTGTTAATGCCTTCCCTTTGGAAGATTTCGGTTTGCTCTGTCCTTCTGACGCCATGATTTACTAAACTACCTAAACAAGAATGAAGAGAGCGGAGAAGAATCATGGAATAAGAAATTCAGGATGCAAGAAGAGCTAGTTGGGGAAGGCGATGACGGAAGCGGAAATGACCTGCGGGAAGCATAGCTGTGTTGTTTGTTCAAATTTTTGCCCTTCCCCGAATCGTTTGCAAAAGGCCCAAAAGTCATCCCTATAATTATGTAGAAGATCTGTCCTTGGCGACACTCGCCATTTCTGTAATATTTATGTGGGATCCCGAATATCTTTTACAACATAAATCCTCAGTTCTGGGTGACTAGATTATATTTCAATCAAATGCATAAAAATAATTGCTTTCTTCACAAAAATTGAAATTCTAGACAGGTTTCCTAACAAAATTTGTCAGTGAAAAAGATAACCAAGATATTGCGATGCCTCGATCTTGTAGTGACAGCTTTTACATGCAGCTTATTTACGAAGTATGTTGTAAAACATTGGCTTACTGTGTCTTATACTGCTTGATGCTATCTTATTTTTTTCCTTTTGCTGGCCCTTAGTATCTTTTACACATGGGACTAGAGAGTACTGCTGCTAGCTTGAAGGAAGAATGCAGAATATGTGATTACCCGATCCCGGAAGAAATTTCTGGAGTACGGAGATGTGATATAAGTAATTTGCTTCAACGTTTTGATGAAGAAGATGAGGCAGGATTTTTGAAGGTGACTTAAAATTAACTGCTGGATTAGGGTCTTTTTTCTGTATTTTAACCTAAGTGTTTCTCTTGGTTTCAGATATTGAATTCAAGTATTCCACTACAAGCAAGAAGTTCTTATGAGGGGAAAAAGATCATTGCAGACCTTCTTGTATATTTCTCTGCATTATCTCTTCTGAAAGATTGCAATGACCAAGGAAATCCATGGATGAAACCACTAGTCCATGCCCCACCTGCATTATATCAAAATTGCGAAGCCAGATCTGCTGGAATGCTTGTGCCAAGAATTCAAGGCAGTCACTCCCACACAAGTACCAACTCAGAAACTCTTGAAAGAACTGAAGTTTTCAAATGTTGTGGTCAGAAAGTCTGTACCTGTCTCAACCCTGTAAGTTAACTCTGTACCGTATAAATATGAAGTGTGTTCAGAATATTATAAAAGTTCATCAATCATACAAACTAGCCCAGAGAAGAGATGCCCGGAGCAGTAAGGCCAACAGCATCACAGTGTCGTGCTGAATCCTCTCGACGACCACCAGCTCATCCCTGCATGCACACTCTGTTGGAGTATCTAGAAACTGAATGTGCAAACCTACGGGAAGATCCTTACTTCATACCATACTTTGCCCTCCCATTTGTTTCCAGTCCACAAACTCACTTCCAGTATAAGCACATTTTTCAGGTACAATTTTGAGCTGGGCATTCGTGATTGTCAATTTCACCAAGGTCACATTTTATTTAAATTTTATTTGCCTATGACTTACAGGGATCCTGGCCCAAAAATATTCGAAGAAGGTTTTGGGACTTTTTGGTTCATTATAGACAAGCTGCTGGACTTCCTGGTATAGTTCGACTCCTACCGTCTAGTGAGGTGCTTGTCTCAAATTTTCTTCTATAAACTAAAGGAGCTTGTTAGCCAATTTATTTTAGAGGAAAAGCCAACTTCTTCAAACCCCAAGAAAAAAGAAATAGTAAATTTTCAAGAAACAGCATCTAAGTATTCTAGTATTATTTATGTTTTGATCTTAAAGGTTTTGAATTCTTCTGAAATGAGATCATTGCACGATGAGACCATCTGCTTGTCCGAGCACTCAGTATCCTGAAGATTACAGACAAGATGCCTCATGCCTGATGGATTGCCTATCTTCCAGGAGATCCGGAGGTTACCGCCGGCAGCTCACTCGTTCAGTTTGGTGATCTAGTTTCTAGTTTACAGTCATATTAATAATAAATAAATGTATATGATCTCTTTTCACGTTTTGATAAACCTTATGAAATTGAACTCTACTGCAAAGATCCATAAAAAAGTCACGTAAACTGTTAAAGGCAAGAACCAGCAAAGACTTGTAAAGAGGGAAAGAATGATTCACGAGACCTATTTTTTGTTATTGTTTCTGGAAGGAAGTGGAGTGCAGATAAAATGATATCCCCAGCTCCACTGCACACATCTCGTGCTCACTCGTGCGTCTCGAACTTACCCGCGTTTCCGATTGTCCCCAATACCAAGGTTTCTCATACTTCCCTACCGTGGCCCCTGGTCGCTCCACAGAAATGATATGGCTGCCATCGTGAAAGGTTTGTTTCTGTCACATGACATCTGACAACGTTAACTTTTCTGCAGTTTTCATCTCTTCACGATTCCTACTTTTAAAGTTAATTTCTTACAATTTGTTAAAAGATCCGTTATGTGTGGTGATTTTGTAAGAATTTGCACATACCGACATGAATAGGAAATTACTTTATCTGGAAGATGCAACTTGTCCCCCTTAATGTACCTATTTCAGGAGCTCTTTATCATTAAAAACAAATAAAATCCACATTAAAAAAAATATTTACAGATGCTGGAGAGATATGGACTCGTCTATTTGACCACAGGCCATATTTAAGTGGAGAAATAAAGTTTTTTCTACGTGAGTTTGAGGTACACAAGAGTGTTCATTTTCAGTTGCATAGATTATTTTCTTTTGATTTTATTTATGTATTTTTCTGCTTATAGGAAAAGCGCCAAGACCGTGAAGTAGAAAGACTTTTTGTTGTTTTAGAGAGAGTTACTGAGATTCGTGACACTCAGTTAGATCGCGTGAAGCATAGTGGCGAAACCTACCTGCCTACCCTCATCACAAATCTAGATGCCGCCCTTAATATGTGCAATCGTATGATTAAAAGCGAAGAAGAACATTTAGCTGTTAGTTATCGAAATTTTCTTATTAGTGGTTGGGAAAAGTAAACTGATGCACTAACCTGCACTAACCAATTTTGTATCTTGCAGGATAATAGTTTAGAAGCAAAGCGAGCCTTGAGAAAGGCTGACTGGCAAAATTTCATTTCTGATATGGCCGGACGTTGTTCCAAAGTAGACTCAACTTTTCAGGAAAAGGAAGGTGAACTTCGAGAATTTTATGAAGATCTGGAGGCCAAACTGCATATTGTGAAGTGAAATTTACTGAAAACTAACATTAAACACACAAATTAAGAATGGCAGAGAGCAATATGATCAAAATTGTACCCTCAGTACAATTGAGGGAATTTATTCAGAACCAGCTTGTTGACACTGAAAATATCCCTGAGAGGATCAAACAGCTCTCTAATCCGCAAATACCACTGAGGAAAAGAGGAGGGAAAGTAACCTTGTCTCTTCCTGAATCTACAAATGAATCTTTTCTTTATGCTGAGGACTTCCATTGGTTGTACAATCAAGTAAAGAAACTGCGTGAAAGTGGAAATGAGTCCTCTGGAATCTTCCTGCACAAGCTGTTAGAGGGATGTGAAATTGTTTTGCCTCAGCCACCGGTCATTGAAAGGTACTGATCTTTTATGAAATACACCCTCATTTTTCAAATGTATTTCTTTAACTTTATCAGCTGTAATCCTTTTTTTTTTTCTTCCCAGGAATCCTGAGCTAGAGGCGAGAATACAAAGGTTAAAAAAAGAGCAAGAAGATAGAGAATATAAAGCTATGACCAAGAATGTTGATAATGTCAGAATTCGCCACCCTGACGACAGTATTGGCTATCAAAGTACGTAGGACAATCCCCCACCCCCTCTTTTCTTACTTAAATTCTTTAATTTTAAAATTTATTTCTTTTTGTTGCAGTGAAAATGATCAACTCCCACATTATTGCTGTAGTGCAGTTCATTGTGTCCGTTGGTGCAGGGTTCACCTTTGGGTTTCTAGGAGTTCAACTGATGGTTGGGTCTTTGGACTTTGGATTTAGATTACTCCTTGGTGTTGCTTGTGCATTAACTATAGCATTAGCTGAAATATACTTCCTTGCTAAAAAACTTAGTGAGGAGTATGAAGATGCTGCTCCACTTCCAGTTCAACCTATGAAGTCTGTCACTCAACAGATTGTTTCCAAAAGTTTAGAAGTCAATACTAAACAGCATAGAGATTAATTATAGGTATTTCATCGCATTTATTATTCATGTAAAATTTTAAATAAAATAAATTGGTTTAAATTATGAGAAGTACTTTATTCAATCAGATCAGTACATTGAAAAGTTGTGGGTTCATTATTGAAAGACAACAAAATAAAGGAAATGTATAATGCCTATTAATGAGGCATCATACTTATGCGCCAAGACATTCAACATGCCCTAAATTTCGCTCAGGATTAAAGAAAAACATGTTATTGTGAGGAGCTTCATGTTGGGATAAAGCTTTGATAATTTCTTGTGATAATACTCCACCCACAATAGCACATACTGGGCCTACCTCAGCAAACACCAAACTGAAAAGTACACATTCATTTATTAATACAGTTGTTTCATGGAATTTTAAAACGCAGAAGGTAGTAAATAAATAAGTTCCTACCTCAGTAAATTATCAGGAACCTTTTCATGTGGAATAGACATTTCACTCAAAACTTTGTTTTTCAGCTTGTTGAGTTCTTCCATATCTGCAGCTCTAGTGCCTGGAGCTGGATCTCTCTTTTTATCAGATCGAAATTTAAGGAGGACTAAAAATAAAACAAAAACAGTGAGGTGGAAAGTGTAGAAAGGGAAGCATTACATAATAGCAATATAAGTAAATTACTTTTCATCAAAAAGTATGATGGTTCTGATTTCTTCAATTTTTTGGAGTAGGGCTCTTCTGTCCAATCTACATCCAAAGCATTCTGAAGTGGGACAAAAGTTACAGAACGTTTGACTGTAGTTTTGATAGTTTCTGCCTTTAAACGTTTTGCAGCAGGTTCTTCAGCAGCAGTTGGTTTACATTCTGTTATTTCTCTGGAAAAGAGCACAAATAGTAAACAGGTTTGGAAGAAATAAATAAGATTATGTAATATTTTGTTAATACTTACTCAGCAAAGTCATGAGTTTGTAGGTCAGCAAACATAAAGCCAAAGAAACCAAACACATCTCCGCAGAAAAATTTGATACCTTTCTCTCGGCAAATTTTATCTAAACGTAGTAACTGATCAGTAGTGCACTTGGTGGCGCAAATGGCTTCAAAGTCATGGAAGTATTCATCTGGATGATCACAAACTGCTGTTGTGTCTGAAGTCACATTTACCATTGGATTCAAATTCTGAGTCCGAGCCAAAGATGCCTCAGCTCTCTGAAAGAAAAGAAAAAAAAAAACATCAGAAAGAAGTATTCCCTTATGATAGAGGGGCTAAAATCAGACAATACAACGACATAACTTACATTTGTCCCAATCTGATCACGGGGAACCAAAAATTGTGAACAAATGTCTTCTTGAGAAGCAGCACCATCGTCAAGAAGTGTGACAGATTTCACGCCAGCAAGCGTTATGTTTTTGGCAACTTCTGCTCCCAAACCTTTCAAGCCAATAATTAGAACACGAGATGCGCGCAATCTTGAACAATGAAAAATAAAAACAGTCTGAGTAAAGGGAGATGACACATTTAACGTGAAAACAACTGTCAAATGAATTCCATACAATGTGGGGCGTAAAATCAGATAATACATGTCATAATACAGAGACAATTTCTAACCTCTTTTGTGAATCCAGACCCCACAAACGAATTTGTCTATCGTATTGCTCTGCCTCAGCATCTGTCAACTCGCTTGAGTTAATTTCCACCATGTTTGAATCCACCTTGGAAAATCAGTAGAATAGTTTCACTCGCTGTGTCCGTAAGGGTTCGCCAGGAGCCAAGAACCGGCGCGCCGGCGTTGATTGATTCCAAGTTGCCTGTGAACTGGGTACTGGGAGGCGGTGGCGCTGGCAATGCGGGCAATGCCGGTATGCCGGTGCCGCCGGTGGCCTGCTCGCCCTCTCCCCTCCCTTGCTCGCTGCTTTGACAGGTTGGGGGTTGTGGGGGTGTGGTGGTGAGAGGTGAGAGAGGAGGGGAAGTGGTAGTGGTGGAGATGACATGCATATGGTCTGTTCTAATTGAACAAAAAAGAGAGGGAGAGGGACACAGGGAAGGAGCACATCAGAGACAAAGTAAAATTTTTATTATTATTAGTCAAAGGAATGATTTGGCAAGTAGCAAATAAGATTAGCTACAAAACACATATAGTTCACAAATCATTCATAGAATGGCATTTCATGATAACATTAGGAGCGAGGGGTTTGCATGACAATCACATTAAAAAAAAGGGAGAGAAAAAAAACAATAACTGCTTGCACTCTGTTGATTGCAATTTAAGTTTAGTACAGCAGAGAAACAACTTTAACCCAGTGTGAGAAATTCGATGTAAGTAAACTACTGAAATTGACTTTCTATGCGCTGGGTCAAAGTAATTGCAATGGGCCAAAATCACCCTGATCTACTTTACAGCAAATGATTTACATTTTGTTTCTTCAGAAAATCTACCTGCCGAGCAATATGTTACATAGAAATTATTAGAGAAATGTGTTGCCGTATCAACAAACAAGATTAGCACAGAAAATGCCATTAAAAATACATAACAAGTCACTTGCCGTTCTAACTTACTTGACCACAAGCACAATAACTTTTAATGAACACGCAATCCCATTGAAAATTGTACGAAAATAGAACTAGATATTTTAAAGGGCGGAGAATTAGAAAAATTAATCATTAGGAATTACTCAGTCAGTTAAAGCACAAACCCTAAAAAATGAATCAGTCCATGAAATATGTCTATGTAATGGAATTCATAACAAATAACAATAAAAGTGTAGCCCTTAAATAATTTTTTTTTAAAGAAAAAGCTTAACACCCAACAAAGTACAGGAAGAAGAAAACAGAGAATTGGTCTGAAGCCTGTTGATTGACGTTTACCTGCTCAAACAGGATTTCATTGAAATTTTAACAGTAAAGCCTTCAAATAAAAATAAATTATAAAACATAAATACAAGATAATAAATAAAGTTGTCTCTAAAAGGACAATTAATAAATAAAATAAGAAGACATGAGCATGGAATTTTATTACAAATTAGGACTGCAAAAAGCACCAAAAGAAAAGTGGGAATGTTAGAATAATAAATGTTTTTCAGAAATGTAAATTTAACAAAAAATACAGACAGGTCAGCTGAAATTTAAAAGTACTAAAACTAGCTTTTATAAGGTGATGTCAAAGGAAAATATTTGGGCATTTATGTCACCTAGTCGATGTGTATTAGCTTACTGCTAAGTGTTCAGGTAGTCAGTCAATTTTACTTGAAATACTTTTGTCTATTAATTTGCATTGGTTCAATCATTTCCTATAAATATCACATTCGGAATCCTGAGAAGACACAACGTCTGCAATACTAAGGATAAAGACATAATAGGTATTCCTTCAAATTTTATGATCTAAACAATTACACTGCTGAATTTGGACTCAAATTTGTGCATAAAGAATATGCATTAAAAACAAGAAGAAGGAAAGACGAAGAATAATTTTTAGTCAGTAATGCTAAATGTTTGAAAAAATTAATAAAATGAATTCATAGTGCTGAATAATGGAAGTAGAGAAGTAGACAGTAAGTGGATAGCGGCCTAACTGAACTGATATGTTTCTTAAAGTAGCAAAACTACCATCAGTCCTCATCAACATCAACAAATCTTCCATGAACTGTAGAAGACTGATGGTAGCGCCGCCTAGAAGCAAAATCTTCATTGTCCTCATTTAACTGAGCAGACTGAACTTCAACACCAGGACAAACTGGAGTGACCACAATATGCTCATATTCTTGAACGCGTTTGCTGCAAACATAATATTACATAAAGTTAATTTACATTTTAAGGAAACACAAAAAATATCATCCACTTAACATACATATAGCTATGTACTAGGTTAGACATACCCCAAAGCCCGCAGGATGGCCTGTTTTAACCAACGGAAGAAATTAAACTCTGCTGAGACACCAGGTTTTACAGCAGGATTGGCTTGTCCTATGTAGAACCACACAAGGAACAAAACTCCCATATTAATCAAGGCATATCCCCAATGAACAAGGAACATCATACCGATCTTCAGAATAGCCTGGAACCAAATTTCAAAATAAGCAACAATTTACATAGGTAGTTTTCATGCTTTTGACATGTTTGAAGGGTACAAGAAACATTAAATTACACACAGACGCAGTTATCCTCATCCAATATTCATGGCTGTTGAAGTTCCAACTATACTGCATGCAATTTTATAAAAACTAGCACTGAATACATACCCCGAGGAGAGATGCCCATCGATTGCACAGACTTGAATACCAGTTCTGTGGTTTAGAATGAATGTTGGTTTGTTTGGAATCGTTTGGAAGGTTTGTACCAACTTCCACTGCTGTTACTGCACTACCAGTCACACTCACAGTATCTTCAGGAGAGGAAACAGCACTGTGATCAGATGTATGGCTACCCTGCAAATTGATAGCATTTAATTTATATTTTGAACAGGTATCTCATTAATTTTGTATGGAGAAAACTTTCCTACCGTTCCTTTTTTGTGATGCAAACGCTCAGGAAACAATTTATCTAAATCACTATGAAAATGTCCATCAGTTTGAGAATCTCGGCCCGCGGCTCCATAGCCATCCCGGGATTCAAATGTAGGACTTTGTTCACTGTATCTGGAAACATAATAATAAAATTGTATTGATGAATGCTTCTTCACTTGATTAGCTAAAATAGCTAATCAAACTCAAGTAGTAGTCAGTCTGTAAAAATGTCTAGGAATGTACCTAAACCTTTCTTCACGTTTTGACCGCATGTCAAACGTTTGAGCTAGTGCAAAATATGAGTAGTCAACTGCTGCATAGGTCAGCAAAAATGGCATTGTAACAACTGGACCAAGAGTGTTGATTTGTCCAATTATGATGAATGTTATAGTAACCATTGCAACTACAGTCATGGAATAAACTGGCACCTTATTGGGGCCACGCTGAAATTAACAGAAAAATATAATATTCAAAAATTTTGTTAAATAGAATTTAGATAGAAATTCTTTTTTAAAACAGAATTGTCATAATAAATCTACCTACCCCATGTCCTAAAAACTGGATAACCGGAATAACATTTTCATTAGCTATGGACTGTAACACTCTTGGGGTGCCATACATGGCAGCAAGACAACTTGACATGGATGAAACATACAATCCAGCAAGGAGAGGAAAATCTGAAAATGTATGTAGTTATAATTAGAAGGAAAAAAAGGATGATAATTGATAATGAATAGATGATGGAAATAACAATATGATAGGGTACTCACGAAGAGCAGCTACCTTGGCTGCAATCATGTAATCTTTCAAAGCCTGTCTTGTGCATGTTGATGCCAAGACAATAACAAACATAAGGTATAAAAAGGTCCTTCAGATGAAAAATACAAAAAATATATAAGTAGAAGTATGAGGTCATATCCAAAGCATGGAGGTTCATTGAAATTATTGATTTTTTATTAGAAACGATTTTACACCATTTTAATAAAGAAACTTACCCAACTCCTACTGCAGCTATAGTACCATTAGGGATGTTAACATTTGGTTGTCTCAGATCTCCACTCATGTTAATACCTGCCATTATACCAGTCACAGTTGGGAAAAACACTCCAAACACAGTAAACCAACTGTATCCCCCGAAATAATCAGCATAAGTATTATTAGCTAAGTTTCCAGACATCCAGCCGTCAAAGCCATTTGCTGAAACACAAAACCAAGTTAGTGTAAAAGTCTCGGAGAAAAAAAAAAAAATTCTCAAAACTGAACGTGAAGTGAAGCTTACTATGATCAGTGTGAACAAAACTGCCAACAGCAAAATCCAGCCCAGCCAACAAAAGAATAAGTAAAAGTATAAACTGGAGTTTCACCACCCATTTCACACCAGCTACATTAATTGCACCAAGTAATATAACAGCAGCTCCAGCTAGACCACGTTCAGACCAAGGTGATTTTTCAGGCCCAGTTTCAAGCCCTAGAAGCTCAGCTAATGATTCTCCAAAGCCCAAAACATACAGGGCACATCCCACAGCCTGTGGAAAAATTAGATTTTAATATATTCTAAAAAATAAATTGCTATAGCAAGAAGTATCAAAAAATTTTACCTGACCAAAAACATAAAGAAGACCAATAGCTCCACCGAAACGAGATCCCAAGACATGTGCTAAGAGAAAATAGACACCTCCACTCTCCATCCTACATCTTTCGCAAATTCCTACAGCTGACATCACTGATGTTAAAACAACAAAAACTGTGGGGGAAAAATTAAGAACATGATTAACAGATTGAAAATGAAAGCATGATGATTTTCAAGAGGACCTACTTACCAGTAGAAAGAACCATAAGAACAGCATTTATTATTCCAGCTTGGGCTACAATCCAGCCAGACCGCAGGAATACAATCACACCAAAGATGTTGATTAAACAAGAAGTAAAGACTCCGTCCCATGTACCAAAGAGGACAGGTTGTGATATGAAAAAATTAGATTTCCACCAAGGCTGCCCTGCCTGAAAAATTTCAAAATCAGTTGATATATTTTCTAATGGGGACTTCGAACATCAAGGAACACATGAAAAGCAAGTGTGCCGTACATGTTCCTGGGCAAAGATTTCTGAGGCATCTGATGGTTGGTGACCATAGTGATATTCAGTTTCATAGGCTCCTCGGTTGTCATCACGACTAGTGCTGTGTCTGCGGGCTGAAGTTTGAAATCAGGTTAAAGAGGAGTCATCAACACAGAAACAGTTCACATTTCAGAGAGGTACACTGCTGTACAAGACAAATTGACAAAGGAAAAAAATTACTTGTATTGCGACTGCCATCAAGACCAAATCTTTCCCAGTCAAGGTCTTGAGGTACTGTTCTCTGATTTTTCTCCTGGGACTCCATTTTCTGTTTCAAGAGAAATGTCAGTTTTACAGAGAAAGTGTAGATGTGATTGTATGTTCTTCAAGCATTGTCTAGAGCCCTGAAAAGTAATAAAAAAATAATTTTAACAACATGCACAACACAAACATGTTGCAGTTTGCAATCATAAAGTACAAAAGGACAACTTGTTGTTTTAGAGTGGAGATTAAACACAGTGGAAAACCTAAGCAAGAAAACTGCGGAGGAAATTCAACTAAATATAATCTTTGAACAGACACTAACATAACCTCAAAGTCTTCTCAAAGATATAAACTAAAAGGTGACTCGGTTTCTTTAAAATTTTGTTAGATGACTTGAAAATGGTCTGGTAAATTTACAGACCAGGAAGCAAACTAGTAGAAATTCAAAATTCAACGTACAAACTGATATCGGCTTAGGGTTTGCGAACACAACAGGCACCCCGTCAGAAGCCTCTTGGGTTTGCAAGAAGGTGAAGTAGCCCCTCACTTCAGGTAGTACGAAAGATAAGAAAGATAAGAGACGTCAGACAAGTCCACAAAATGACTGATAAAAATTCAGCAAACCTTTTACTAACGGGTATCAACAGATGACACTTGTTTGTGTACGACCAGCTGTTCTGCTGATAACAGCAGCAGTAAGTTTGAGAATTGTATGAAAAATTGCAAATGGTTCTCATGAATGACAAGATCGGAGCAAAACAAAACACTAGCGTTTAAATTCCCGCGTTCCAGCAAGTTTGAAGTTGTCGGAGAGGGACGGAGGGACTTCAGCGAGTGATTTATTCTCTCAGTATCGGACTTAATTCAATTCATAATAGGAAGAAAAAAGATATTGTCTGAAAATGGATGGAAATTCGGAAGAAATGTACATGCAGAACATAGAGGAATTCGTGATGGATGAAGATAAAATTGTAAGTTAGGTTATCGAGCCGTGCTGTTTTTGTTCGAACCTCCTAAATCTCATTGTTGGAACTAAACGAAACTTATTTATTATGACTTTTAAGCCAAACCATTCATTCTGTTTCTAATCATTTCGAACTCCTGTTTCTAATCATTTCGAACTCCTGTTTTTAATCATTTCGAACTCTTTGGTTAATTTCCCTCTTAAAATTGAATAAAGAAGGGTTCTATACATTTGTCAATTTCTATTTTAAGTCAACATTTTATTCAATCGGATCGTATATTTACATTTACAGGTTACTTATAAATGGCTCAGCAAGACATTAAATATCCATGTAAACCAGTCAAAACAGTAAGCAGATGATCTTGTGTATTGCGTATTCAGTTACCATTTTGTCCGTTTATCCCAATGTTTTGTATTGCATTCAGGCTCTTGTTTACATTTTACAAGACCAAGAAGGACTCTGTATCGGCAACGTTTTTAATAGCAGGAAAACTTAGATGCAACGGAGAATGCCATATGGTGGTTGTCGGCCAAGATAAATATGAGGAAATGAAATCTTCATTTGAGTCCCTCTCATCCGAACATGTGTACAGCATTCAGAAAACTCTGCAACCTCCCTCTTTCAGCACACTTTTTTCTGTAAATACTCAACCTGTTGATGAAAAAGACAGTGGCTGTGTTGAAAGGTGAACACACAAAATAATCTTTATTTATTATGGTTTTAACATTTGCACAAATTTTAGTCTATTTCTATTCCTATTTAATTGTTTCATATTTCTAGCCTAGGAGCAATCAGATGCAAAGAAAGTGTGCGAAGAGCTGTGGAAGAATTGGCACTTCTTAGAATAACTGTTCCTCCCCCTCTGCCTACCAAAGCTGCTCCTAAACAAGTGAAACCAACTGCAGCTTCCCCATCCAACAAAGAACCTGAAAAGGTATTTGTTTTATGACTTTAGCTTCTTGATGACAAATTTGCCCCATTGAAATCAAGTAATGTAATATTTATTTTATGTTTAGGCCTCACCTGTAAAATCAAAAACCGAAGACAAAAAGGGCAAAGAACTTGCAGCAAAGGATAAGGCAAAAGGAGGCCTTGCTGCAATGTTTGCAGCTCAAACTTCAAAGGCATCCAAGTCATCCGCTGCATCCTCATCTACAACAGCTAAGGTCAGTGACGGCTTCAATTCTTCATGTTACATTTTGTCTCCACATATTAATATTTAATATTTATTTTACAGACTAATACAGCAGCCAAAAAACCAAGTGGTATATCGAATTTTTTTAGCAAAGTCAGTAAGGAAGAAGCTTTGGAGAAAAATGATAAAATAGTCAGTAAAGATGCATCTTCAGACAAGCCAAAGAGAAAAGAGTCAGTAGAAGAAGAAAATTCGTTGGAGGAGCCAAAAGACACCAGTGGTAATGATTTTCTCTCTCTGCAAGTATAATGTACTCTAAAGATTCATATTTTTATTGAAACTATTCTATCTTTTTTTGCATTTTTAGATGGAGAGTCTTCTAAACATGCTAACACTGTGGCTGTTAAAACAGAAAAGAAGCAAAGTCCAGAGGTCAAGAATAAACAGGAAACTAAGGTAATACTTTTCATGCTACACCATTTTATTACGTATTATTTTTATTTATTTTTTTCTTTTTATTTGGTTTGTACTTACAATTTTATTTTTTGCACAGGCTACTAAACAGAATAAAAAGAAAAGAAGTAAGGCACAGGAGAAGAAGGATGATGGAAAGAAAAGAAAACGCATCAGGCAAATATCTGATAGTAGTGATGATGGTATGTTGATTGGAACTGCATATTCTCATTTCAGATCATATCATTCTTAACAGGTTTGAAAAAGACTTGACCTTCTTAAAATATAAATGTTTTTTGCAGAGATGTTTGATGAAGAAGAAAAAGTATCATCACGAGAGCCATCTCCTGTCCCAGTGTTGCAAGCAAAGGCATTGGAATCTGATGAGGAGGATGATAGTGATGTTATCCCCCCAACCCCAGATGCTGGGAGTGGCGCTGGTCGAATTCGCAGAAAAAGGAAAGTCACCAAAGACAAAACCTTTATGGACGAAGATGGATATGTTGGTAAGTTACATCAAATTTATATTAAATGAGCTCTCTTATTTTTTGCTCTTCAGAGAAATCACTGATAAACTTTAAATCTTTCAGTTACACAGAAGGTGACTGAATATGAAAGTTACAGTGAAAGTGACACCGAAAATAAAGAATCAAAGAAGATGAAGGAGCCACCTGCACCAGCAGCAAGTAAAGATTCTTCCTCCTCTTCCTCCAAGAGCAAGGGTGAAAAGGCTAGAGCTCCTGCCAGTAAGAAAGCCTCTCCTGTGAAAAATAAGTCTCCTGCTAAGAACAAACAGCAGTCACTTATGAGTTTTTTCAAGAAAAAGGATTGATCAAACCATGGTGAGCACTACCTTAAATTCCTTGTTTATTTTTAAAAGATGGTAATGTTTATCAAATCATCAACTATATTTTTTTATTTAGTAGTCATGTTGATATTTCCCTGCTCTGCATGATTGAGTTGGCCAAATAGTTCTGTATTCTGTGGTATTTACTGTGTTTCACAAACATTACTCTCGCTGTGAGCTATAATTTTAGTTTTAATCGCACACTTCTCAATGGTTACATGTGATCTTTAATATAAAGTTTTTACAAATTTCTTTAAAAGAATTGTTTTATTCATTTTGGTCCCATGGAATAACTTATAGATTGGGGGAGTTGTTACATGGTCTTTAAATGTCATCACTGATAAGGCCTCTGTGAACAAAGAAACAGTAACGGAGGAATGGTCTCAATTTCTTTTTGTAAATAAATCTTATTGTATAGAAAGAACTATTGTCATTTATGTAGGACACATTGAAGAACATATTTTGCTGCAACTTAATACACTGGACACAGTGGGTATTACACAGTACTAATAGAAGTCTGGGCTTTGCAGGTGTGTGTGAGAAGCCCAGAATAGGTGTAGTCAACTTGTTGGAGTATGTGTCAGGAACATCTAGGACAACTGCTCATTCCCAAGTATGTAGATTCAACTGTCGTAAAGTCTAAATCGGCTTTGAAAAAGCAAGCTAATTCTGCTCAAGTCAGCATAGCCATTGACATGGTCTTGCCACCTTTGAAAGAACCGATCTTCAATCACTTAAAAATAATGCATGCTGAAATATTTTGCAAGCATTTAGTAGCATTGTATAACGTTATTTCCTGCCTTTGGGATGTCACTTCTTCCCCTTATTTTCGACATTTAACTTCACGATATTCACGGGCACGGACACAGTCTTCAAGTGTGTTAATCGAAAGAAGTGTTCTAACACTCTTCTGGCAAATATTCAATTTGTTGTTCATATTCGTGACTAATGGCGAAAGAACGACGTGGTGGTAGGCTGTACAGACTCCCTCCTCGGGACCAAGGTCCCGGTCGAGCCCCTGAGGAGCTCTTCGCAATGTGACTGGGGTTCCGCTGTGTGGGGAGAGCCCAATATAGGATCCTATGGCCGAGAAAGGAGGAGGGTGGGGGGGCACAACGATGACACGTTTATTGAAATGATATTGAAATGAAGCGAGTGGCCAGGGAAGGGAGGGGAGGCGCATGGCTCCCGAGGGCCTTGTTGCAAGGGGGCTTGCTTTGTAGGGCCCTGCAGGGCCCGGCCGACCAGGCGCCCCCGCGCTGCCCGCCCCGCGCCCGCCCCGCCGCCCCGCCCCGCCCCGCCCCGCCCCGCCCCGCCGGCGTGACCCCCTGAGAATGCGGACGGTAGCAGCACGGGAGCCGTGGTCCCAGGCGGGGCCATACGGGTAGCAGAGAGCGGCCCATGTGCACTTTTCTGGGAAATCTTAGTTTCTTACATGGCTGCATTGTTCCTCCGGGTACAGTCCGGTCCGCGAGCGGAGCGGAGCGCTGGCCTGGCCCTGACCTGTGGAGCCGGAGCATTGGCAGCGGTATCGGGAGTACACCACGAAATGTGCTGGTGCCTGTCCCGTCCCCGTCCCGTCGGCTCCCTTGTAGTTTTGTACGCAGTGTCAGGCCGGACAACGCAAGACAAGCGTGTCCATGTCACATTGAGTTCTACCCACGACCTGCTTGTTCAGATCGGCCATTCTCTGCTTAATCTTGTAAATGGCAATACACAATTTGACCAAGTGACTTAAGCGGTACTGTAACAATTACTAGGGAAAATGTCAAATTTCCATCCTTGCGCCGGAAGTTTGTGACATAGCTGGCTACGAACGACGACCGGCGCGCACTGTCTTCCGGCAATACCCACGGAGGAGGAGAAGAAAGAGGAGGGGGAGGGCGGGCGCCGCGGTCCCCGGCGCCACAATGCCAGACGGCAGCGCTGCCGGCTGCGCCCCTGCGGCCCCTGCCCTGCCCTGTACGGCCGGCCCGGGGCCCGGGCCGTGGGGCCCCCGCCCCGCCCCGCCCCGCCCCGCCCCGCCCCGCCCCGCCCCCCGCTGTATCGCTGGCGACGCGACGCGCCGCCCTCTTTGCCTCCGTCGTCCTTATTGATGAGGCTTTCCTCATACGGCCCCCGTGCTCTGAGGCCTCGGCGAGCGTTTTTTGACGGCCAGTCTCCCGCCGTCCCGTCCCCTGTGGGCCCTGGTGTATCTGTCTCGTTTTCTCCCCAAATTTAAACCCTTGGAGGGTGTGATGGTGGCAACCCAGAGAATTGATCGCGCACGTGACCTGCTGGCCTGATGAGGGAGGGTGACGGGTGACGAACAAAGGCCTTCCTCTCTATACGGTTTGTTTACGAAGTATTGTGAGACCCTTCTTTACGCTAAGGGGCGCCGGTAGGGCGGAAGCGGAATTATTTTATAGTCTGTCGCAATTAGAATGATTTCGACATTTACGGATATTTGTCTGAGACGCCCCCCCCCCCTCGCCCGAGCTGCCCCTTACTGTTCTTTATTTTATTGTTCAAAGAATTTGTTCCTGCGGCAGCGCGCTTGATTTATGCTTAGACCCGCTGCCCGTCGTTGTCAGCTAATCGTTCCTGATTGCCGTTCTGCTGTTGCATCGCATGATCTGTCCGTCTGTCGACAGCCAGAGCGCTGCGCTGTGCCGTGCACCTACCGGCTGGACTCCCTGTACAGACAGCGAGGGGGCAACCACTCGCCAAATCCTGTGTACAAACCTGCGGAAATCTCGATGAAATCCTCAGAAATCTCGATGAAATCCTCGGAAATCTCGATGACATCCTTGGGAGTCTATCTGAGAAATCTCATGAAATCTCATGAAATCTCATGAAATCTCATTGAAATTTTGTGAAATCTCATGAAATCTCATGAAATCTCAGATAAATCTTGTGAAATCTCATGAAATCTCAGAGGAATCTCTCAAAATCTGAGAGAAATCTTGTGCAATCAGTAGAAATCCCGTGTACACTAGGATGGGGAGTGGCTGCCCCCTCGACAGACAGTGTTAGCCGCGGGGCGGGGAGATCAACCTCTGGCCGCGTGCATCATTTCGGACAGGGACCAGAGGGTAGAACGCCAATACCTACCCCCACCCCTGACAGAGTGCACACAGCGCCCGTCTCTACACTGTTAACACTTACAGGTGTATAACTGGCGAGTTGGACACGTGCAATGGCACAAACGCGTGTTGAGCACTTGTACGTGTTATACTGCGAGGTGCACTCATACACACTACACACTAAACCCTTATGCATGATTTTTACATCGTCATGCACAAAATTTTATGCATAACCATGCACACATTGTACATAATTATACACAAATTTGTGCATAAGGGACAGAGTTATGCATAGTTATGCATAAAAAATTGTGCATAGTTATGGCTGCTTAAAATCCTGCAACGCTTATGCATAACAAAGTGCATAAGGGTTTAGTGTGTACAAGTGTTGAAGCAGCTGCACACTTGGGTTAACAGTGTATTCGTCTTTCTGCCAATCTGTGTGCCTGTTCGTCTGTCCGCACGTCAGCTTGCAAAACTCTTTTTTCTACGAACCTTAATCAGCTGTTGTGTAGATCGATGATGTATCTCGAGGATTCAGTGCACAACGCTTGTACACGGCGCCCCTGTACCCCCTGCGGACCGCGCGGCGTGGCGCGGCGTGGCGCGGCGGGGTGGGCCTGGACCACCGGGGCAGGGCGGGACCAGGCCGGCAGGGCACAGGGCCGGCGCGGCGCGGCGCCCAGCCGGACCTTGGACGCGGGACACGGCCCCATCAATCAGGCCCTCGCGCTCACGCTCACGGCTAGGAGAGCCTGTGAGCGTGAGCGCGAGCGAGGGACACACTGTCAGGCCTCTCTTTCATTCTCTCTCTGTCTCTCTCTCTCTCTCTCTCTCCCTCTCTCTCTCTCTCTCTCTCTCTCTCTCTCTCTCTCTCTCTCTCTCTCTCTCTCTCCTCTCTCCCTCTCTCCTCTCCTCTCTCTCCCTCCCTCTCTCTCCCTCTCTCTCTCCTCCTCCCTCTCCCTCCCTCCTCTCTCCTCCCTCTCTCCCTCCCTCCCTCTCCCTCCCTCTCCCTCCCTCCCTCCCTCCCTCTCCCCCTCCCTCCCTCTCTCTCCTCCCCTCTCTCTCTCTCCCTGTCGCACTGCGCCGCGCTGCTCGCACTTCTCCATGGGGGTGCTCGTCTTCAGGCGTCCACTCGCATGCACTCCCAGCTGGCCGTCCCTCGTGCCGCGCCGCGTCGTGGCATGCCGAATAAGAGGGAGGGGTTTGACGCTCATGGCTCTATCCGCGAGGATCGTACACCGCTCGTACATACGCAGTAGAATACGGTTCAATCGATGAATCGGGTTAAATAGCAGGACGGCACTGCATTTGTGATAGTCATGTTTATCGCTCGAAATGAGCGACGTTTTTCTACATCGCTCCCTTAGAGCGATGTTCGCCAAGATAACTCAGTATGAGTCGTATCTATCACTTAAATTGTGTGCTGTTAGCAGAAACGACTCAAAAAGAGTCATAGGCATAGCCGAAAATATCCTTATAATGACTGTAATTGAGCGATGTTACTCTTTCTCGCTCTCCTGAGAGTATTAAAATTTGGGTCACAATCTCGCTCTCTAGAGAGCGAGATTCATGACTCCCCGGTTCACAGTGAGCGATGCAGCTCGGCTGTCAGACCGGGTTGTCCGTCGTATGGAGGCGCGAGTGCAGTTACACTGGAGTAAGCTCTCGAGTTGTTGCCTTGTAGATATAACGACGGGGACGGGAAAATTTGTTACAAATTTGATAATATGAGGTGCAATAGCCGGCCTCGCACGGAAAACAAACTTCGTCCTGGTTTTCAAGCAGCCCCGGAAGTCCTGTGTATTTTCTCCAGAAGAGCTGCTTGGTTTTTCCAAAACTGCTTGGAAACCATGACGTTCGTTTTTCCCGTGCTTTAAAAGTGAGAGCTACACTAGCGAAGTGTTGGCGGTCCGGTCCGCTTAGTCGAGCCCAGCTCGAGAAGCCTGGTAGTTAGGCAACCGAAGCACTTGGGTGTGCTGCGGACCATACGTGCTGCCTACCCAGCAGGCGTTCAGCAGGGCCTGCGCCGCGCTGCGCGCCGAGGGCCGCGGCTGTGAGTACACTGTTAAACCAAATTGTCTTGTGACGATAAATATTGCTACGAATATTTCGTCACAAGAGCTGTGATGAAACAGTCGTCACATGACATACATTTCGTCACTTGACATGAATCTTTCGTCACATGACATGAATCTTTCGTCACACTATGTGATGAACCATTCGTCATGTGACGAACCTTTCAAAAGTAAAATTTAGCACTGACTTTGTCGTAATGTGACGACTTGAATTAAATTTTGCAGTGTACACACTCGCCGCCAGCTGTCGCGCCATAGCGCAAAAGTCAGCGAGCCCGATGCTTTATTGTTCTCTTGCAACACTCTGACTTCTCTCAAAATAAACCATCCAGTAAGTATTCCCGCCCGGCCGGCAAGCGGCGGCCTCAGTCTCTGTTTCATTATTCCGTACCTTTCTCGCGCGCTGCTGGTGGTAAACTTCTCATCGGCACGGGTCAAGCAACCATTTATCCAGGTCACAGCGAGGAATGCAGGAGTTTCTTTTAATAATGATAATCATTATCGGTAAACGTGCAATCGTCTGCTTCGCCATATTTGCTGGGCTTAGTGTGACAGAAGCTACCTTGGGATTGAATAGTTTTGTCAACTTAGCACTGGCCCCCCGTCTTTCACCTGAATCTTATTTTTTTTTCCGGAACGTTTCATACAACTTTTTTACTCGCTAAGCTGCTGTTGTTTTTTGTAAATTCCTACAATATTTTAGAAAAGAGAAAATTGGCGCCCAGATTTTACTGCGTGTCGACTTTGCACCAAATCTCCCTCGGTCGGGCCGCTCTACTTTCTTTGCATACGGCCCGCTGCGCTGCCGCCTTAAAGCGGCTCTTCCGCACCGCAGCCTCCCGCTAAGATACGCCCTACCACCCGCTGAACCCCCCGCGGAGACGCAACTGTGGGGCCCCGCTATGGGGTCCAACTGTAGCCGTCTGAAGTGCCGACATGTTAAAGTGGCCCGCCTGGACCTCAAATAATGCAGATCTAATTAATATAACCTCATTTCATTTCCTTTTCAAATTTAGTATGGGAGCGGACCCTTTTTGATGGGAGCTCTTTGGAGCACAATAGATCAATTATGTGAGGTGAATTTAATATTATAAACTTTTATCTCGCAAACCGCCTTTTTTGAGCTGTGGTATTTCATAGGCTGCCTGTTATGGCAGAGTTTGTCTTTCCCTAACCCTCTCATCAGACCCCTCCGTTCCCTGGACTGCCAGCAGCTGTTCGTACTACAACAGTACAACAGTGCTATTATGGCTCCTTACTTACTGCTCATTCGGCTTCCCGTATCCACTCCACACTGGGGTGCCTTCCCCCAGATTGGCACGATCTTGTCTTCATCACGTCGACGACTGCCGGTGCGAATACGTCCCACATCACGCAACTGCCAGGAGGGTCCTCATGCGCTGCAAGTCCACGACAGAACTATCCAGAAGGGAATTAATCCGTGGAAGTTTGTTTGGAACTTTTTCCTGGCGGCCGTGCCGTACATCCATCTCCAGCTGAGCGTCTGAATGCGCCCCTCCTCCCCTCAGCAGCGCCCTTCATTAGACGCGCTGGACGGACAGTTTCGCGACGCTCCGCAGCGGCCGCTTTGCATACGAGCAGAGTCCACCGGTCTCGGCTCGGCTCGGCTCGGCTCGCCAGCAATTATTGGAGACGGTGGAATGGAATAGCGTCCATCCATTTACCTATCCATCCGTCCGTCCGTCCCCTGTCCTGTCCTGTCCCCGGCAGCGCCGCTCGCCAGCACCGCCGAGCCGAGCCGAGCCCAGGCTCAGGCGATCCACGTCCCTTCTTCCTCCCTTTTTCCCCTCTTTCTCGTTTACTCCTATCCCCCATCCCCATCTCCTCCTCTCCCCATTTCTCTCCCACCCTCAGGGTTCACACGCCCTTGCAGGCCGCTCTGTCAGGGCGGCTGCAGGCGGCTGCAGCGGAGGCACTTCCCACTGGATCCGTCAGATGTCGCGCTCGTCGTGGCGGGAAGGAGGCGCGATACCTTGGAGAGAGAGAGAGACTGATCGTTCTCTCGTTGGTTTGTCGTGAAATGCCTTGATGAAGTATTTGCTGTTGAAAACCATAGGCTTATCGCAGTTTTGTAAGTGAAGTTCTTGGTAAAGAAAATTAAGACAATCAACAACAATTTTGATGAAAAAAAATATATGTGGTTAGTTAAGCACGAGTATAATTTTACTGTTTACTATGACTACGCCTGACTGGCCAATTTGAGCGCGTGTCTTTCCGGTTTAAAACTGTGAAGTTATACCACAAACTCGTAAATTTTCAGTCTAACAGGAGTCAGATTCCTGACGGGTTGAATCATTTCAATTCATATTTAAAGCACAAACTTTCGTACCGTCCATGGTAGTCAATGATAGTTCAGCGAAGGAATGATTTTCTCCACAAAAATCAGCTAACTATGTTGGCCTGGATGACTACGCCTATCCCGTTGGTGTCGTACGGTGCCTAAGTGGCCTGGCGGCAGGCGGTCAGGTGGGCAGTGCAGGCCCGAGCAGGCAGCCCTCGCCGCGACAAGCCAAGCGCATGGTGCAGACTCCTGTCCGATCGGCGCGGTGTGGCCAGGAGCCTCCTCGTCAGTCGCTCAATAGTGTCTGTGTGCGTATGTGTGTGTCTGTGTCTGACCAAGTAAATTAAACTCCCAAAGATACCCACTTGTTATTTTGCCGCGCGGCGCGATTCTGCTGTCAATCAGCTGGCTCAAGATGGCGGCCCGCCTTAAAAGGGGCGCCAAAAAGACGACGACGTCGGTGGTGGATACGACCTTCTCGACGATCTTCCGCGCGGACGGCGACGAGCAGGGCGCGCCGCGCCACCACCTGGCTGCGGGGGGCCCGGCCCGGCCCGGCCCGGCCGCTGAGCAGTGGGTTCGAACGGGAGCGTGGTGAATGTCTTCGCGTATCGAGGATCGCAGTTTCAGGCACTTGTGTCTGTGTCTGCACCTGACCCAGATAAATATCACCTTTTTTGTTGCGACTTCTTTTTATCATAATAATTACACCGTAAAATATGAGCTGTCACATCACAAAATTTCTTCTCCTAAATGAATATCAAAAATAATTTGTCACATGCCATATTTTAATGAGTGGTCACACTACGCATAATTTGTCACGAGACAATTAATGAAACGGTGAATAAGTTCTCACATAACCACTTGTCTGCCGATTTCGATCGGTTGACGACAGTCAGTACCTCGAGGCCTGGGTGGTGGTAACGCACGTAATGAGCACCGGCGCAACGTGTGTGGCACCCGATAGGCGTTTGGTGTGGAGCTGCGTGAATATTCAGGCGCTGCGGAACAGAGCCTGCCGAGCCGGCCGGGCCCCAGCCGGGCTCTCGCCGTGCGGCCGGACCGGCCCGGCCCGGCCCGCTGCTCCGACTGATTCATGGCTCAATGGTGCAGCGCAACGCGAACCAAGTACTGCGAGCCTCCCCGCCGCTTCGGCCCTAGTTGACGGAGATAAACTCACACCTTGTCTTCTTTTGCCACATACACTGGTCCAGCCTTATTTGAAATCCGTATAGGCCCATCTAATTTAATCTCGTGCAGTTTGAAGCTAGTTAGCTGCTCGCACAGTCAATCATTAGTTGCCATTTAAAAAACCGCCCACAGTGCACAACAGCGGTAATTTTGTACGGGTACAAAACCGACCCATGGATCCAAAGACAAACTTTTTTCTGCTGCGTTTTCCTACCTACCTCCTTTGATAGTGATAGTACTTACCTAAAAATAGTAAAAGTTTAAGGTCACGCTCAGCGTATAATATGCAGCTTTGCTCTGAAAAAAATACTTTCTAGGTTTATGTATTCCCCAAATAAAAACAGCCTTGACTGAAAGGTACTGCCATAGCTATCTCTTGCGAGCCGTTGCCATGACTGACCTGTCACTATGTTCCTGGAACCCTTCATCATCGCGGACCACCGCACAGTGAGATACTCCTTGCGACGCGCCGGTTTGTTTGATTCAAGCCCTTTAGGAAACAACACTGCTCGGAATGCGTCTTGCTCTTCCCCTCAACGCACGGGACGTAAACAGATTTTCTCTAATGCAACAAGTAACCATACGCGTGATTTAATGGAGCTTAGTACTGGTGTTGTTCTGTCATTGCCATAAATATCATCTCACGGCGCTTGCATTTCGATGGAAAGCAGGCGTTCCTCATAAACGCCACGTTTTAGAAAAGATAAAACGTTTAAAAAGACTAATCGGAAATATTATAGTTGTTCCCACCTCTTTCCACCTGTGCGGTGCACTGTAGTACTAAATATGACATTATACGGCTCTGCATGACTGACATAGTGTGAATGCTGCGATCTCCTCTCTCCGCCTTATTAACCTAATTCTGGTGGCACTTCATGGAGCCTGAGTACCACTTTTAGGGTGAGCCAGGTTGACCCCTCTGCAAACCAAATTCGGTAAGATTGGCCATTGTTGTAATTGTTACTGTGTACCACCCGTGTGTGGAATTCCCCCGCCGATTATTATGTCTCTGCCAATGTCTCGGCCACGCCGCGCCACGCCCTGCAGTCGGTGGGGTGCACACTGCCTCTGCAGGGCCCGCTCGTATGCCATGACGTGTTCAAGCGCAGGTTGGACGTGGTGTTGGAGCCGCAGGGTCATGAATTTTAAGAGAACTGGGCCTCTATCACACTGGAAATCGAAGTGTACGAATGTCGCTCACTTGTACATGAACGAAAAAAATCACTCACTTGTAGGTGCACTGAAAACTCTATAGTGAGCATTGCACGCTTAAGTTAGAGTGAGCATGGGATGCTCACGCTATTTTAAGCAAGCATCCCAATGCTCACGCTAATTTGTGCGCGTCTCGGTGGGGAGAATGCACAATCGAATTAGCGTGAGCATTGGGATGCTTGCTTAAAATAGCGTGAGCATCCCATGCTCACTCTAACTTAAGCGTGCATCCCATGATCACTCTAACTTAAGCAAGCATCCCATTCTTACTCTAACTTAAGCGTGCAATGCTCACTATAGAGCTTTCAGTGTGAGCAAATGACTATTCGCTCACTTGTAGGTGAGCGAATGACCATTTGGTGAATAGTCATTCGCTCACCAACAAGTGAGCGAATAGTCATTTGCTCACCTACAAGTGAGTGAATTTATTCGCTCATCTACAAGTGAGCGACATTCGTACACTTGGATTACCAGTGCAGTCATAAAGTAGCGCCCTTTCGCATCTATCTGGTCTGAAGCAAGGGACAAATCGCCCCCAACCCCTGCACCACCGGTTCTTGCACTCCTGCCTCCTTTATATTTTTAAATTAAAAAGTCCACTTCCTCTGCGTAATCTCTCTCTCTCTCTCTCTCTCTCTCTCTCTCTCTCTCTCTCTCTCTCTCTCTCTCTCTCTCTCTCCCTCTCTCTCTCCTTCGCTCACTCTCTCTCCCTCTCTCTCTCTCTGATATTTTGTCCCCTCCAAAACTTTGGGTAGATCTTTACTTTAAAGACGACAGTGTTTTCGTCCGCCCCCTCCCCAGGGCGATGATCTTGAGGATGTGTCGTGTCCCGGACACTCCATGTAACGCGCACTTTGGACGATTTATCGCGCGACTCGCGACATGACGGATGTCGATTATTGAGTCTGTTATTAAAATGTGATGTAAAGATATGCGGTGCGCGCGCGACAGTTGTTGTGGTAACTCGTGTTCGGTGTGGTGCGCATATGCGCGGGCGGACGGGTGGTGCGCGCTTGTGACCCAGACGGTGGGTCGGATGTGCGAAAAAAAAAAAAAAAAGTTTGCCGAAGCGCTTTTTATTTTTGTACATGTCAAATTGGAGCGCTTGCTGTTCGAGATCACCTATTATAGACCTCTATTTCGTATCTAAAAGTAGCTTTAAAGTTTAGTGAAGCGCATCAAATTGACACGAAGTTTTACTAATCGCTCTCATTGTAGTCAGGCGGGCCGTTCTTTCCGCCGATCGCCGGTGGAGACGGTGTTCTCACGCCCGCGGTCTAGGCGGCCATCTCGACCGGCTTTGGGAGCTCTCCGTCTGCTCACTGTTATGTCAGAGGGCATCAGAGATAGGCCGACCCCTGATGGACCTGTCTACGCACGGGCTCCTACGCACACCCTCCCAATGCATTACCGTCATCCTCGACCTCGTACCGTCACCGGCTCCAGTCTCTACAACGTTGTGAGATATGCCGACGGAGATGAAAGAGAAATCTGGCTAATACTTCGTTGTTCTGGGTAACGTTTTGCCTCAGTGGAAAAGTCCCGTACTCATAATTTGTCGTTTCGGATGCACTAGTTTACACAGCCAAGAAAAAGTAAATCAACTCGGATACTTGGAGGAAAACTAAGCAACTTTTCAAGAATGCCATTATAACTTGACAATCCAAATAATAATTTTTAGTCTGTGCGTTCGGCTATATGGTTGACTCCACGATGAACCCCATTTTCTCGAGCCAAGAATCTGGCAAGCCTGGGCGGACAGGTGCTCGATTTATCGAGTCTCTTAACGGACAGAGTTGCCAACTGAGTTGGGGGAGGGAGGGGGGAGAGGCTTGGAGGCGCCGGTGAGGGCCATAAGGCGGATCAAAGTCGGTCGTATCATTAATGGAAAAAGAGCGACATCAGAAAGGCATTGATAGGCAGAACGCTCTGTCATGTAACATAAATGCATAAATTGCGCCAAAAAAAAAACTTGTGTTGAGATGTCAAATCTTTTTCTACGCTACACAGCCTTAACTCATTAACCCCTACAATGGCCGACTTAATTAAGATGCCGCATCATTGTTTGCTTTTCGGGAGCCTGGCCCCCTAGTGTTGTCCCGCTCGGTGCTCGGTGGCTCTGGTCGCAGCGGGTGTCTCTCACAGCCGCAATCAACACTCCCTAATTGTTTCTTCTCGCCGTTTTATGAAACCACCCAAAGGCGAAAATCGTGTCTTTCCCATTTTTCTCCCCTCCCCCTGCTTGCGGACACCGTCAGGCGACTCGCCCAGGCTAGAGGAAGAGGGGCGCAGTGGCTTTTCTCTGTTGTGCGTCCAACACCGGACAGCCAGAATAACGTTTATTATACGGTTGAAACCTAAGGCACTGTTTCTGAGTGAAATTTCACCATCGTAGCGTGCACTGTTAAAAAAATTCATTGTAATTTTACAAATAATGTTGGCAATTTTTTTCACAATTCAATGTTTGTAAAATTACTAACTAAAAGGGTTGTAAATTTTTTTGCAAACGTGTTATGAAAATTGAGAATCTGTGATCTTAAAAATGCAAACCCTTATATTAATTTTATGACAATAATTTTTTCCTGTTGCTGTTGGATGGGGATATCTATTTCTAGACGTTCCACTAGCCATTAACAGGACCGGCAATTAATTTCAAATTTGTACTTTACCTTACTGGGAGTTGCACCCCGAACCTCTAGATCAGGAATCGATGTCCTTGCCCACGCTGCCAAGGAGACTACTTGCGATCAACTGCGCTCTGACCCGGTCTCATTCTCTTTCGTCTTCCCGGGCTTGCAATTTGATAATTGCGATCATTTCTCACATTTCCGATCTGGTGATGACATTTTTACAATCCCGCATTGCGAAATTACAAAGCTACCTAATTTTCACATCACCGTTTGTAATTTTCAGATCCCAGTTTGTAATTTTCACAAAATAGTTATGAATTTTAATACCACATTGTAAAATTAGCAATGTTATGAAATTTCAAAACCACGTTTGCAATTTTGCAACCGATTTTAATCTGAAATTTCACCATCGTAGCGTGCGTGGTGATTGATCTGCAAGCGTGCGTGAAATAAACGTTAGAACAACTGAACCTATTTCGGATCATTCATAATTCGGATCAACCGCTTAAAGTTTTATAAGTTTGCTAAATTTTGGTTGCACCAAAAAATAAAAGGGAAGAGACTTTCCTGTTGTGTTTTGGAGCGCTGTCATTACGCTGGATGTGTTGCTTAAGCCACTGGCCAAATTTAAACCTAGGGCTTGCGTTAAGGAGGTGGGGAGAACAGTTTGATAACACATATTTCTGACACCAGCGTCCTTGAGTAGAGAGCATGAAAATCAAAATCTGATTGGAAATTGTTTAACCCGCTGTAATGTAATTGCTGAGAGCATAGAGCATAAATTATAATTAAGACAAAATTTTGCCATAGTTAATAGTTTGGTTTTGATTTTTTTTCCAAGAAAAGTAATCTTTTTGGTAGGAACAATGTGCATGGACTCAATAATACCATGGACGTGCCTCTGCCTACTTTTGTGCATGCTGCTATTGCGTTGGACTTCCTTATTTTACACTTCCTAAGTAGCGTGAGAAGAAATGCTGGCCGCCTTTTCAGCCCCTTCTCTTCTTTGCTCTGTGTGCACGCGGTCTCAGCTGAGTGGTGACAGGCCTCAGGCAGGAGTAGTGCAGATGTGCCATCTGACCCCTCACTGGACCCTTTCGCAGGACCTACGCGCTGCGCGGTGGCGTGGGACGCTACGGAGTATCATAATGGTCTCCCGGCTGTGGTCGCAGAAAGAAGGCATCACGTAGCAAGGCGTGGCCTGGTGCAGCCCGCCAACTGTCTCCGCAAAGACAGGCTAACGGGTTCCCAGTGCTAACTAAACTGACTTAGTTTTACGTTTATGCGAGTGGAACAACGTATAATGTGTAAAAATTACGATGAAATATTTATCTCAGCTTAATTCGCAACACACAAAACACAGTAAACAGGTTTTCGTGGAGTTCTAGGTTGATTCCGGTAGCTATTTCCCGCCGTAACTTTTTAGGTACTGTGTCGCATTTTCAGGTAAAACACTGTATGTTAGAATATGGTGGCGGCAAACTGATAAAAACCCAAAGCTGATCACGGCCCGTCTTCGGTTTCAGCTTCTCGGCACGCAGAACATATAAAATGCAAAATCTGTGAAATTATGAAAATTAGTCAACGTTCTGCGCGTGCGTCACAGCAATCCAGGAATCTTTTCGGAAACAACCGGGAACTTCACGGAAAAATGTTTGCTGTGAACCATTCCCGGAACTCCCGTTACGTTAGATATATATACGACGTGTGCATCTCCATTTCTACGCTTCTACACGAAATCATTTGAACAAAATGCAAACCACAGCAGATGACGTCTACTCAATTAGCTCTTGAAAAATTTCTTTAAATTAGACACTTGATTGTTATAGTGCTACCCTCTGGGTGGCTGGACTGGACACGAAGCGCCGCAGCGTCGTGAAGAAACTGTGCGACTTTATTACGTTTTACTGCGCGACCGCATTCGTGATGCGATGAACAACTTGCGTGTCCACTACACCACACTGTGGGGCGGGGGTTAGCGCCGCTCTCTCTCTCTCTCCTCTCTCTCTCTCTCGCTCCCTGCCTCTCTCACTCTTCCTGCCCCTCTCGCTCTCCCCCTCTCTCCTCCCTCTCTCCCCCCTCTCTTCCCCCACTTCCCGAGCGTCACTCTCCTCTCCTCCACCCTGTCTCTCTCTGGAAAACAGGGCAGGTCAAATTGTTTTTTATTTCGACAAAGGAAGAGTGACAAAGCAACGACAAATCTATCGCTTTTGTTAATATTTAAATCCTTCACCGTTTGGTGCACTTGGACCATGCCCAGTTACATGGCATGGCCTGATTCTTTTCACCCTATTGAGCCCATCCATTATTCTAGGAAACAAAGCCCGTCGAAACTTTGATATGTCAGAGGTAGCTTCTCTTTGGATTAGAGACTATCGCCGTGGCTCTAGTGCGTTCCCGCCATGCCAAGCCGTGCCTTGCCCCGCCTCGCCACGCTCCGACCTGCAATGTTGCCGGTCGCGCGCCCCTTTCTGATAGCCATCGATACTGTTTGTTACGACTTGAGGCCACAAAACATACAAAATACAGCTCGGCACATAAAACAGTCATATTTTGTGATGATAGCCCAACCAATTATATCCCTTGGTTGTTGTGGGAGAAAGGCTTGTCTAGTGTGATGCAGCGGCGGTTGCTGCTTGAAAATGTTGCAGTGTCATAGGCTTTTACTTGCACCATTCAAGTGATCTATTTTATTTTTATTTTTACAACAATCGCCTATTAACGATTTACGGGTGGTCATTTTCACCCTGTAGAATCAGGAAAGCCGTGCTCTCGAGGCGAGTGCCTGTGCATTCAAACCTTTGCAACTTTGTTGATTTTGGACGCGCGGTTAGGATGAAGTAGATGGTTTGCTGTGTGCACTATGGGTGCCTGTCGTCCTGCTCAGTAAAGTTATATCGGCATCGATCTAAAAAACAATCAGACCGATGTGGTGGACAGCTGAGCTGTGGCGTTGGGTCTTAGCAAAGCATGGCGTGGCACAGTGGGGGAGCCAACTATGGCCAATCAAGAAGAGGTTTGTCGAGTATGACGGGAGAACATCCCGAGGTTTGACAAGCAAAGGTGAAGTGCAGGAAAAATCTTCTCCGAGATGCCACAAGTTATTTCAGTTGAAAAAAGAATTTTGTCATTTAAAGCGTTGCTAGGACAAAAGTAAGACTTCTTGCGTACCCTCTATTTGACGCCGACATCCTCCTCTGCCGCCTCCTGTTCCCCCTCCCCGTGTGATCACACCGTGTAAAGTGCGGCGCCTGTAATGACAGCTTTTCATTCCAAGATTTTTTTTCTTTTGTCTCGCTCTCCCACTGCTGCCACCAGGCGTAAGCGCCTGAGGCCCCAGCGGCGCGTCGTGGCGGCGGCGCCTGACGGCTGCCGCGCTGCCTCGCACTGCTCTGATTGTACTGTGGCCTCAGCTCCTGGCGACTGACGCAGTTTGTGTGTTTTTGAAGAAATTTTTATTCGGAACTGCGCAGTGCAGCTTTCAAATTCTTCGGGAGAGTGAAGTCTCTTAGCCTGTACAGGCTTGTACTCTTTGCTTACATACATGGAAAATACGTATTGCTGTGCTAAACTACACTGT
Source organism: Frankliniella intonsa (assembly GCA_033675135.1). Classification (NCBI taxonomy): domain Eukaryota; kingdom Metazoa; phylum Arthropoda; class Insecta; order Thysanoptera; family Thripidae; genus Frankliniella; species Frankliniella intonsa. Next base: position 14,860,495 of record CM066253.1, read on the forward strand.
TAAAAATTCCGTAGCATATTACAGAAATGGTTACGGAGACCACCGTAGTATTTTTTTTACGGAGTGGTCCGTACCTCCAAAATACGGCGAAAACCGTAGTTGTAAATTACGGCCGCTTCCGTACCTGTCTAAATACGGAAAGTCCCGTAAAAAGTTTCCATAAAAAATATGCAGAATACGGGATTTTGGGGTACGGGCTGCACCGTATTTTAGACGTACGGTAAGGTTCGTAAATCGATTGGTACGGTCGAACCGTATACTTAAAAAACGGTTCACACCGGCTAAAAAATTTCCGGACAAAACCGTCAAAATTTCCGTGGAAATTTTTAGCAGTGTAACGAAGAGTACTGGGCAGCCTGCGATAGACTGCGTGCTGTGCGAGACAGTGCGCACGTGCAAGTGTCCTACACCCGTGCTGTGCTCGGTGTGTCCTACTGAACTGACGATCCTGTAGAGCGGAGGTCCATGGTGCGCTGGTGGGAGATGGTGATGCACTTCTTGTCGGCGGGCGGCGGAAGCTGTCGCTTTGCTGGAGCGACAATTTGCCTGGCGCCAGTAGAGAATGGAATGAGTTAGGGAGATGGGGCCTCAATCAACTGTCGGGCGTAGTAAAAGGGGAGAGGGGGGGGGGGGGAACACTATGAATGGACCACTGGCCGAGCGACCATCAAAGGAGGCAGCCGCTCGATGTGCCGAGCTAGGTGTGATTGTGTTGGTCCCAGCGTGGGAGAGGGGATGGAGATAAAAGAGCAGAAGGGTTGAGGAAGCAAAGAATGAAAAGTTGAGAAAAATTTATTTCGATAGGTGCGAGACTTTTAACGCAGAACTTTTTTAACACGTTATTAATGAAAAGTCAATGCGAGTTCCTGCAACATAGCTGTAGGTGGGTCGGAGAAAAGAAAATTCATTTTATCATTCAATCTATATCCAAGTCCTCGTCTGTTACTTTTCGACAGTTAAGTTCATTCTGTCTTAATCTTCGTGTTACACCAAGGCTTTGATATTCCTCGTTCATTATTTCTCAAAACTCGACTTCTTCATCGCAATGCTACATACTCTCGAATTCTTCTTGGGTAGCGCAGGACGGATGAGTCAATTTAGGGAAGAAAATAAAGGCAAAGGTCATAAACACTGGAGCTCATCAAGCATTCCACGAGGCACGCGCGCACGCGCCGCCCGGCGGTAGCACACACAGGTGTCTTGTACGGCGACTGAATAACCTACTCGTCCCCCTCCCGCTGGGATACCCATACGTTAGACAGAGAGCGATGTATGTCTACGGGTTTGTTCACGCCGCGTGCCCCTTGCAGACGACACGAATTTCAATTGTTTTGTGTGTGTGGGATGGAGGGGGGGGGGGGGTAGGGATGCACCACGCACGTGCGCCTGGTTAGCTTAGCTTATTCACGCCTTTTCGTTCGTTGGCAACGTCCCGATTCTTCTTAAAATTAATCATAACTACGCGAAATCCGACCGCAAATCCGAATTATTTTCTGGAGCAGGGCTTTGTAACCTAATATCATTCGCTAGGCACATATTGTTAAGTCGTAATTTAAATTTTGATGTTAAGTTTATTTAACGCATTAGCTTGGAACTCGTGATTTTTTAAAGGTAGGAATGTATACATAATGTAATTATCATAATTATAATAACTGGAATATACACCAGTTTTAAAATTCTAGAAAATTTCCAGTTTTTGGAATTTTGATTGAGGCATTCGTACCATAAGGAGGGCTGAAGAGCAAATCTGAGTAGAAAGTAACCGAACAGATAACGGTCTCATAAAGTGTACGTTGACTAGCTTTCGGCAAGCCCCGTTTATCTAAAACCTGAGTTTGCGACGAGATGTCCTTCACTCCCTCGGATATTATTATCTGCCAACAATGATGAGTATTTGCGAGGGAGATTAAAAGGGAGTCTACGCGAGTATTTCGCGACTCTATTTTTCTCATTAAATATTCCGCGAGTAGGCAAAGTACGGTAGGACGTAGTGCCGATATTTCTATATGTTTCTGGAGTAATATGCAAAAACACAAATTCCTTACATCCGACTTCGCAACATTTGCGTCTTTCTAACAATCGTTCGGAATTTGATCGGGCGCCGTTCCCAACGGCGGCTAAAAATGCAATAAAAGGCGTGTATTATACGCCCTGGAGGCTGTTCGGTGCTGCTCTGCCTCTATATGAGGTCAAGGGCCAGGCGGGGCAAGTCGGGTTCAAGACTGCATTCCAGATGGACGGCCCACCGCCCGCCGCCCGCACCACAGAGCACACGGCGTACATCACTCTCGAACTCAAACCCTAGATACACCTTTATTTTGCCCTTTTTTCGCCAGTAAAAGTGTTATTTAATTCATGTGACGTCATTCGTGTGAATGTAAAAATTGTTACAATGCTTAACGTTTGATGTCACATTCCTTGCAACGTGAACAGTGTTCATTTTGAGAGGAATTTGACGTCACATAAATTATTGAAGTACCCCATTAAAATGTACTCTTTCTTTCATTTATTTTTTCAGTATGTCACATATGTTTTCAATTTTAAGGCTCTTATTTACACCTACTAAATGACGAAGTCAAGGGCAAGGTGAAAATAAGGTTCTTCCTGTCACAAGATCAGATGATGGTATCAGCCGATAATATTGCGAAGAGGTGGCGTTTAATAAGGTGCTAGTCCGGCATTAGCGGCATTCCGATTACGCTCACGCATACACGCATCATATTTCCAGGGTCAGGATCAATTACGAAGGGTGAGGTTTGTTGGAAGGAAGGTGAAGCAGAGGGCGTTGACAGTAGCTGGAGTGAATGAGGGAGGCTCTCGCAAAATATGTGAATCTCTAACCCTTAGATTTCATGCATGCACCCGTGGAGGCATCATAGTCTGCGATGCCATAAACAACTTAAAACTAACTCGTAATGGCTTTCAAGCCGTTTTCTGTTTGGAAATAATGAAGGGGTTGTCGTTGATAAGATATGTCTAGTCCTCACAGCCCAAACGCAGCCGACAGTTCCGCTCGGGCGACAACAATGGCAGGCAGCTTGTGTCGCGGCCACTAGATGAAGCTACTGGGCTGTAGTCACGCGCCCGACAAACATATTGACTTTTGGTCCGTGAGACAATGGAGGAGTGGCGCCAACAGTCGAGTGGGGGTGGCAACCCAGGGGCAGGCCATTGTTGGAATGAGACAGGATAACTGTTGGATCAATACACACTAGGCGGGACGAAGCAGCGCTGGTCTCGAAAAGTTAAGAATAGTTTCAGTAGGCTGCACGAAATCCTTTTGTATTTTTTAAAACCTGCGCGCAGGGCAGGCGGTCATGGCCTGGTGATATGGCCACACTGCAAACCAACAGTGTACTAAGCACACATATAAGTTTCTACTTGCCATAGCACACGTGCACACGTGTGCACGTGCCATATCGCACACGTATAAGAGTGTGCTTACCATAGTACACACTTTATATTGTGTACGTTACCTAAGGTAAAGCACGCACATGTAAGTGTGTAGTGTGGCAAGTACACACCTCTATGTGTGTACTATGGTTATGGTAAGTACACATTTATTGCAAGTACACATTTATACGTGTGTACTAAGTACACTGTTGGGTTTGCAGTGTATACATCTCGAAAGGATTCCAGAAGATGACCGGGGCCGTCTATATAGGTCGCGAGTGTGTCAACGCGCCGCGTAATAAACAAGGTGCTGAGAGGGGATTTACAGGAGCTTTGCCGCCACGGGGACGAGACATACCGGCGGAGGTCTTGCCGCGTCTTTTGGTCGCCTCTCGCTGCACACGGGTGGCACAAAGGGCGCCTGGCTGGCGCCTTGTTACTGCCCCAGGCATGTGAATGAAGAGCGCGTTTTTTTCTTTACACGTGGTTCCACCCTCTCTTCCTTTAGGTGTTATTGGTATCAAACTAGTCTACTCACAATTTTTTATTTACTTTCGTCGAGTATTTTACGCATTAAGAGGGAAAAAAATTATCACCGATGTACATGAAATCTTCTACATAAAATTACCGGGTTTGGACGTCAGCAATAGTTTCGCCTTACCAGTACCGTCTGGCAGCGGGGAGGACGGGGGTTGGCAACATACCCAGACCCAGAACGAAAGTACTACGCATGGGTATACCGTAGCGCTGCTCCCCATAGGACGTGAAGTTTCCCTTGGAAATTTTGGGCATGACCCCCTCCCCCTTATCTCGCGAAAAAATCTGAGTATAGAAGCACTACTTTATTGGTCGCTCGTGCTACTTGTCTATTTGTTTGAAGACGACGCTCGACGCACGTGCTACCTACACGCGTCAGAGCACTGACGTCCAACCTACAAAGTCACACTCACACTCGCCGGGAGCCACCTTTATTATCTCTGGTCGTGACGGCCTTTGGCTCAGTCCTATTTTACAGCTTGACAAAGCGACACGTAAAATTTTAAAGATGCCAACCCAAGTGAATACAATTACTACGTTGCAATTCCTCCGAAATATGTTCATTGTTGCAATATGCAATGTGCAATTTTATAAAAGTCACATCGTTAGGAAGGGAAACAACCCATTCGCGTCACTTATTGAAGAACCCATGAATATTTTCTCTGACTTGGGCAACAGAACACTCGTGCTCCGTACTTGATCGAAAAATGTTAAACAATTCAAAAGAAGAAAAGAGCCAAAATTGTATCCTCAAATCAGCGTTATTGTTTTCTCCGCAATATATCAATTGAGAGAGAAACTTATACTTTTATAGCTTTCTATTCTTGATAGTGCTCTTCAGTTATCCTTTCGGCATTGTGCTTAAAATACACACCTGAATGCTGAATGATCTGGTATTCGGTGGCTAGGAGGTGCCGCATTTACTTTCATAATATTGTCGTGAGTCAGACGGTCCTGGGCCAGAGTGCGCAGCGCCCTGGAGCGCCTCGGGGTGAGAAGGACCGTCATATGGAGTGGTGGGTGGAAGAAGCCCGGTTATTATCCAACAGCCACCGGAAACCCCCCGGCAGGGCAGGCCCCTCCCGCGCCACGCCGCCACGCCCGCCGCGCCACGCCCAGCCGCATCAGGGACGCCCTTTCCTGGACGGTATGCCCGCGGGACTGCTGTGAAGGAGAAGCTGCACCAGGACAGCTGCGCGACCGGCTCACGCGCCCCGCCCCGCTATGCCACCGATCGACCGAGGAGTACCGTGCGCTTTTTCTTCTTATACACTGAGAAATAAGAAATATGGGATAGGGAAGGGGGACAACTAAAGGAAAATGTTACGTCTTCCGTAATAAGTGCTTGCGAATGTTAGTCACTTTGTCGCCAGCTAGAGTATGAAAATGAAACAAAATACTAAAAGGGAAATAACGACTCTTTACCATCTCTGCTGAAATATTTGTTTGTCCGCTTCTTTCGTTCGGTGTTCATTTTATTTGCAGCTCGGAGAAACTGTAACCTCGATCAAAATGAGTTGCCAAGTGAACCTGGGCCGCACCGCTCAGCCCGCCCATCCTTTGAAGATGTAAAGGGGGAAGCGATGAGAAACCCGACCAAGAGTCTAGATTTACTGTTTGACGTTCCAGTGTCCAATTTATAGGCCTCGGAGAAAGCTTTCGCAAACTCTGGTGAGGGGCGCTGCGGTGATAGCGCTTCAGAGAGGGGTAGGGTGGAGGCCGTCTAGTCGGCGTGGGAGGCGGGCCGTGCCGCCAATGAAGCAGAACTACACGGTAGATTACGAAGGGGCAGAGCATTCCGAGGGATCGATTCATTTCGATACATCGATATCCATTGATAGGCCTTCAAGTCAGATCATCATCAGCGAAGCAAGCGGCGTTGGCACCTTTAAACGTGTGCCCTTTGTTTTGCCTGCTGTCGGGAGAAATAAAAGGAACGGCGGCAGGTAGAAAGTGACGAGTGAGCGGGAGGTGGAAGGGGTACTATTGTCCCTTAATGAATCATAGCCATACAACTCTTTATGCTCGGTAATCAGCTAAAACCGCCTTACACAATAGACTGCTGATAGTATTCCGAAGTCAACGACCTCTTCTGATTTAAGGCAATAAGTAACACTAAGGCCCACTTTTTACGAAATTACTTAAGTGCTAGGTGATCTCAATAAGTTTGCGTTGTGCAGTCATAAATGCAATGTCACGTAGTAAGAAGTACGAATACTATTGTCGATGCGGTGCAGCGCTGCCATGGTCCTTCCCCTGCCGCGCCTTGCCCCGGCCTCCCACTGGGCCTCCCGAGGCCTGAGCGGTGCCGCCTCAGGGCGGCCTCTTTCTACTCTCGCGCTTGACAGGCCGGCGCTAATCCCCCGTTTGCCGGTGCGCCGCTAAACGCGTTGGGCACAATGCCGCTCTCCCAGCGGAGCGCGTGCGCGCACAACAGCACTGATTGGAAAGTTTTCGGTAACCCTTGAGTGACCACCTCTTGTGCCGGTAAGCGGAACTCGAGTCGAGAACAACTGTTCTTCCATTGACTACAGATGATAGTTTTGGTCAAGTGCCGTAATGACATTGAACCTCAGTTCCGTGTCATTTATATTTGACGTGTTTAGGAACACAGATTCAGAACTATATACTCAGGATTTCTATGTTGAAGAGTGGCGTCTTCTAGCGTATACAGTGCTTAATCGAAGCAGCTAATCACACTAATGTGTCTCTACGATGAGGCACGCCTATAAAGTTCGAGCGGCACGTACAGCCAGTTTCGGGATAAAAATATGGTCGAGGAAGCATGTGAACTCTTCGTCTGTCGGCGTGACCCTTATGGCTGATGAATTTATCTAATTATTTAGGCGTGAAACAGATCGAAGCAGCTTAGAAGCAGATAGGTTTAATGTTGTAGCTTGCAGCCGGTGATTTCAGATTAATTGCTCAAAACTGTCACTAAAAACAGGAACAAACTGCACGTCAAAATTTTTGCGTTAGGTTTTGAATGCTTGTGGTGTATGTCGCAAATGATGAATTTGATGATGAATTTGTCATGATATTGCAATAAAACTAGCTTCATATCGCAGAAATAAAGTTCTCATGAAATATTTTTAAAGATAATACCTTTCGGAGTTTTGGGTATTTTTAAACCTTAAAGTCTGTCATATTTACAGGAATGCCTAGTATTGCATTCCCTATTTTAAGGCAGGCCCTACAGCTTTTACGATTTGTTTGCTGTGTGGTGCCCGATTTTCAAAGCCTCTGTGACCTGGCAGGCACCAAAGGACGAGGCCATGCATCGCAGTTCCACGACGACACCGTGACGTTTGCCGCTCTGCTGCTGCGACGCGGAACAAGACCTCATCGAATGGGCTGCGTGATTACAGAGCAGAGAGACAAGGGCGGCGGCCCGAAGGACACGCGGCCAACGTCAGACTTAGTTTTCGCTCACTGTAATTGTCTGAATCTGTTTCTTGGCAGTAGTGGCAGAGGTTACCTAAAATAACAAAAAAATGTGACAGCATAGGGTGCGTATTGACAAATCCAAGGGATGAGTGGTATGTACTTGGCAGCTATCTACTAGTGTGTGAATGAGGGCAGTTCCTCATGCGCAGTACCCGTTTTCGAATCAAACATAAATCCAGTAGGTTTATATTTCTTTCAGAATTCCAAATTTCCTTTGTAGTAGCTGAGAGATATTCCCACGTGTCCTGGCGGGGGTGGAGAGGGCGGTAGTTGTGGGCCGCGAGAGCTGGATCGCGGCTCTGGCCGTGACGCGCGGGAGGGCTCGCGGGGCCGGGGCTGCCTGGGGGCGTTTCCTCGCGGCCTTGCGCAGCCAATGGCAGGCGCCCTGTGCCCCCCGTGGGCGTCGTGGGGCGGTCCCGACGTCGAGGTGGAGGGGGCTGTCCCGCTCCCGTCGGCGCCCCAGTACGCGCCGACGGCCGGTCGGGTGCGGGTGTCCGTCGTCTATGTGTGCAGCCGTGCCGACGCGATGCTCGTGTGACGTGGTTCTCCGCGATGTTCGAGTGACGCACGTGTTCCTAGGACGGGAGTTCAATGCGTGTCGCGAGTGCTGTGTAGCTTAACGCGAGTGGCATCGTTCTTCGTCATGGATACTCCCAACGACACCGGCTGATTTCAACCAACAGTGTTGTGTTCTTTTCACCTGGTGAAAATTTATCCGGTTTGCTGCCTTTATGTGTGTTCGCGACGGCAACATGCAGGAGAACCCATCCCCCCTTATGCAGACTGGAATACCAATGCTCAAAATGTGCAGGTAAGATGTGTGCACGGCACCGTGATTTCCGGGGACAGAGTCTAGTGTCCAACATTTTTCTCGATTTTATGGGCCTATAAGTTATCACTGTAATTCTATCACTCGAATTGGAGCTTCGCATCCTAGATATTTGTGGCCTAAAAGTGGAAGCTCCTCGCTCAATCACAGGGGCCAGGAGGGTGCGCAAATGTGTTTCAAAACGCAATGTTCCGCATCTAAAGTTTAAAAAGAAGCCGCTCCAGGCCTGACATTGTCACGCTGGTAAACTTAAAAAATTTAAATCTTCCTAAAAAACAAAATTAGAATAGTGGAGTCAAACAAATGTAGTTTTTCTGCTGATTCTCGCCGCCGGTCGTTAAGAACTTTTTAAAAACCCACCTTAGAAATGTCGCACTCTTGACTTTGTAACTCTAAAGTTCAACGGTCCTCCACTAAAATTTGCAATTGCAAATTGTGATTTAGTGATTTACTGTAGAAAGGTCAAAATCGCTCTTTACGTCCTGTTTATTCTCATCGCCAGAGACTTAAATGCCTGAGGGACTCTCAAGATATCCGGCCCCGTCACTTCCGATTTTTGGCTAGCAAGCTTCTGACTTGAAGTGGGTTATTGAATGAATTTTATTTTATTTTACGGCACTAGTGTCCTGTTGGTATATTCGAAACTATTGTGCAAATACCAGGACTGTTGTCGTGTTAATATCAAGCCTCGTGTAGCGTTTTATTGTGGGATTTGCGGCGTAACAGCAACCAGCAACACCGCACTAACTGCATACTCACTACCACATCCTTACCCCCACCTCGCACCAATTCTCTCTCTCCCTCTCTTTCTCGCACACTCATACAAACACACTGCCTTGCGCGCGCGCACACACATACTCAGCACATTTATACGTATGGGTAGACTCGTGCGCGGTAGAATTATGACCCGCTAAGTGGTCTAATTGCTCTAATGCAGAGCGGAGGCTTGCAGAACGTGTCCTCGTTCAGACACCAACGCACAATTGGTTTGTGTGTTTCTGTGTGTGTGCTGTGTCGTGCGCCTTGTTGAAAACAAACAGGTCAATGTTAACGGTCGAAAAATATGCTTAGGTGGGAGATTCGTAGGAAGTAATAAATAGTTATTTAAAAAAAAAAATGAGATGTCATTTATCGAATTAGTGCAAATATGTTCTCAATATACTTTCTCAGAGAGGCGTAATAGAATTAGTACTATGCGATTTTTCCACTGCAGTATGTATGCACATAGCGTGTGTGCTATTTTCTCTTTAAAACTGTTATCTGCCTTCTGTTACTCCTGTTATTATTCCTTAAAGCGGGGAGAAGAAAACGCACTCAGGTATTTGTGAGCGCGCCGTACGCAGGTAATTGACCCAGAGTGAACTGCTTTGCTCTCGATAACGGTGGACTCAGACTGGCGGTTGCCCCAATAACCGGTCCGGAGGTGTGGGTGGCGGCCTGGGCCGTCCTTCGGGCAGACTGCTGGCCGACAGGCGAGCGCGAGCCGACAAGCCCCTTCAACCGTTTGGGCTAGAACCATATTGGCTGCTCTTACTGAGGGCCGCACCTCTGGCCAAGGAACAATGCTGCGTCGTAGAATACAAGCGGAGCCGGGCGATATATTTCTTTGGTTAACATGAGTGCCTAAAATGCGGAAATGTTTTCGATAACAAATTGTGGGGTTGCGTTATTCCTTCGACGCCTGTCCGACTGAATTCAGCCATACAGAATCGCAAAATAGTGTTTTGATTTAAATAATATTTTTTATTCCCTATTCTAAAATCTACCTCAAAGCACACGGTAAAACGACGGAGTACACATACTGACTCACTCTGTTCGTTCTAATACGGTTGAATATGCCGCCCTGGAGTTCGCGTGTTTCCCACGCCGCCTCCAACATCTCGCTCCACGCAACGCCCTGCCCCCCTCTTCATACCCCGCCTTATGGCACGTATTAACAGTTTTGATAATCTGTTTCTGATTCGAGAACCGGATCAGGCATTATACCCGCGATGTGTCTGCGTGCCGGCCGGTGCGAGCCGCCCATGGCACCGTGTGGGTGGTAGGGTTTAAAGTATTTAAAATCTTTGCAAGCTCCCTTTCTTCTGGAAATATTAGTTTAATGTGACAAAAAGGAGCAATTTCTTCTTAGCCTGGTCTGCTTTGTAGCGGGACTCCATAGTCCCTTTAAGTTTGACCACAATAAAGATATTTCAATTTCAATTTCTCTCTCTCTCTCTCTCTCCCTCTCTCTCTCTCTCTCTCTCTCTCTCTCTCTCTCTCTCTCTCTCTCTCTCTCTCTCTCTCTCTCTCCTCCCCCCCCCCCCTTCAATATTGGTGGTGGCAGCGTGAATCACGTGACCGGGGCTTCAAGCCCTTGCGTGTCTGACCGCGTGCTTGTCCCAGGTGGGAGGGGGAGGGGCTGTCTCTGTACTCCGGACTACCGTCTGTCAAAAACCTAGTGCGTTTTTCTCGGGAAATTCATTCGGTGTACTGGGCGCTACAAATAACCAGAGCGAGCTCGTTCCCTCCCCCACATGTTATTTTACTGGTCAATGTCTAATTGAAGGATGCATGGGTGTAATTGTTCACAACGGCGTTCGCACTACTCAGCAGTATACTGAAATATTGAGTACCCGCCAGGCGCGCTGTGTGCCGTGACCTGTCAACCATCACGCGCACGGTAGTAGCAGTGCAGGCCGGGTGGTCCGTGCCGTGTGTGACTTGCCTGCAGCGGCGCAGGTTTCTCCCGCTGTGCCCACATCTTCATATCATCGATCGTCGTCTGGGGTTTGGCATGACAGATTGTTGTTTAACTGATTGACTACTACTTGCCCTATCAACGCACCACTTTCTTTTACCTATTTGAATGCAGTCCCAACTGTAAACTATGGGCTCATTTGAAATATTTTTAGGTTTCTTAACAGGCAGAGAACTGAGGAAAGTTCCATATGCGCTGAGTTTTTGTGACGTGTGTTGCACATGCATTGTCCTTGTGTGTGCTTCGCGCTTGCCCAGATACGGTGTATCTCTTCTCACCGCTGCGCTGCGCTACACCACGCCGCCTCACGCCACAGGGCTCCACGCCGGTTTGTCTGCCCTGAAGTATTGTAACGCGATCGGTATGATTTCATGATTCATGGCCTCTCCGGGAGAAGCGTTATGGTACCGGCCTATGTGCGAGTGAAGGCACTGTTAAAACCAGCCCAACCTCTTTCTGGCTTCGACGTTGTGACTTGAATGCAACCTTCACCTTCTCATGTCCAGCACCACTAATCTACCACCGATCAAATTATGGCACAACGGAGCAAAACTTTGAGCCAGTGTTTGCGATACCTAGAAAAAGAGATTTTTTTTGGAGGGGGGGGGGGGTGGGGGTGGGGATCCAGCTGTCACACCGCTTTGACGGTTCTAAGGATATTTACCATTAATTTAAGGCTTTCTCGCGTTTTGAGGTTGTATGGAGATATTTCAATTTTTAGGTCGCCCCTCCCCTCTCTTTCCTGTTAAATATGCACCTCAGATAGAATTTTACAATTTTGTTCTTTGTTTGGGAACTGTTTTTTTGTCAAAAAGTATCTGGTGCCATAAAGACTTTTTCATAAATATAGAATGTAATAATTTTTACTTTTTTGTTGAAGGAAGCGTAGCAACGGTTTCTATACCTTATTTGTCTTATGGTTTTGAAACTTCTATTTGCCAAAAGTGTGCACTGTACGAATTCCCAACCTTGTTGTGCACGTACTGTTCCCCCCCTGGTACTAAATTCCTCCCAGGAACGGGGCGAGGTGCGAAACTAAATCCCCTCTCTCCTTGTATCGGGGATCGGCGCGGGACTTTATAATACAAGTAAAATGACAAACTGACGCCCTTGCCGCAGGGACGGACTGGGAGGTAAAGGGTCCGCCTGGGAAACCGTCCAAAGGAGGCCCGGATTTGTCTTGATCCAGGGGTAAAACCACTAAAGGGCGCGAAATGATACAACTTTTTTTTTTTTTTTGGGGGGGGGGGGGGGGGGGCTCTTAGCTTTTGCCAGGTGGGCTGAGTAGCGAGTCCGTCCCTGCCTTCCGGTATCATACATTGCAGTTCTTTGAGGAAAATGCACTTCCAGAAGTTCTGTTTTAGTGTTTACGGTGAGAAATTGGTTCCATAACGTTTATGAAACAAATCGCAAATTGTTAAGTGTTGTAAAATTCTTCTGGTAAAAATCTTGAAAGGCGTGACGAGTTGTTCGTAATATATTTTCTCCTGTATTACCTTGTGCGTCCGCTCGCTATCGCTGTTGCACTCATCCTCCCCCGTGCCTGATATATCCATATCGTGTTTCCCGTTGGTGCACGTTGAGTCTTGGTGCTGCATGGGTTTGTGTGTCCAAACGATTCTCACTGATAGACGCGCACAGCAGACGGGAGGGTAGGGGAGCTCCACGTATCTCATACGTATTCTCTTTATAGGTACAGATGCTGAACACAGACACGCGCTTTAATGTGGCAAAAACGTCATGACTGACCGGTGAAATTAGAGCAACTAACTATTGAGACAAAAGAGCAATTAGGCAGGGAGGCCACCTTGTTTTATAAAAACACTAGCGCTTTACCCGGGCTTTAGTTTTGCGTATTTTTTCTATGAGTCGGCGGTGTCCTAAACAGTGTAATCTCTTCTGCTGGCAGCACGCCGCCCAGCCCCCGGGCTCAGGAAGTCAGTTAGGCCCAGGTCCACTCGCCGCGCCACTCTGTGAAGTACCTTTTTGAATACAATAAGGTCCAGCCAGCCCCGTGGGGCCTGCGGCGCTGACTGCACACCAGGCTGCGTCCGCGTCGCCACCTCCCGTGCCCTCCTAATGGCGAGCACGTGAAGCGATACGGACGCAGCCGCGCGGGGGCGAGCAGCCGGTAAAGCAACTGCCGCCCCGCCCTGTTGGCGCGTGCGTGCGGCCCGCTCAGATTGAAAGCAACGCGTGGCATTGTGGGTGGTGTGGGTGCTTTAGCTACGGGCTGCGATCGACTCAACTGTGCGCTCCTTCCATACAATCTGATTGCCCCCTGCCCTCTGCTGTTACTTTTTATTTTCTGATGAATTTTTAACTGGATTTTCGCCTGCTTTCCTTGGAATCCCGTATGTCCGAAAACAATTTTGTGTGCTGCCTATTCGTGCATGTATTTTATATATCTATAATATTGCGTATCATAACGCAAGAATCTCTTTGAGTGGTTCTTATCTTCTAATTTGTGACAACGATTCAGGATTAATAAAACGTGGCAGATTTATAACCCGTGCCATTTACATTAAAAAGACATTTTTAGCATATAAAATGCCACCCTCATGCCCCCCCCCCCTTCTCCCTTCCTTTAAACACGGCAAACTCAGTGTCCGGGTTTCCCAGACTCACCCTGGAAAAATGGCCTCTTTTTACAGGGTAGGCCTGAGAAACTCGGACACTGCTTTTGTCGTAACCCTGTTAGGCGGATACAAACGCCCTAGTTTTCCATTCATTTGCAGCCATATTTTTATATTTAACACAACTTGTTTAAAAAAAGACTTCTATAAATTTTCATTTTAGCGCAGTCCACAACGAAAGATATTAGAAATATTTTGAAAGTCAAATTACGCTAGTGGTGATGGCCAAAGGAATTACGTGGGCTGTTTCACCAGGACGAAAGCCCCCTCCGCCTTCCCTCTTCCCAACTGGCTTCCGAGAATCAAGCTCGTTTGTTCCAAAGCGCCTATCGTACGTCCGCGCGATGGGCGAGATGCGGTGTGAAGACCGCTAACTTTTCCTTCAATCTTCATCACCGCCACGGTGTGTCGGTGTGTCTCCACTCCTAAACGGCTGGTCTCCTCGCATCCCTTCTTTAATGACGTCCAGTGCAGAGCGCGCAACATAAATGTACGAAACAAGGGGGACACGTAAACTCCCTGCACCCAAACAGTGCAGCTGCGTACTGGCGTACTACGTACGTGACCTCGCTAGCATGTAAACAACAGTCATCAGCAAGAGACTGGCAAAGAGGGGGAGTTGGAGGAAAGGGGTGGGGGGGTCGTTTTAGAGGAAAAGCGGGGAAGTGGGGAAGGGAGAGGGAAAAGCGGTGCGGATGTGACAAAAGAACCGAGATGTGGGTGGGGGTGGCGGTAGCGGTGCCCTGAATGAGAAAGATGAGCAGCATCACTGGAAAAGAAGCGTAATGAGCGAGCAGGAGAGGAGAGCACAGACTGCAGCAGCGCTGTACCGTCCCACCGCTAGAGACCCGCCGGAGCCTGCCTGCCTGCCTGCCTGCCTGCCTGCCTGCCTGCCTGGCCTTTCTCACGGTTAGCGCTCTGCAGCCCGTCCTTGATGGAGGTAGGCGGCTCTCTGCCTGTAGTAGGCTAGAACAACCGCGACAGTTCTAGAACATAGCTGCAAAATATAGGTCTCACAATATACACCTCATACCTACAGGTTTGCACTGCTGATTAAACGTACTATTTATTCCAGAAAATTGATTTTCCTTTATCATTTGCACTTTGCTAGTATACCTGTTGTTATACAGACGTCTGTCTTTCATAACCATTGACATTCATGTTTCGAAAGTCGTATGACTGCAGAGGCCTGTGCTCGCCTGAGATTTCTTTTTGTAGCTGCGTAAGCCTTTGGCCAGCGCCGCGGTGGCCCGGGAGCCAGAGACGGGCGAGTATCAATCTGTTCCTGTCTTGGACACCTCCCGACTTCCTTCCTCACACCATAAAACATGTCGACCCGCTGGCCCCCTCCTGCGTTCATCTCGTGGCCTCCCGGGCGGACCTCCTGATCGGACCCACGTCGTCCGCTGTCTTGATGAATGAATTAATAGCCCCCTCCTCCTCCCCACCACCACTCACCCTAACTCCCCATCCCGTGCTCATCAGTTTTAGACGGACCATTCTTGCTGATAATATAAGGGTGACTACTGGTATTGCCTGTAGGTCCGACGGTCGTTAGTAACGGATTAAACAGTCGACATTACAGTATTCGGTCTTTTCGTCTCTGATGTTGTTTTACCTTTTGTGTCGTTGGTTCCCCTAACTTTGATTTTGTACCTATTCCACATTGTAACATTTTATACCTTGTTACTCATGTAAAGTGTTGCATACTGATGTCAGTGGCAAATAGAGCTATACAATTTTATAATTTATTTTTTTTGTTGGTTACATGCCGGTGACATCGTATCACACGCTACACCGGAACTGGAGGTTTCTCTGTAGTGATTTACCTTGGCATTGCAATCTTCCGTACACCCAACACTATATCTTACATAGTCGTAGTTGGAGGAAGAGAGAGGTGGAGAGAGAGAGAGAGAGAGAGAGAGAGAGAGAGAGAGAGAGAGAGAGAGAGAGAGAGAGAGAGATTCTTTCGTGCGCGCCCCAAGGAGCAGTAGCATGTAGTTGGCAGTCCAGAACACAGGAGTCTTGATGCGTCGTGTCGTCTGTCTTCCCTTGCACGCACGTCTGGTTGCCGCGTGCGTATGCGGTGCGAGAGAGATGAACGCACGGCAACGTCTCTATCCATTCATTCAACAAGGAGATAGATGGGCAGACGTATCGTGGTCATTCTCACCGTGCCATCGATAAGTAATGATGATTACCTCATGACGCAGCAGTGACATCCATACACTGCTTTTCTAAAGACCTAGCTATCCCTTTGCCCCACCTTTCCCATCTTTCTTACGTTTTCTTCTTCTTCTACCTCCTCTCTCTCTCTCTCTCTCTCTCTCTCTCTCTCTCTCTCTCTCTCTCTCTCTCTCTCTCTCTCTCTCTCTCTCTCGCTCATTCCTCCTCTCCTCCTTATCCCTCCTCCTCCTCCTCCTCCCTCTCCCCGTCTCGGCCTTTAGCGGTCAGTGCTTCCGATATCGCAATCTTGTCGATCCTAATTTGTCACATACTTTCTTTTCGTCGCGATAACATCAACGTGGCGACTGCGACGCTTTTCATCCAAACCATATCTCCCCCGCCCGTACCTCATGTTGTTTTGTTTTTAACTTTGTGCCACTGGTCACAGGCGTAAACCCTCCAAATATGTCGTCACTTTTACCTTTTCTTGCCGGATCGCCAGTGTACACATGAATCTGTACTGTTGCGGGCACTGCTGCGGCATGTGCCTCGACCGCAGCCACCGCCACTGCTGCGTCCAATTAATCAAGCTATCGCACGCAAATTACGAGGAATCTCTTTAATTGCTCGGCCTATGTCCTTCCTGTAGTACGTCATTGGGCGTTGTCGTGTCGCTGTTGTGTTGTTTGTTTTTGCTGTTGCCTCTTTTCTGTGCGGCTTCGGTGACATCTGCATCTTGGATGTGACTGAAGGGCCATGCCGAGTAAATATAGTTTACGATCCTTTACCGTAGTGCGTTATTAGGCTTTTTAAATTCAACATGAGATGGTCATATTTTGTTCCGCACGCAATATTGACAAAAGTGGTACAATAATTTCTAAACAAGTAGGTATTCCTGTGTTTATAGTTTTATACGTGTCGCATTGATGAGCACGCCGTGCAGTAGCCGGTGGGGAAGCGCACGCTCGCTGTGCACTAATCGATTGGAAG
Source organism: Frankliniella intonsa (assembly GCA_033675135.1). Classification (NCBI taxonomy): domain Eukaryota; kingdom Metazoa; phylum Arthropoda; class Insecta; order Thysanoptera; family Thripidae; genus Frankliniella; species Frankliniella intonsa. The sequence continues at coordinate 14,877,233 of CM066253.1, forward strand.
TTCGATAAGAATCGATCCGAGCTGCGGATACGCTGCTCGATGACCTTTCGTACGGTGTTTATAGACTAGGATAGAACGACGACGTTTTTTCCCCCAGCTAACTACTTCGAGAACATGAAACAAACCCATCCCGCAGTTTCCCCCTCCCTCTTACAATCTCCTTCTAATGTTGTTTGCATGCGATTTTAAAATGAGGTTCCCTTCAGTCATTGGACGTCTATGGTCATCCTGCTCATGCAGAAATTACATTTTTGTGTTACCTTCGTCTTCGCCACCGTGAACTTACGTCCGCCAGGAGGATCAAGCCGTAGCTGTGCCCCCACCCCCACCTCTCTCTGGCCGGAGCTCTTGGCAGGCCATGGCAAGCAGGCGCGGGCGGCTGCGCGGGCGGCAGCGCGGGTGACCAGTGCGACGAATGGGCTGCCGACTTACCCTGCGGCGCTGTGCGGGACACACAGGTCGACCGGTTGATGACCGCGCCGGAATATAGCACACGGCGAAGAAAAACATTTACGTGCCGGGTGGAGAAGACACCGCAGTATCGTCGGGGCCCACCGCCCGCATGACAAAGGGGCCATAGCTCCCCTTATGATCGGCGGGGTAGGCAGGCATATCGTGCACAAAATATTATTTCTATGTTGCTTTGATACCCTTCATGTGTTTTTAAGTAGCTCCGTTCTTACCTCTAATAATGAATCAGCATGCGCTATTCAACTATTTATTGGATTATCCTTGTTGACAACTTGGATAAGAGTCTTTTGAAATCCAGATTTTTTTTTATTTTATTTAACAGTGTTGAATTTTTAAGCACGCGCTAGGACACGGTAGGACCCCTTCGGTAGTTGAGGGATAAGCTACCACGTGTGTCGGTGGCGCACGCGCGCTGCCCGGAAAATCTGTAATGATGGGTGTGGGCTGCCACGGGCTGCGCTGGCGGAGAAAGGAGAGGACTGAAACGAAGGAAGAAGTATGTGAAGGTGCGAGAAGGATTTAGCAATTCATGCTGCTGCTTCTTCGTTTTTCTTTCTCTTTCTCCCTATCTCTTTCTCCCCCCCCCCCCCCCCCCACTTCTCCATCTCGCCATCTGGCCCCTGCCTTTTTCAGACTACTTTTTAAAAATGGACATCTCTAGAAATTCTAAATGTTGCTCGGGGTGTAACAGGGAAGATGCTGCACACTGTAAAATTCTTGCAAACTAAGTTCTTTGCAACGTTGCGAAGAAATTTTAATATTTGTATTACGAAGAATTTGTTCGTATTGCAAAGAACTTCTTTGCAAGCTACTAGAATTCTCACAAACTATTTGTTTGTATTGCAAAGAAATAGTTCGTAAGATTACGAAGAATTAGTTCGTAATACAATGCTTCAAAATTCTTTGCAACTTTCAAAAAAAATAGTTTGCAATACGAACCAATTCTTTGCAAGCATTTTACAGTGCAGTGTTGCTGGATTGCATACTTGTTTGGGCCGCAGGGGCGTCAGCGCCTTACGGGTGAGGGGAGTAGGCAAACCCGCAATACTGCAGCGTCTTCTCTGTTTCACCGAAACGTAGACGTAGGAACCAGCATTTTTATTCATTTCCGCCTTCTTCTGGATATGATTTCAATTTGAACGAATCAGATCCCACTTGTAAAAGAGATCGGTCAGTTGTTGAGACAATCACAGACCCCGTTATTTTGTAAAGGATTGTCACAGTGATCTACAACATCGGAGGGTGCCATTGCGCCGCTTACTTTGTAAATATCCCATTGAATTTCATCTGCTCGTGGTTCTGCAATTAATTCTACACTCACCTCGATGTCGTCGGCGATCTGCTATGTTGTCGTCACTTTACTTATTGGTCGCACGTGGCAAAAATACATTATATCATATGTCTATCCTGAATCGAGCTTTAAACTGCTAGAACTCTGGCGTGCGATGGCGCGTGGCCGACCTATGAAGGCAGCCACGCCGGCGCTTTCAAACGGAACGAAAATACTTTTAGGTCTGCATGCGTACGCAAGCTGATGTAGGAAGAGAGAGGGGCAGAGGAAGAGAAAAAGAGAGAACGTCCATAATTCTTCTCCAGCGGCAATGACTCGTTTGCGCTCGTTTTACTTCTAGAAAAGGTCTAATCCTGACAATAATTGGGACATCTCGTGGAAAAAAAAACAAACTGTGAGTTAGGGCGCCGGCCGGCGCGCCAGCCTGAGCAAATCCAATTGAATGTCGTTGCTGTCGCTGCTCGCTTCACAGCATTAACATCATCCATCTTGCACTGGCCGGTGCGCCGCGAACTCTCCGCCGCTCCGCTCTGCCACGTCACGCTTAACACACACGCACACACATGCACATCCACACTCACACACCTGAGTGACAGGTACACGCCATAGACCAAGTATCTCTGATTCTCTCCAGTGCTGTGTAGAGCATTACACTTTATCAGGATCTGTCGTGTTTTGAAAAGATGCAAAAAAAAGAAAAAGAAAAAAAACTACTGCGCGATTTTATCCAATAATCATTACAGAAGACACATATCACTTTCTGTAAAACTTAGGCATCTGGGGACAACCAGTACACGATTGATCTCTCTGGTGCACCCTGTGCGTTCTACCGGACTGCACTTGACGTGGGGGTACTGGTCTTGGTCTGCCGGGTGTCCAGCTGACGTCCACAGGCGCTGCTGGAGTCCTCTGCCCGGACAGGACAATGGGGACTCTGGCACGGCGCAAATGTAGGGCCCTAAAGGGGAAAGGAGTGTACAAGTCAACGACGTCGAGTTTGCGGACTGACTGATAAAGAAAATGCCTTGAGTGAGTGGGTGAATTAATTCAAATAATGCGTTCTGTGGCCACAAAAATATTATTTGGAGCGAATTCGTCTGTCTTTGTTTTCTGCTCAGCAGTCTTGCAGTTTAAACTATGTCATGAGTGCAACAGTTAGATTTGCAAAGTGCTCATCGCGATATAAAGCACTTGTGTACCTCATAAACATATTTTTACAAGATTTTGAAGCAAATAAACGTTTTTTGTGTATTTTTCACAGCTTCGATGCCGGAAAGTCGACGAAGGGCGCGAGCAAGCTGCGACGGGACCTGATCAACGCGGAGATTGCCAACCTGCGAGATCTGCTGCCGCTGCCGCCCTCCACCCGGCAGCGCCTCTCTCAGCTGCAGCTCATGGCGCTCGTCTGCGTGTACGTGCGCAAGGCTAACTACTTCCAGCAAGGTCAGTAACCATCTCCACTTCTGTCTTATTTGCAGGAGTGTATTTTGGCAGAGATATGTAGAATATTTTTCTATGCCAAATTTGGTTTACTACGCCGAGAGTTCACATTTTACGTTTGAGCTGTATAAAAAGGGCATCTACGTGCCATTCTATCTCAGTTTGCGTACGCATGGACGTGAAAGCAACAACGCCGTTGCTTCTTTCTAAAGCCCAGTTCTAATTGCGAGCGGATCGCACTGCGCCACCCTGGCCAGCCAACGTGATAAATGAGGTAATTTAAGCAAGCGAGTATGGATCGGAATAGCTTTTCTGTCACCTGCAGAAAGGTGCGGCCACTCTCACAATTAAGCCACCCCCTTAAAGGTAAAAATTACGGTTTAATGTGCCTCATGTCTTCACTCTTTCGTTCGACGGTGGAAAATAATATTAAATTTTATCTTATTTTCTCCCCCAATTTTTCTTTTGTTGATGATCAAGATACAGTGATTATTTCAAGGGCTTTTGAAACTGAAAATATGCTTTTAAGACTTTGTGATATTTACCGGGATTAACATAAATCACGTAACAGTATGCGGGCTTGCGTATCTGTCCTCACCGTGAGGTGCCATGCGCCCTAGAGTAGGCAGACCCACAGCAGTTTCGTGATTTCTGTTACAAAAGAAAGGGGTTCATAGCTCTTGGAACAAGTCCTACATTCTTGATGGTCCCTGAAACAGCTGATAAATCATGAAGACAGGTTTGTCTTTCGGAAAGGGGGGGGGGGTGTTATTTCTTTTCCCTTAAGCAGGAACTGGTTTGCTGTGTGGGAGGGGTAGGAGATGAGAGCAGGGACCTGCCGGTCCCTTGGCCAGGGCAAGTGTCGGTGTCGGTCTCAGTGAGAAGCAGTGCCAGGCCGCTTCTCGGCCCCGGTCGGCAGTTTGCAGTGCAGCGGGGCGGCGCGCTGCGCATAGCCAGGCCGTGCGAACTGTCCGATGCGGCGCAGCGGGATGCGTTCGAACGAGACCTGGGGTACCCGGTCGGTTTGGAAGTGTTTCATGCCGTACCTTCCCATAAGCTACGAGGCCTGTGCGAACGCAGCCCTCCCCCTCTCCCCCACTCCCTTTCTCTCTCCCTGTGGTACAGGACAGGAGGTCTTGTTTGAGGGGAGGGGGCGGAGGACGTGATGTGTTCTGTCCGTCAGTCACAGTGAGATATGAGCGCAACCATGCACTCTTGTTGCCAGCTGGCAGGGGAGGGGGACGCCCGGAGCCCTAGGGCTTGCCCCCGGGCAGACGACCCCGGAAGGCCAGTCTGTAGACGGCTACTGAGTCAAATGCTCAAAGTGGCAAAAGCGCTGTAATCTTTTTGTCGTTTAACAGAAATATGCGGAAATCGATTAATATTCGCTCTTCACAAAGAAGACATCTGCTTGCTGCCTAAGACTGAATGTCAATTGATAATTAAAACTTACCTTTCCCTAAAGAAATTTTCACTGTAGGCGTACGAGTGGCGCAACGGCCTCATCGATCGGTAATCTGATGCTCTGCCTTTCCCATTGATAGTGATGAGCTCCCATAATAAATTTGCGGATCGCCTTTCGGGCGGGGCCGCAGCAGCAGTGGGTTGTGCCTGACAATGCGGGAGATGGGGAAAGGGGGGGTGGGGGCTCTGGAAATGTCCTTTCTCTTTCGCTGAAAGCCTCATCTTCTATACACACCCGTCTCTCGGGGTGGGGGTGGGGGGGATAATACTGTGATACCAAATATTTATCGCGTATTAAATTATTTGAAAATATTCTTTTCTACCACAGGAGCTTTTTTCCCTTTTCGACGTACGCGGAGGTCCATACGCGGATAAAGCCGTTTATGGTAGGGACTGGGCTGGTTTTAAATTTTTACCAAGGCTGAGGTATTATTGGGAGAGAAAAAACGCGTGCGTGTATAGCTGTTAATATCTTTTTCGTAGTCGAAGAGGCATTGTGTCAAAAATGATGTAAAAGCCAAAAGTGCTGCGGCTTCCGGGACGTGCACGCCCCCTTCCCCTCTCCCTCCCCGACCCCCTCAATCCGCGCCTGTCCATAACGTACCGTGGCCTCAATTTCTGAATATGCTGCCCTGCGGCGGGAGCGCGGAAACAATATGTGACGATTGGAACCCAACCCAACATCTGCATGCGTAACCACTGTGGCACCTGAAGCTCTAGGCCACACTATGAAACATGGCGAATTACTGACCACTACTCACCACGCTCTCTCTTACTCGACTTGCCATCAGTTTTTGATAAACAGTGGTTTAAAATGGGATTAAAACTTCAACTTGTCGAATCTTTAGTAAGATTAAATCTGAGTACATCCGGAAAACGAACGAAAACTGATGAAATTTCACTTGTGTTACAATATGACATTTTCAGGCTGACTCCAAGTGGTTTGGGATCATACTGTGGGGGCGGGATCGGGCCGCGGTTGGAAAGGGGTACCCTATGGAGCCGTGTGGAACAGGGTGGGGCGTGGCGAGCGTGGTAACTTTAAAATGACGGGTGCGGCTGCCGAATACATGCATGCTAAGTAGCAATGGGCGCGGCATCTGGTGGCGTGGGGGAATTGTCTTTGCGAGAGATGCGCTGGGGGCTGTATAGCGGGTCAGACCGGCCCACCCGCTTCAGTGCACGCCGCGGTGTGGTGCAACGTTCTGTGCCAAAACTGCTAAAAGCATCTTCGTGAAAGACTTACTTCTTCGTATTGACACTTACCCAAGGATAAAGGCGGAAAAATTGTGTTCTATAATAACTATCTTTTTTTATTAAAAAAAGTTCATTTTCAAACTATTTACGAGCAATGTTCTCTCTCAAATTACTTGAATTTTTGTTTGGCTACTTTCACTAATGTGGTGGTGGGCAGCAGAAGGCAGTTCTTGTATCTTGTTTTCTTTTCCTGTGGGAAAACAGAAGATTTCAGGGCTTAAACGTGTCGACGTGCAACAATTATTGTGAAATGGTTCGAATATTCATACATCTTTTCTGATGTGAATATAAATCTGCTGCTAGAACTTGGGGCTGAACAAAGAGTAGAAGGGGGCATGAGAGAAGACTTCACCTTTCGCTGGACGTTACGCGACGTATCGTTTCGTATCGCGATATGTCGTTAAACTACCTCAGGCAGTCTGGCAAGGGAGGAGAGAGGCAGCGGTCCATGAAGAGTTCGCCACTGGCGGGGTGCAATTAAACGGGTGTGGGCCCCCTCTGTATAATGTATAGGCGCAGAGGAAGAGGGGATGAGAAGGGATAAGGCTACACTGTAATTTTTTTTTGTCATTTTACAACATATTTTGTGACAAACTAGTTGTGCAAAAATAGAAACAAAACTTCTGTCAACCAGACAAAAAAAAATGATCACCGAATAGATTGTCATATGATTTTGACAAATTATTTGTCAAACTACAACTAATTAATCGACAATAATTGTTGTCACTGATGATAGTTATTTAGCTGTGAAGTCTGGGAGTTTTTTTAATACGCATGTTTTTTTTACGGCTTCTGACAAATTGTTTTTTTTTTAGGCACGAAGTAGCCTTATAGTTTTGTCTCGGATCTGACTGGTTTTTTTTTTTTTTTTTTTTTTTTATTTTTTAATCAGCTCTACAGAATTTTTCAAACTCAGTTTCAAGGTGGAAACTGACGCTCTGGAAACCAACTCCGGAATCGGCATGTCGGTAAAATGCACCAGATCTGAGATATTTGGCCCGAAAGTTTAGTGTGAAACGTATCTTAGTGGGGAATCTGATGAGTTGAGGGGTTTTAGTTTCGGGCGCCAACAATATGCGGGCCGGCGGGCAGGGGAGAGGGCCCGCGTGGCTGGGCGTGGCTGGGAAACTGTTGATTCAAGTCATGCACAGTATTTCATAAAATAAAAATTGAAACAAAATCCTAGGATAAAAATGTAAATTCAGTGTTCGATTGATGATTGCACAACGAACCCACAGTTTAAAAATCAAGTCGATCTGACGACTCAATCCAAACATTTAGACGCATTTAATGTGCATTACACGTTCTTTAAGGGTTTTTGGTAGTACATTTTAATTTTCAGTAAACATACTGATTTTTAGTGATACGACGACTGAAACCTAACTTAAACTTTTCTTGAACCTGAGTGTAACTTAAACCTAAACTTCATGCTACTTCGTGACTCCCAGGATTTCACTTGGTGAAATCGTATTTTTTTTGATTAATGACAAGTAAGTCACGTTCCACTTTTATCCAGATGATATTTGTCAAAAGACAGTTTTTAGGCACGAAGTAGCCTTATAGTTTTGTCTCGGATCTGACTGGTTTTTTTTTTTTTTTTTATTTTTTTAATCAGCTCTAACAGAATTTTTTCAAACTCAGTTTCAAGGTGGAAACCGACGCTCTGAAACCAAATCCGGAATCGGCATGTCGGTAAAATGCACCAGATCTGAGATATTTGGCCCGAAAGTTTAGTGTGAAACGTATCTTAGTGGGGAATCTGATGAGTTGAGGGGTTTTAGTTTCAAGCCAACAATACTGACAAGTACTCGCCAACACTGAGCCGGGCCGGCGGGCAGCTCCCTAGGGAGAGGGCCCGCGTGGTTGGGAAACTGTTGATTCAAGTCATGCACAGTATTTCATAAAATAAAAATTGAAACAAAATCCTAGGATAAAAATGTAAATTCGGAGTTCGATTGATGATTGCACAACGAACCCACAGTTTAAAAATCAAGTCGATCTGACGACTCAATCCAAACATTTAGACGCATTTAATGTGCATACACGTTCTTTAACGGTTTTTGGTAGTACATTTTAATTTTCAGTAAACATACTGATTTTTAGTGATACGACGACTGAAACCTAACTTAAACTTTTCTTGAACCTGAGTGTAACTTAAACCTAAACTTCATGCTACTTCGTGACTCCCAGGATTTCACTTGGTGAAATCGTATTTTTTTTCTTACAGTGTATGCGGTTCTTAGCTTAACTGTATAATTCGGGTTTCAAACCAGTTTGCTTGAAGTGCTTACAGGATTGAAACCCAGTAAAACTTATTTCAAATCTCGTTTCTATTTCATTTTAAATTTGCTCGTGGGCTGATTCGAAATGGTATACTTCAAACGGGTACACCTGTACACTCACTCAAACCTGTTGACTGCCAAAATGTCATTAAATATTGCGCACCAAGATTGTCTTTATCCTTTTTAAAGAGAATTAAAAGTTAATACTCGTCTATCATTCATACACACGTTTTCGATATATTTGTTTAAAAATATGCGCGGATTGGCTATAGTTTTAGACCTGAATTTTAAGGAAGCTCGCGCTTAAAATTTGACTGAAAGTGGACGCATGCGCTGTGTACACTCCGCGTTGATTAGTGGGTATACATATTTGTTGACATTTTGTAGTGGCGTTTGCGGCTTTTGAGAGTGTCCTGGCTGAGGCGTCACCCTGCGCATATGGTAATTTGATTGTCGATCGACCGTATCGTTTCTATCGATCTCGATCGGCCGATGTCGGCCTCTCCTTCTTCTGGCCGATGTACTCTCTCCCTTAGGTGAATATCTGCGACTTGTCTTCTCCCTTACCTTGCTTTTGGTCAAAGTTTACATTGCCGCGGACGAACTGATTATTCGCACAGTGCTGTAAATAAATATTTATTTGAAATTCCAACGCGGGGATTGTCGCGCGGATTGTATCAGTTCTCTACACCTTTTTTTCGTTTAATGGTCCCTATCACATTTGTATTCTTTTTCATTTGATCAGTAAAAGCTTTTTTTTTCTCTCAGAAACGCACCGTTAGTCTTTCTACGTTTATTCTTTAATGCCTACCCTCTTCGAATATAGCGCCCGGAATGCGTCGCTTAGCTACTTTTCCTCGGAAATTGTGTCATTTGCGTTGGCAGCTACGGTCAAAACTGAATTTTTCATCTCACAGTTGTGTCAGCCCTGCAGACCTTCCTGGAACAGTGTCCGCGTCGTCACTGCGTGGCTTTGAAAGGCGGGAATAGAAAAAGGAAGGGAGAGGGGCGATGAATGCTGCTAATGTGGGGCTTAAACCCACCTGCAGTGATTGATGGCTTTTTAAAAAGGGCTCCTCGGTACCCTTCCTCTTCCCCCTTTCCCTGGTGTGGTGCTGGCCTAACACTCTGACTCTTTCTACCTTGCTCTCCTTCTGGCTGCTTTTGCCAAATCTGAGAAACCGCAACGCCCGCGCTCACCAGACGAGTGTGCAAATGGTTGACGGCAGCATGTCTCCTGTACAAATCGCAACAAACGTCTCCTCGAATAAAGTTGTCATAGACAAATGCACGTATGACGCTCATCAAAGCTCTGCAATATTCGCTTGTTATACGAATGAAAGGGATAAGGGATGGATTTTCATTTCGAATCTTTTGAACGTATTGTTCACTGGTATTTATAGCTGCTGCTGCCGCCCTTAGCTCTTCCCAGACCAAGGAGTTCTACAAGCGGGACGCACGTATCCTACTAGTTTGCTAACTGAAAGAAAAGGGTTTGGAATGCTTTGCTCTAATAACGACCGTTGGGTCGGACTGGGACTAGGGCGGGGCTGAGGTCTGCGCCTAATAGGCCTACAGCGCGCACGAAGCAGCCCGGGGCAAGCGCAATAATTGAATCATCAACGTCTCTCTCGCCATCCTTCTCACACGGCTACCCCTCCACCTGCTTCTCTCCCTCCCTCATTCTCTCTCTCTCTCCCCCACTCTCTCTCTCCGTCTTTCTCTTTTCTTCTCTCTCTGTCTCTCTCTCCCCTTGTCTCCATTTCTCTCGCATGTTCGCGCCTGCTGTGGGGCGACGATGACGCAGATATCCTCCAAAGGATGACTTGACTCTTATACTTCCAACCATTAGCATCACCACATGCACCGGAAGCACGCGCTCGAACAGTCTTGTTTGCTCAGGAAAGAATGTGTGGTCCATAGCTCTGGCGGGGGATTCTTGAACTTTTGTTTATTTGTTCTTGACTTTCTACTGTATCGCAATTTTTTTGTAATGTAAGGAAACCTGGAGTTGTAGTGAAAGGCGTAAAATTGGGAAGGGTGGATTTACACAACCCATTCGCATAGCTGCTTACGTGCACCCCAAGTGGCAACATGTGTGTGAAACAGTTTACTATTCAGCACTGGAGCCTGATGAGCCTCTCCTTTCATCTACGAACAAAACCGTCAGACAGGTTGGTGGCCGTCCGCGAGCCGGTAGCTTCTCAAGTAGCGTGCTTTGACATACCAATCACGAGAAGCGTGCGTGCGTGCGTGCACTGTCAAAAACATTACAAAGACCCGTATTAATTCGAAATAAAATCAGTTTTCCCCGAGCTATTTTTCAAACCACGTTTGTCCTCAGAAGATGAAAATAACTTTTACTGTAACAAAGTTTACCGAAACATTTAAGGGAGTTATTTACGTGTCCACAAAAACTAAGTTATAAGAGAAATACCATAAACTAATAAACGTGCCTATTTTTTCTTCTGCTTATTTTTCTGAGGCTTATTTGTTTCGCACACTATATGTGTGTCCAGGTGAATCCAGTGAGACGTTCTCACACTAAAAACGCGGCACGCAATGCACGTCACTAGCGGCGTAGCCCCCTGGGCGACACCAGCGCTTGAAACGACTACATTGAGGCGGGACCCACAGTAGAGCCCAGCGGGCACTAGGCCCACTATTGATTAAGTTTCACACGGACACGCATAGCTTACATTTCTTTCCAGGTCTCTGTGGCTATCATAAAGCTAAACTAAAACATTGCACGACTTTGAGTTGCACCATCTTATTGTGCTGTCTGCTCTGATCTAAGTCTTAAAATTTGCTCATTATATATCTAGCCCTTATTTCGTAAATATACAAAAGTTATAGTGACATTCCCTGTTTTTATCCGAGGGTGCAACAACTAAGGTAATCCGGCTGACAGCCGTTTAGTATGACACATGCGACTCTTGCATTTGCAGTGGTACCTGACTCGTGTTGGCCGCGCGTTCCCACGGCTCAACTGGTGGCACCTCTCCCTCCCTCTCCCGATCGCGCTATGCAACAATCTCGCGCAGCATGTGGTTATGCCAATGATCGGGACTAAACATCGATCCCTCGGCCTATTGGACGTTTGCACGGGAGCTCATCAACCCCTTTGCTGTAATTTTATAATTTGAATCTTCACCAACATTATTTTCTTTCTTTCCTAAATGCCATAATGAGCCATTTTTTGCCAAAGCTTATAAGTACGAGTGCAACCAAAATTGACACGTTGTGTCTGCAGCTTGCGCTAAAACTCGGGCAAGCCATAGCTTGAGGTCAAAACCATTGTGAGAAGTAAAACTTGGCACTTGTGACACGTAACGTCATTTTGAATGGCCCATTAATTAAGAGTCGTCAGCGCTCTCACCGCGACTGGACAGGAGGCAGGGCACTGCAGACCTCGAAGGTTAAGGCCTGCGCAGTCACTGCCTTTCTGTCCTTGCCCCGGCCCCAGGCCGCCGCGCCCGAGCTGTGTACGAGTGACGCTGCTATTCAGACGCATCCCTGCCTCGGGCCTTTACTGATGCGCCTGCCGGCGCCGCTGCTGCTGCCTTCCGAGTTACGCCTCGCTGCAATGCCCGTACTTAATATAATAACCAATTTGGTAAAAAAGCTGGTGAGTGGTGTCCAAAGTCAAACAGAGTAGCCTTGAGACAATAAGGCAGCCCGCAGAAAAGGAAGAAGTCAAAAGGCGCATTTTCAGGTTTTTGTATAAGAGAAAAAACTGAGATCAAATTTGTGATTTTGTTACTTTATTTTGTGTTCACTGCTACAATACTCAGTGACAAACTGAAAAGAGCTGATGTTTTTTTTCCCTTTTCGTTGGGGTTATGCTGTTAGTCTACCTATAGTTGACTTAACTTGCGCATTTACCAAGCATATAGAGCATATGTATTAACATCGCAACACATATAACATTGAAATTCAGCGTTTCGTCTTTCAAAATGCAACGTTTGATAGTGTAAAGCGATTAACAGCAAGATCATTCGCCCAGCACTTCTCCTGCAGCTACGTTGGAAAGAGGTCCGGCAGTGAGAGTGAGCGGAGACGTTGTGACCCACACCGGTCCTTACGGACACAAGGGCCCCTTGTTCTGCTTATAGATACCGTTTCGTTTCACAGCATACCGCCAAAGCACTCTCCTAAAATCACCCACATTGCCAGTGTACAACAGCGGAACTACACACCGAAGGCTGGTCACGCGGATTTCCCGGTACCACGTCTGAATGAGATTTTGTACAGCAAAAGGCGCAGAAACCCTTTCCAAAGAAAATAAAACCATTGCTTTTAACTGTCGCACTGAACAAAGTTAAATATATCAAAATCGGTGCAAGATATTAAATGCCACTCGTCACAGTTACCCTTTTAAGTTTACTTTTGCGGTGCAGTGCATGGCGCTTGGTGTGGGTCGCACGTGTGGGAAATTGCCCTGAGCGGTACGGTGGCTGAGCCGACCAGTCGCTCCGGGCGAAGGAGTGAAGTTGTGTGGTGGAGTCAGGGCGCGCCCGGGCGCCAGCAGAAACCTGCTCCACTTGGGTGGCGATTTACAGATCACTGTATTCTCTGCCCCTTCCCTCTTTCCTCTTCAGCCCATAATCTCCCCCCCCCCCCCTTCTCTCTCTCTCTCTCTCTCTCTCTCTCTCTCTCTCTCTCTCTCTCTCTCTCTCGGGCGCGCGCGCGTGCGCGTTTTGGTTGTGTTTTTTTTCGCTACATGCATTTCTGAACCCAGAGTTTGTACGCAAACGGGACTTGTGAGTCCTATAGTGTACTACTCTGAAAATAAAATTCAATTTCAATTTCGCTCTCTCTATAAAGACATGGTTTCATAGGGACGATTTCTATTCCTTTAAAAATTACCTCCTGTGATGTCCGTAGTCCGTTTTAAGGTAAAGTAATCCTTACACTTCCTCAATACGTATAGGTAAAAAAGTGATTCACTGATATGTTTTGCTTAGTAGAGAGCGAGTGGTAATGAAGCCCTTATACACCTTGTGGAAAACAACCCGTACAGCAGGGACAAGGTATTGTTCTCCCGCTACCTTCCTCCACGCCTTACTCCGTTACGCTGCTCATGCATACTTTTCGCACTTGCAGACATGAGCATCGGAAAGACGCCGTGTGGAGTTGGGCTCAGACCAAAAAGATTTCGATCCGTTTATGTTTGCACGGTTTTAAGATGCACAGTCCAAGTATTATTGACCGGCTTGGCAGTTTGAGACTATTTCTGTCAATTATTTGACCTAGGTTTTCGTTTCTTTTTAATTTCGTGTTAACCTGCATCAATAAGTCAAACGTTTATAAAAAAAAATGGTATCAGTCCAAGAAGACAAAGCAACAACAAGCCTTGCGAAAGACGGAATAAAAAAAGTGCAACGCGTTTGAATTGCCGCGGAGACACAGTGGGAGGATTGCTGAGCAGACGGCTGGAGCCTCGGTTGTGTGGATTAGCATAAACTATAAGAAGTTACCAGGAAACTGACCTGCTGGCGCAGGACATCTTCTTGTTTTACTCAACCTTTAGAATAACCGTATCAAGTGGCATGGTGATTTGGATGATGGTTAACTTGGTTATGGTTGCTGTTTGTCTCCGTGCCACTTTTACACTTGTTTGTCGCTCGTTTTACAAGCACCGAACACACTGTTCGTATTATTTTTTTTACTCTAATTTTCATTTGTTGCACCCTAGTTTTCATCACCATTTCGTGGACTGTTCTCTAAAATACGGTCCGGACCATAATTTCTTTTATGGTCTGCCCTATTATAGTCCTGGACTGTGTTTAAGAATTCATAAAGAATGTACTTAATTTTACTGTCGGGCAAGTTACAGTCGCATTCGGATGACTTCTCTGTAAATGTTATTTAAGCTATTATTCTAGTTGCCCTGAATGTGGTCAAGGATAACGATCTGAACAATGTACAGTCCCGACCGTAAGATTTTAGCCTGGACTGAATTTCCAAATACAATCTGGACTAAAACAGGACACACTGTAAAATTATATACGGCCCAAACGTACAAATTCATACGGTCAAAGACCTAGCAAAAATTTAGTAGGCATTCTGTGTAAATTTATCGTAGGTTTTTTTTTCTGACAGTGTTCTTTGAGGATTGGAAAGATCTTGTTTCTTTTTTAATTTATTGTAAGAAATCGTTTGAGCTCCTTCTCAGGCCGGTCGCTGAAGCCTGGTCTTGCCCTTACCACAGTGGCCCACAGGGGCTTGCAGTACCCGGTACCCGCTCCCTTCCACCCGATGTGCCTTTTACAAATTCCCGGAAATTTGCATTGGGTGGCCCGATGGTCGGCGCCGATTTCCGTGGCGCGGCTACTGGAACTCCGTGGTGCACTGTTCTGCATTTCGCTGAAACAGGTATTGTGTGAACTGTGGGCCTCACCCGAGTCGCTCTTAAAACGCCTGACCTAAACTTACATTGAGATACAGATCAAACTGAGCAGGTAACAAATACAATAAAAACTTACTCTTATGTTTTTAAAACTATATTTTCACAGTCAGTGTAAACCCCCCCCCCCCCCCCCCCGGTCATAAATGGTTGACACTGTGAGTTTAGATACATATGTGAGTATGTAAGTTTTGTTTTGCTATTGGTTTACCTGCGGACTTGGATGCCTTTGCAGGAGTAAATTAGAAACTTTATTTAATAAAATGCTCTTACAGGATCTTATTATAAGTCTATCTTTATTCGTTTTCTCAATTATTTTCAAATCAGAAACCATCTGAATTCTTGTTTGAATTAAAGTTTTGAACAACTGTTTTTATCGAGAAGGACATGCATTCTAATTTTGAATTTAAAGCAGATGACATCTCTACGAGAATAAGTATTTCCAGGACCGAAAACGTAAAGTTGATCGGCCTATTGGAAGTGGAACCCACCCACCAAATGAGCGCGCGCGATACACCGCTACAGCTAGGATGACCGGTATGAGCCAGCAGGGCCGGCCGGCCCTGCGAGGCACGCTTCCACGCCGATTACCCTTCTTGCGGTCTGGCGGTCGGTCTGTGGTGCTCTGTGCGGCCGCCCCGCCGCGCCTGGGGATCAGAGATCACTCCGCATTGTCCGTATGATTCAAATCGTCATATTGTTGGCTGCATTGTTGGGGTCGTTTGGGTTTCCGTTGTGCGCAAGGACCACAGGACGGCCCGGAAGGCGTACGGCACGAGCGGTGCTGACCTTTGAAGATTGGGAGTGAGATAGGGAGGGTGTATATTCTAAAAGAAACCACAAAAATATCAATATTTTTATTTGCAGAGGGCTCATTAACGCCTTGGGCGATGCCCTTCTCTCAGAAAGGTATCGAAATAGGGACATAAGCATAATATTATTTGTATTTTAGTCCTGTGACTTTTTTTTTGTGCTGTGTCTCCAGACATTGCCGGGAGTGTTTTTCCTGATATCGCGCATGTCCCGTACATCCCCGCATAGCGCTGGTTCCGTCTCATTTCAAGAATACAAAATATATCTGCGCAGTGCAGTCAGCAAAGGACTGGTCCTTGCGGCCCAACGAGGGACATTGTGACCGGACGTCGGTCAGACCGCAGGTCCTATCATCGCGTTGGATTACTGAATGCATCTGGATCGCATCCGGACGGGCACGGGTCAGGCTGACCGCACCACGCTGTTTACGAGGAAGTGGCCTATTGGTTCCCAAAATGTCAGATTATCTTCAAAATGATAGCGGGGGGGGGGGGGGGTCTGCAGCTATGCACGTAATTGCCGCGAGTTTCAGGCAACACAGGTTTTATCTTTCCCGCGATTGCTGTGCTCGTTTAAGGACGAAATAACTGTCCTATGGTCTCTATGAACCCACGATTATGTTGATTTTCGGTACAGGCTGGGAGTATGAAACGGGCAAAAACTGTGTGTCAATACTAAGTAAATCAACCTCTTTGGGAATAAAAGGTTTCCACCTGGCGTTAACACCTAGGTATTACTAGCCATGTTTCGTATAAGTCTAGGCGCAACGCCTCAAGAAACAGGAGAAGAACGGGGCCGCTCCCCTCCGACCGGTTATCTCTCCAGCCGTCAAGGTCGGTTCTCTCATGCCACCCACTACTGGCCACAGCTCTTGCTCCTCTGTTCTGTCCCCTTCTCTCGAAGTGCTCTTTTATGCTATCAAACGATTTTTCTATCAATCAAGTTCTATGCGCTCACGGTGGAAAGCCTATAGCCTACGTCCGCGTGGTTTGAAAAAAATTCTTGTTATGGGAATGCTGATATGAGTTTCTCTCTCCCTCTCCATCATGCCCTCCCCTCCATCCCTTTCTTCCGAGCATCCGTTCTCACATCCAATTTCATATCACTTATGTACTTTTACCAAAATGATGAAACGTGTAACTGTGGACACATGTGTCAAGCTAATAATGATAGTCGGCCGTGGAAGGTGTGCGTTATTTGGCTAATCTAGGCAATTAGTCAACGCTCCGTCGCCCGCTTTACAATGCCAGGGGCTTTTATAAGACCCACCCTATAGTGAAGAGCTAAATTGAATGCATATCGCTTTGTCACTGTGCACTTCCTCGGGAACGAGAACGAACACCCTCACCGTGTCGGAGTGGACCTCCTCCTATTCTTGTTCCGAGGTGACGAGCACACGACTTGATTGATTTTTAATACTCCATTTGAGGTGGCCTATGGCTCGCTAATTGGACCAATGTCCTCGTCATCCTTCACTGTATGCTCCCTTTCTTTGACCTTAACCCAGCTCTTCCCCTTTGCCCACACTATACGGGTACACTTTTATGTTTCCGTTCACTTTCTATTGATTCTCTAAATCTTTACAAATTATCGCAATCCCTTTTTATGTATTGCGCACAACAGTTTGCTTTGCTTTGCTTTGTTTATTTGAATGTTATATTTGGATCTAGGATCGTAGATCTAACAGAGCTCCCGAAATAAACGTATTTTTCTGCGGATATTGAGCGTGCGAATTAGATTTCAGTGATTCATTTTTTGCAAAGTGCAATACAATGTTTTTGGCTTTTTCACCACTTCCAATTCTAATTAATTTCGTCAAAAACATTTCTGGTTTTCCAGTCCCCTTATCCCTATCTCCGTTAGCGAATACTGATATAACTTAGGAAAGACTAGAAGAATTTTAATGCCTTTGCAAAGGCATTAAAAGGTAGCACTCCTTAAAAGGTATTATATCTACCAAAAGGTAATAATTTTGATACGTTTGAAAAATTTTCGTGCCTTTTCAAAGGCATTAAAATATAACACCCTTCAAAATGCATTAAGTCTTACATTTGTTCTACCATTTAACACCTTGCTGCTGATAGGCATGACTTACTATACGTTTCTTCGAAATGTTGTCAAGGTTCTAGCGAACAGTAAAGAGAGTGATTCCTTTTACGTACAACAGTGGATGGGAGCGAGAAGCGCGCTGTTGGTGTTTACTTTGTGGTGCTGTGTTGGCAGACGTGAATTACGTTCCCCGGATTACCCAGCTGTCACTCACGCAGTCTGATCGCCATCGATTTGTTGCCTTCGGGTTACAGAGGTCTTGAGTGTTGTCTAGGCTATGCCTGTGGACGCCTAACTTGTAGCAATAGTTTTGGAATATAGGGTCGTGAAATTCTTATTAAAACAACCAAAAACAAAAACCCTGCTCACCATTTCATTAGTTGTGGTTGTCCTTGTCGATTCATGAGTACTTTGTACATGTATGCGTAAAATACGGCACGAGTCAAACAAAAGGTAGGCTACACCACAAGGAAGCGAAACGATCTAATAAGGCTATCGCGTGTGGTGTACGGGGGGGGGTATTTGACCTCCGACACTACTTGGGCTCTCCCACCCAATTGCCGCGTGCCGTTTTCGAGAGAGTGCAGCTGCATGGCATCTGCCTCCAGAGGGTTCCGTTTCCTCGTCACATTCTTTACTTGATTTCTTATTTTTACCACAATTCTCTTAGATATACACTGAGTTCTAGATATGAGAGGACACTGTGAGAAATAGTCGTAGGTTTACGGGAAAATTTGACACGAAATTCAGTTGTAAAATTACAATTTGCCAATCGTAAAATTACTAGCACTACTCATCGGCTTAAAATTCATTCACGAGCGAAAAGGGTCCGTCGTAAATTTACAACATATTCCGTAAATCGTTATTTACAAAATTTATCGTAAATCTACAAAGTTACTTTTCACAGTGTACTGTTTACTCGTTCATCGGGAGACTGTTGCTCTTTGCTTTTCTTTGCTTTTCTTTGCGACAAACAGAGAAATGGTTGCGTTTGGAGCACGTCAAGTGACAAGGTGGATTGTAAGTGGAAAGGAAAAGCGGTGGCAACGATGGAGACGCGTGCCCGACGGGCGTAGAAATCTCGCGATGGCCTTCACCTCCGAGCCGCACTATAACGCTAAAACTACTTCTTGTTTTGTTAGCTAATAGTTTCTTTTGTCTCTTGTCATGTTGCAGTCATGAAGCGGCCGGAGGTCCATCTCGATCCGACCCCAAATCTGGGATTTTCAAAGGTAATTTTTTTAAAAAATAATTAGCTTGTTCAATCACTGTGAAAAAAATGTCTGTAAGTTTACGACTTTTTCCGTAATTTGTGATTTACAAATGGTGTTGTAGATTTACAATCGAAATCGTAAATTTACGAACGCTTATTTGTGCTCGTTTAAGAATTACAAGTCGATACCAAGTGTCCTTAAAATTTTGTAATTTTACAATTTGATATCGTAACTTTACGACATTTCTCATGGAAAATTTTCCCGTAACTCTTACGAATATTTCTCACAGTGATACTTTTAACGGTACCCTGCCAACTAGCCAGAGAAGAGACACCTCAGGCACTCCACTAGTCGTGTTAAATTTCTTATTGAAAATCCTGTTCTTTAAAATACGTGGAGAAGAACGAATGTCATGACTTCTACAACTGCAATCCAAGGCTGCAATATCATTTTTAAAAATAAGTTACTTCGTAGGTTGTAATCTGTATACCGACAAACCGTTGATATCCTTCTCATTCGCCTTAATTTCGATTAATAGTCCCCTTCGAGATCTCATTATAAAATAGATATTTTTATATATTTACTTAGATCAGATTCCAAGATTTCCGAAAATGTCACTAACACACCAAGTAATTATAGGATTGCGGTACGGAATATGTGACGTGTTAGCACAGGCGCAAACCGTTCTCATCCTCATCGACGGCAATTGAACTCTAACCTCCTCGCTAACTCGGGTCACGTGACCACGCCACCTTAAACTCAGCCGGGGCACGCGACCTGCTCAGTACGTGTGTGCGGTCACATCCGAATCGCACTCTCCTCTCAGGTCCATGGCCGCACGGCGCGTACGGCATGCTCACTCTGGACGCATCCCTCCATGAGCAGGTTCTCAAGCCGCTCGACCGTAGAAGAACAGACGAGACACTGCCAGAATCAAACGCGTGATCGCTGGAAGGACCTGATACTCCAAATGAAACTGTAGGACAGTTCACGACTAGCTGCTGAACATATTTTCCTGCCATTACATTACCCTCGGTACCCTCGGATGAACCTAAATTCGTTGTAATATAGTGTACCGTGCACTACACCACCTCTTTACTTTTGTGTTTAAGCTACCATGCTGTGGCGGTAGCGTGGTCTGCTTAGGTCATAGTCCCATCTCTTTGTATTCGTTTACTTTAAACTCAGCAGTTACAATTATTTTATGAGCCAACTAGCCAGAGAAGAGACACCTCAGGCACTCCACTAGTCGATATTTATTTGACCCCCCGACGCGACCTTACCCACTGTTGCTAGTAGCTTGGTACTTAATTTGCATAACGTATTGCTCAAAGATTACAAGGTCCTGGCGCCTTTTAAAGCCGCGCGGCTCACCGACATCGCAGGTTGACAAGTTTAACGATTCCTTTTGCTGAATTGCATTGTTCGCGGCACTTCCATTCAATGCTTTACGAGAATCTGTCTCTTCGATCGAAGTAGCCGGCGATGACGCAACATAGCGTGCCTCTCAAGACAGGGAATCCCGATCAAAAGAGCCTCGTTTCGAGAGAGACTCACACTTTTTCTCGCAAGCGAAAAAAGGAGGAAGTTTTATCTTTTGTCAATTCTAATGCACATTTCGGAAGTTGGCAGTTGCACTCCAGAGATATGACAGTATTATTATTAATGTGACTGATTAGGCTTTGTCAGCAGGAAACAAAACTTCTCACTTGACGCCACCGGGTAGGGCATGGATGGGACGTTGATCGTTAAAACTCGCCTAGCTGGAGTGGGTCTGGGGTGGTGTTATGCCTCTTCTCATATAGTTCAGCAGTGAGGCGGGAATGATGCACGTCGGGTATATTTATACAGCAGAGGGCGGAGAAGCAGGCGGAGGATAACTCGCCGTATAAAAAGTAAATTGGATTCCTGATTATAAATGTGATAAGGCACCGCGAGCTTCAACTTATCCAGGCTGCTGGCACTCCCCCCGCCATCCTGCCCCTCCTTCGCGTCTTTCCAATAACTAACTGTAGTGTATTTTCGACTTGCAAACTGGCTGGTTTCCCTCTTAGTCGGGTAAAGAGATGTGGAGGAAAACTGTAGTAAGCAATCTACACGACATATGCTTCATACCGTTAATAATTTTGCATCGCTCATTGTGAAGGGCGGTTCGGGCGAGAGCGAGATATTGGGAAATATATGGAGAGAAGGAGGAGTGGGGAGGTGTGTAGTACTATACAGACCGATATCCGCAGCCTCATCTCAACCGCGGACCTAGCGCTGGCTCGCTCTCTGGCCCACCGCTCTACCAGCCACGCCCCTTTACGGAGGGAAAAGGGAATCGTCTCGGGGTCATGTATTGGTCAGCGCTATGTTTGGACAGGAGGGGCGAAGGTCACATTCCAACTTATTAAAATAATTAATGAAATGCGTGCATGCCGGGAGGGATGCGCAAAGTTTGGTACATTAATTCGGTGCACTGAAAGTTTGCCACCGTTTTTCTGTTGAATATTCTGTCACCCACAATTTGTCACCTATAGCAGCACGATAATAATCTCAGTTCAGCCTTCGCCGTGTGACACCGATGCAGCTCCTTTTTATGTGGAAATTGCTGAAGTCCGAAGATACTTATATCAGTTGTTCGAAGAACGGCCGTTGAGCCATTAAGTGGGAAGCGCACAGGCCAATTCTTTAGTGCACAAGATAGATAAAACCGAGTGACACAAATCGCTCAAGGATCGATATTGGAGGCTCTGTGCCGTTATAATAAAACTTCTGATCCTGCAGTTCGGCTTACAAATAATTGGCCAGCTGACCGCGCGTGTAAAACTGTGCAAACCAAGTGTCTCGGGATTACGGCTTCACGGCTATTATCATGTGTACGCCACTGGAAGGCTAGGAGAGAGGCAAGTGAGAGAGCAGAGAAATACGAGAAGAGCAGAGTGGGGGAGGGGCTTCGCGGGAGAACAAGCCAAGAGATCGAAGAGAAGAATCTTGTCCGTGGGAAACCGCACTGATCTGCTCCTGAGCCGGCCTGCTCTATCCCCTTCCCTCCTTCACATCCCCCCCCCCTCTCTCTCTCCCTCTCTCCCTCTCACTCCATTTCCCTCCTTCCTCTCTTCCCCTCGTTCTTTCTCTGGTTCTCTTTCTCTTCTTTCTCCTTCCCTCTTCCTCTTGCTCTGCATTTCTTTATCCCCTCCCCCTCTTTTTTTGTTCTGTTCTTGGCAGATCTAAGATGCTGCTAAATGGTGGGTACCCAATTGCTGCCTTCCCGATGTCGGCCACTGCGAAGAATTCCTATTGGATTAAGCCCTCATTTCCGATCTTGTAGAGCTTTACTTTCTAGGAAGAGAGTTGCCGTAGTTTCGGAGAAGCCCGGATGCTCGTTCTATCCAGAGCTTTACTTTTTTTACCATTTTCCGCAGAATTGACAATGCCATTCGTCTATCACACTTAATACAACCTATCTGGAATAAGGTCAAATCTTTTTGTTCATTTCCATTTCTTTAGTTGTGGCGTAGGCCGCGCCATATTTTCTTCTCTTATTTGTTATCTTTATGTTAACAAATAACAGTATAAAGTCACTCTTTGCATGAAGTTTTTTTTAAAGATCGATATCGCCATTAATTTTATTATAGTTGATTCAGGTACTGTCTTCTGTGCAGGCGACGAATTAAATACACTCCAAACTCTCTTATTGGTATGATGCAAATTAACGGAAAAATACTCAACCTAACTATCACTCTTTTCCACCTCGCCTATACTGTTAAATGACTTCCTTTTGTGGTTTTATATTTTGAATGTAGTTAAAATTATCCGTTTTCCTACGTAGAGATGAATTGTGACCGTAAACGAACTATTTGTCTCCGCCCTACCGCACCGGATATCTAGCGGGGTCTAGCGGCTGGATGGGAGCTAAGACGCCACGCAGCAATCAAGGTCTCTTGCGCTCACCGAAAGAGGGAAAGGAGAGGGGAAGGGAGGACTGCCGCTTACCGGTAAAGCTTACTTCGGACAGCTCTTGATGGGCGAAGTAGGCGGGCTCAGCAGACATGAGCGGTCAAAGTGGGAGCGGGGGGAGCTTTGCCCAGACGTACTGTACCGCATAGCTACCTCATGCATCAGCCACTCAGTGAAAGAGGCACGCGATCGTATGTGTATGTGTGTATTCAAGAAACCTTACTTTTTAAAAAATGTCAACTCTATCCTCTTGCTTGTAGGGCAAACCACACTACTTTTTGGGTGTCAATGAACAAAAGCCGTGGCATTGGATTTGAACCCGATTTGAACTTACGGGACGACGTGCAGGAAAGCCTTGTCAAACGGGCGTATCCAAACCTTCAAGGCCAATGAACCCCGCAGCCAGTATACTCCGTCCCAAAATGGTTGGACTCGGGACAGTCACATCACGATAATCGCGCTGGTGAGCACAGCGGCAATGTTACTTCTTGTCTGCTTCGAGTACTTTTTATTCCGACTCTTCTTTTAATGTGCGTGCGTAGAGATTAAAGAGCGTACTTTAACTTTCGCGTCCTCTTTAGTCAAAAACAAAATTCTCCATTATCTACATAAAATTAAAATGATATAATAATAATAATAATAATAATAATAATAATAATAATAATAATAATAATAATAATAATAATAATAATAATAATCTGTGCGGACACGGCGAGACCGGACGAGCGTGCTCATTGCTGGTCTGGCCTACAACCGCTCGCGCTGCTATCTGGACGCGCTCTCTAGTCCGCGACGCGGAGAGGCGCCCGGCGGAGCTCCGCGCCACGATTGGTCGACAGGCGTCAGTCGACTGTCTGCCATTGGCCGGGGCTTGGCACGGCGTGTCGGGGCGCGGGCAGGGACTGCGCGGCCCGCGCGTTGGAGCGCCGCGGCTGCTGTCGAAGCGTGATTGCGGCAGCGCCGTCCCCCGGCCGCGCCACGGATGGCTACTGGGGCGCGGCGGCGCGGCGCGGCGAGGCGTCAGCCCGCGTGGTTCATTGACATTAGGGCCGTGGAGGGGGAAGGGCGCTGCCTCTGGCGCCGTCTCGCGGGGTTGGCAGCGGATTGGTCGTCGGAAGTGAATGTTGCCCAACCGCACACAGCGACCGTTTCTTTTCCTCTCTTTCTTTTATTCTCGTCCAAGACGCAGTCATCTGACAGGCCAGTCTTGTTTGACTGTCAACCATACGTCCTTGTCCTTAAGCCCCCCAAAAAATGGTCGGGAAGTTTTCGGAAATTCTTAGGGATGTGTTAGTGGATGCACTTTGAAATGCAATGGAAGACAATTTTTGAAACTTGGTTAACAAAAAGCTGATTAGTACATCTTTTCGTTAACTCTAATTCTCGTAATAAAACCACCCGTCATGTCATATTCAAATATTTTAAGACGTACTCTAAAACGTGAGAATTTTTGAGGCAATAATGGCGTTATACTGCTTAATACGCTTGAGACGTTTGTACAATTTCACTTACTTTCTTTACTAAGAATAGAAAAGTGTTGCGTGCGTCCTTTTTTCTAAGTGGTCTTTCTGCTAAATTTTTCTTTGAATTCTTCACTGAAATTTTCTGTTGCATGAACATATTATACCCATGCCGATCAGATATAATACGGAATAGTTTATGTTCGTCAAGTAAAATTTGGGAGACTAGATCACTTCATCTTTGGGACAGTCAATAGCAGGGGCCGTTCATCCTAGTCGAAATCAGTACAGTAGTGTAGAAAATCCGGCAGCTGCAAAGAACGTGTTTGATATGGCCTCTGTATAACGTATACCTGAGAGAGAGAGAGAGAGAGAGAGAGAGAGAGAGAGAGAGAGAGAGAGAGAGAGAGAGAGAGAGAGAGAGAGGTATGAGAAATGTGTCCACTCGTCTCTTATCGCCCCCTTCTCCCAGTATTTCTATTGCACTGGCTGAGCTGGGCCCTGTCTTTCTCCTGTGTTTTTCACCACACCAGGCCTTACTTTTATTTTTATTTATACACCTTAGAACGGGCTATAATCTTACTGGTGAGATGCTAGCTTCTTGGAATACTGGCGTATACCCATACTCATCAAACCATATTGTCAGTGATAAAGCAAATAAATCCCGAGGCATTATAAATTACCATTAAATTCACTGGCACTTTCTTTTTATCTCGTCAGTGTTCACATAAGAGATATCATACCACCCAAACCACTCCTTCCTGAAGCAAAGCACATCTACAAACGTGACAATACTCCTGCTGTGCGGGACTCTTTTAATTATTGCCTTCCTTGTTTTCAACGCACAAGGACAGCACTCTGATGTGCATTACCTGGATTTAGCCAGCAGCGGCTGAGAGGGGGGGAAGGGGCCATTAACATTCCCGGAGAATAGTCTTGTGATTACGGAGGGCAGCCGGCGCCTTCGTCTCGGCCTCACCCCACTCGCGTCGCCCGCCCCCGCCAGCCCCCCCCCCCTCCCCCCTCCCGCTCTCCCCTCACCTCGCCAGCCGATGTGGTCCCCAAAACGTCTCACCGACGAGACCTATGTCGCTGGAGGTCCCCTCTCATCTCATAGGGGTGGGGAGGGGGGTCCATCGGGGGACGGTTTTAAGTAAAACAATGCGCACAGTGTACCTCGAGGATATTTGCAAGAGTGGCCTTCTCCCAAACCATCTTACGAGCCGCACCTTCGGGTCGGATCTTACTAGCCGAAGTTTTTTGAATGGGCCAAGTGCACTTATTAATTCTCTTTCAGAAAGTGCGTCGTTATTCAGGTCACACAATGTCATATGTCATTGATAAAATTTTATCGTGACGTACTTGGTTTTCAATTTCTGGCGTTTGGTGGAAATAATCGCACATGAAACTGCGAAGCCTTTTAACCAACTCCGCCCCTCTTAGAACGATTTTTTTCCTTTTGATTTGGTACTTTGTCCCTGCTGCACCGAGAGACGTCGGGCCGGACCAGGCTGGTGGCTCCGCCTCAGTCGTGACGTACCGGTAAATCCCTACCTCCGCCCCCTCCCCCCCTTTTCTCCGGCTCTCCGCACAGTTTCCTTAGTAGTGCCTCTAAAAATGCATAGTCGCCCCCACCGCCCCTCACCCTTTATCGGCGCCTGCCTCCTCTCTTCCGACCCATTCCCCTGTACCTTTCTTTTCCACCTTCCCTCATTTCTTTGTTGTAATAAAAATGGAATTCCGCTACATCGCGTGAATATTGGAAAAATAAACTGAAATATTCAGGTTGTTTCAAAAAAAATTTATTCGGCACAGAAATTGGGATCTGTATGTGTTAGGCCCCCGTTTTTTACAAATGTATGACATAGCAGGAGGTGCGAGGGGGGAGAGAGGCGGACAGAGACAACACGATAACTGTTTTCAAGCAACACAAAACAGTGCACAGCGGCAGCGGCGGCGCGACGTTGCGTCGCTACACTTTACGATGCACGCGCCCCCTGCGCAAACCCCCACCTCTCTCTCTCTCTCTCTCTCTCTCTCTCTCTCTCTCTCTCTCTCTCTCTCTCTCTCTCTCTCTCTCTCTCCCTCTCGCCCGCTGCCCGCCCGCCTGCACCGCTGGCCTCTCTGTCACGAGGTGCCCCACCACGTCCCCGCGGTATCACGCAGACGCGCTTATCAATGTATTTGGCACTTGCAAATGTCTCTCTCAGGCTGATAAGGTGTCGTGGCAGGCCGCCGCGCCAGCGGGCTGCTCGGCGTGACCATTAACATACGAGCAGCAGCATTTTCAAAGGAAACATGTGTGGGCGATATTTTTTACTCCCCACTTTTCCTCCACTTGCAGCATGACCTTCTTGGTTTTTGCATTCGTAAAAGAAATACTAAAATGTAAAAAAGATAGAAACCATACGTTCCAGAGTTTATTTTCTAATAGGAATTTTTTTTTTGTCGCAACAGGCACTCAGTGGATTCCTCATGATGATGACGCAGAACGGCAAGCTTCTATACATATCGGACAACGCCGCAGAGTACTTGGGCCACTCCATGGTGAGTGTTATCGTGTTCACTTTTTGACTGCCTGGCTCCCTACTGGCGCTGTAATCCGACAAGTCTTCAGGCATCTGTCATCGTCTGCGTGGTGGACCGTAGGACGCGCGCGAGGTGTGTGTGTGTGTCTGTGTCTGTGTGTCAGAGTGGGTGTTAAACAGTAAAGTAGTAGCACTACCCTGCTGGGAAACCTCACTGGATAAAAACCATGTGACTCGTCGAGGCACGTTTGATGTAACATTCAAAATATTTTAGGTTCTCCCTGGTTTCCCTGAAAAATCTCCTGAAAAATGTCACAGTAAGGCGATCTCCTTTTAGAGCGAGTGACTGCGAGTATGTAACTATCAGATTTCTGTGCAAGACATTTGAGCTACCTAGATGGTAGGCACATATTGCGTCATAACTAAGTTTCAATGAGCAGAGGTCACATACGTTGTGCTTTTCGTCGTTGTTTCTGCGTGTAAGCGCGATACACTGCAACAACACGGTAGTCGCTGTTCTTGTCAGCGTTTTCGCTCCGGTTGGCTGGCCCCGCCAAGAGCTCCCATGGACACTGCGCAACTGCACTTACTTATCAGGTAGCGGCCATGAAAACGATGTAAAACGAGTGAGCAGTTTGCGTCATGGGGGAGAAGGGAATGAAGTTGTTGGCGCCGCTCAAGTGTTACACGTTTGTAAAATGAGGCGACCAGAAGAATAATTTGAGCTTTTTTCATGTTTTAAGTCTGATAGCGTCAGAGGCAAATTCAATTTTGGCCGCAACTTTCTTCCACCCTTTTCTTTCTACTGCTGGTCCCTGAAAAGCACGAACAGATCCTGTTTTTACAATTTCATCTTTTTGTTGATGACCTACCGGTGAGCTCCATAGAAAGCAATGACAGATGTCGTATTTAGTGCTCGTGTTTCATTCTGCCGCGGGATTAGGCCGATGTATGTGTGTCGTCCTGTGTAAGTAGCGCATCGATGTCTTTTATTATTTTGTACGTTTCATGTTCCTTATTGACACGCGTTTCTGTCACCCTCTCTTGAACCACAATCCTACAAGAAATCCGTAAACAATCTTCCGAAAACTCGACTGCTGGGATGGGATTACTCTCGAAGACGAAGGGTATCGCACAAAAAATGTCAGTCGTCAGTTTGGGTCGTTAATCAACAGCACACTGAGAGAGAGGGAGAGGGAGAGAGAGGGAGAGAGAGGGAGAGAGAGAGAGAGAGAGAGAGAGAGAGAGAGAGAGAGAGAGGGGGAGAGAGAGAGAGAGAGAGAGAGAGAGAGAGAGAGAGAGAGAGAGAGAGAGAGAGAGAGAGAGAGAGGATCGGGAGGGGAGGGGGGAAGGGGGAGACCTGGCTGCACGGGTTAAGGTGGAAAGGCAACATGGGAAGACAGCTCCAATTCTCCCGCCAGCCTTTGCTTTTGATCTGCCTTTCGTACGAAGCTCATAGCTTTGATTCAGCACGCTTTGGTAGTAGGCCTATCTATAAATAGGCGACATGATTTTTATGTTTATATTATAGTAGTTCGCGTAATTTTGACGAAAATTAATTTGATGGTAAAATAATTAATGTCATAGGTTTAGCTTCTCATATTTTCTTTTGTTTTATCCTCTTCTTATCGTCTTGCACTAGTTTAACTCCTATCCCTACATGTACGTTTAGTCACTGTAGAACTGACACCTCGTTATCTTATTCGCTAGCAAGCCGATTTCCCCACCTCTCATTCCCTCTAGTTTTCATTCTTGTGTCAGACTCCCCCCCCCCCCCCCTTCCCCCCCATGTTGCGGCTCGTTGTATTTCATTCGTCCTTCCTGATGGACAGACTGTTTGCCCCTCTTTCTCCCCCCGCCCCTCTGGAAGAGGTGATGAGAGTGAAGTGTGTGGAACGTGTCGAGGCGACTGAGCGCGTGCTAGTTGGTCCAAATACGCGTCACAGATGGAAAGTAGATGGCCGGAAAGACCCTCCTTTATAAGTTCAGCATCTCTAGGAAAATATTCGATGGGGGCTGCAAATTCTTCTTTCGTACTATTAGTAGTATAATTATGTGTATATGTACAATCATTGCACTGGCCCAGATGGATGGATTTCGTTGCCTTATAGCTCTAGTACTACGAAATACCTGGAAGCACCTTTTCCCGTGGGGAGTTGATTCTGGTTGACTCAATTTATTGCGGCGCTCTCTATAGCTTCTATAGAATTCGGTACATTAATACAATGTATGGACAAAACAACATATCGCTCATTTGCCTTCGTTTTAGCTTACCGCCAGCCAGTCAGGTTAAACAGCTATAGCAGAGTTTGAAAAATTAGAACTGACTGAATGTACCACAACAATAGATTTACACGGTAACAACGGACGACTGGGTTTCCTAGCAGCCAGGAAACTCTTTTTCAAAAACTTTTAGAAACCTGGCCGTTGTTTTTGCCGTGTAGATTTTCTGCTTAATGCCCTGACCCGCTGTGCAGATTTAATTTTGAACTCGAACTGCCCCTAGTACGGAACTGGTATTTTCTTTTCTGTGCTTCACTAAACGCGATGCTAGACATACCTACAGGTCCAGCAGGAAGTCGTCAGAGGTTCCCACAATAAGGGCTCGAACAGCCTGCTATGTCGTGCTGTGCTTGACTGTAGCCAGAGCGGGTGCCTCAAACAATTTGTCGCACTTCTTACGACCCCAGCGCCTGTCCTCTGCGCTACGCGGCGCAAAGGCAGTCGTAGTCGCGTCTTTTTCAAATCTTACTGCTGCTCATTGCACAAAAACTATAGAACCAGAGTAGATACGGGAAGAGGTGGGGGTACAATGAAAGAAAGGGGAAAGACAAGATAATGATAAAATATTTTAAAAGGATGTGGTGCACCACTACAGGGCAACCCAACTAAGCGGGCGTTACGCTGCGGCACGGTTGCTTCCCTTAAACGCTCTAAATCCCTCTCATACTCTCTCTCTCTTTCTACTTTTTTTTGTCAGCCGCGCTCTCTTTAGTGATATGTGCAATGTCATACTTTTCTTGCTTATTCTTGCAGGAAAATGATGTTACTGATGTATAAGGGTAGAGAGTCCTGCTGAGACCAGGTCGGACTTGGATGTGGGTGCGTTTGTGTGTGTGTGTGTGTGTGAGCGCGCGCTATCGACCGAGTATCGCCTCGCGCCGTACCGCCTCCGCTATGGGTGTGTGTTGGATGCGTTTTCAAAACCTGTTTCAGTCTAAGCACGGTGTTTATTTGGAACGTGTGAAAGTGAGTTCCGCAATCGTCGTGCAAAGTCAGCCATATGATGACGTCACTCAAGGTCTACATTAATCATAAATTTCAATAGCTTTCAAATCTTAAAATTTGCCCACAGCGCTAAAAAAATGTCATCGACTGCGACTTCAAAAATTAACTGTCCTACAAATGGAAAAACAGGAAGAGAGAAAAATTGTTTTTGTTTTTTCTCTAAGAACCGAGTCAGGGACAGGCGAGGCGGCAACGCAGTAGAGAAGAGCAGGAGGGGGAAGGATCCCAGCACCGGCATAGGCCGTATCGTGATCGGGGCTCCTGTGTTGTAGCGGCACCCGGCTAAAGGATTGAAGTGAGACGGACACAGGAGAGGGAGAGAGGGAGGGAGGGGTAGGAGACAGGGAGAGCACAGGGAGTTGAGATACCTCGTCGTTGGCCTGCTGTCTCTGTCGTCAAAATTGCTGTCATCACTCTTCTCCCGTTGTTGTCGTCGGCTTCAATCAAAGCACGCGGCCTGGTCGACACTGCACGGCCCTTGTCCCAGTGCCCGCATTGCTCTTATTGTAGCCGCACAGCCGCCGCCGTTGCCGCCTCCACTGCAGAACCCGATGTGGAACGGGGACGGCGAAATACGATCAAAACGTGCCGATAATCATTACATTCAGCAAATCGCTGAGACACAGAAGACTTCACGTTGCAAAAATCTTTGTCAAAACGACCCAGCATGTTGCAGTCTAATGACTTTTCATAAAAATATTCGTCGTACTTGTTGTGCTTTCAATCTGTTCTTCATCATAAATTTATTGTTTTTTAAGAAAAAACCTTAGCTTTGTTTTCTTTCGATTAAGTATTGTTCAAATAATCGTTACCTGCTCCCCCTCCGGGCAAAACTGCGTTGCATGATGCCGTTGTAATGGCGCCTCACTGTTCGTTTCGCCTCGGTCTTCCACACTATCCGACCGCGGGCGGATGGCGGCAAAGCGAGGCGTGGCATTGGGTTACCGGACACACCGCCTTGTTATTATTACCAAACTAAATGCGTTTATTATTTGCCGCTTTACTCCTGACGTTGGCACGCATTCCTTGAGCCCCTGAGCTACTGTGTCAATTATATATTTTTTATAATCTGTTCCAGCTAATCCCTGGTTAAAACATGACTACAAAAAAGTTATCAGATCATGTGAATAAGCAATAGTAGTTAGAACAAATAGTTGTCGGTAATTTTTTTTTCTGGTATTGAGAACACATCCGCTAGGCATGGTGCTTGCGTTTGTAAGCTGATACGTATGGCTGCGCCTCAGGCTAGAGAGAGGGAGAGGGGGGGTATCGATTACTTAATGGACGCGATTGGTGTCCAATTGGCTGCTATTACACGTGGCTGGTTATTTGATGTCCATTTGTCCCAACCTGTAGCGGTAGCTACACACGCTTGCGGTGGGCGCTGTGCTATAGATATCACTGGGCCGTTTCATGTTACTTAGGTGCATGCAGACTAAAGTCATCACCGTCCTCCCTGATTAAGCGATTATTTGTCAGAGTGTAGTATTTACGGCGGACTGCTTAAAGAAAAATATGCAACGAAAACCAAAAAGTCAAATGAAAACTCCGTGTGTAACGAGTGTTTCAGTGAGCTCGTAACATTATGCCTGTTCGCCTACTCGGTCCAGCCGTAAGGCGCCGTGGCCCCTTGGATAGGCAGACCCGCAATAATGTTCCGTGTTCTCTGAAACGACCGGTACTTGCCAAGGTATTTGGCAAATAGTGTGCACTTGAGTACACACTTGCTATTTTTTACAAGCATGTTCTAGTACACCTCCAGACTTCTTAATTATATATATTGTGGAAAATGAATACTTGCACACACTTGTCTAGAGATGCTAGGACCGTACCTGTCAAACTGTTAATCAGAGTTCTGAAAATTATTGTTGCAGGAAGACCTGTTGATCCATGGAGACTCCGCTTATGATCTCCTGGACCGCCAAGACCACGCTGGTGTGCAAACGGAGTTGCTGAGATCTGGAGACGACGAAAGGCTGTTTCTATGCAGAATGAACGTGTCGAGAAACGCACGGAGGCAAATGCGATTTGGTGACCAGAAGGTATGGATAAAATAGTTATTATGCATGGCAAGGTAGAAAGACGTATCCGTCTGCACGCCCATCATCCTCGTAGTGCATGTTTTAAAAAGAAAAAAAAAATGCAGAAGCCTGTAGCGAGGGAGCCTAGCCGACAGTGCTCACCCTGCAATCAGTTTGTTTATGTCGCGAACGAACGACGTTCTGCACGACACCAAACGGGGAGATGGCGCCCAGAGTTAGCCATTGTGTGGCCCTATATGGAACAGCGACCGCAAAGCGAGACGAAACTCGACGACTCAGGGGAAGAAAATTGTGGCTAAGACGCCGTGCACCTCCTGGGCACACCCTAAATATTTTTGATAGTAAGAATAGTTTACTAACGGAGATTTAAAAAATTAGTTCCACTTATAAAATTCATGTTTCAAACTTTACAGTCGTAAATCACTTTGACCTTCGAAAATGCCTTGAAAAGAACCGACTTTTCGTTTCCCGATAACACTTGAAAATTTTCTCAGTCTTGATGTTCAACGGTTAAGACTTTTCCTTTTTAGTATCACCTTGCAGCAGCCTTGGTCATTGTGCTGTAGCGCGTGCCTTAAAGCAGGCTTGCAATATAGTAATATATTTGTGGGGCTGTCACTAAATATCACAAGTGGCCGCTGCCCATATCGGGGTGATACCGCTCTCGTGTGCAGCCGCGGTCAAGCCGTGGGCCTAAATCAAACAGATGCATTGTGTATTCCGAACGCAAACATTTTGCAAGCGGTCTACTTGTATTGAATAGATGGTCAACACCTCGTACACATTTTTATTGTGCTTAAGTTCCAGTCATGCTGGTTTTCCGTGTCTTATTCCGCGTGTAGAAGCCGCAAAGAAATTATCGCACAAAAATGAAATCATTGTTTCACCTTGTGGCAATAAGTTGTCGTGGTTGTCTCTGCAAGGAAGGGAACTGAATGGGGAAATATTCCCAGAAGTGTCAAAGGCGTGAGCCTTACCCACCCATAGTGTTACGGGGCGGGGTTGTTAAACGAGTGAGTGACCACGCCATCGAGGCCGAGGAAGAAGGTGCAGGAAGAGGGCAGGGCTGCCGGAGAGGAGACTTCTACTTTAGACATGCATTATGCATGAATTCATTGAGAGTGGTCAGTACTGATCCCGGCCCCAAAGGCGGGGAAGAGCTTGCATAAGTGTGAGGTCAAACGGCAGGGATTGGGTACTCCGTAAAAGTGTGGCGTCCTTTCGCTTCAATGCGTGTTATGGTCCTGTCAAATGCGCAAATTAGTGACCTTGATTTCTTTTAAGACATGCAGCGCCTCGACATAAATTTATCTTTGTGTGCAGACTAGAACACCCATTTGTCGTACATAGTACTTAAAACGGTTTGAATGAAGTCTCAGGCGTGAATGAAAATTGCACTGCTATTGCTTCGCTCCGTATGACCTATTTTATTTTTTCCAGGTGGTGCTGGTGCAGGGTCACTATTTGTCATTCGTACCACTGTGCGCCCGCAACGAGCCCGTGTTCCTAGCTACCTGCACTCCTGTAGCTATGCCCGAGACTCGCGAGTGTGTGGTCCAGGGGGCCACTAACGTTTTCACCACCATTCACGCCATGGATATGACATTCCTTCACGTGGATAAAAAGTGAGTAAACCTGTACGGATGAATAACCCCGTTGACCCTAGTCCATTTCTCTATCCATTTAGAAAGACGAAAGTTGTGCTTCGTAATAAAACATTTTTTCCCTACCTGTGATTCAACACTTTGGGTTGGGGAGAGGGAGAGGACGCTGTCGACAGTTGGTACGGCACCGCGGCCTCTTTTCGGCTCCCCTTTGCCTCATTATTTGTTTAATTTTCCTTTGCCGCAACTGGACATTGACAAATGTGAGGCAATCTACAATTGAAACTCGGCCGCTAACCAGCGCTGCGTGTCCATCTGTTTCAAACAATATCCCTTCCGCGCTCGCCGCCATCTGGTTATGAATTCCTTGCTTTTTGTGTGATTTTTTTTGGTACACGATTGTTCTGCTAGTCTGTCACTATGGCTCATTTCCGTCCCAATTCGTTATAATCGATTCTCATTGCTAGTCTGTTTGATAAAAGTAATGGGAAGAGTACATTGAAGAAGGGACCCCCCCCCCCCTTCCCCCACTAAAAAAAGAATCTAGGACTGCTGCGCGAGCCAGTTTTTTAAAAACAATAACCTTAATACACACTGAACGCATTTTTTAAGATCAAAAGGGAATTGATTGTACTGTAACAGAATGTAATTTTTTTATCAATAACAATATTAAAAAGTCCTCATCACGTAATAAACTTAAAATTTTCTTTTTGTGTTTTAGTGGGGAGTTTCATCTGGGTTTCTGCCGTACGGAACTACAATCCGTTTCGTGGTATCACCTGTTGCACTGGGATTGCATGCGAGAGGCCCAGAGCAAGCACCGACTAAGTAAGTACATGGTCCATGGTGTTAAATTAGTAACAATTTTTATTGCGATTGCCTCAATTTAATGTCACCGTCTCGGTAGAAAAAGGTGGCGGCAGACAAAGCATAACGAAAACACAGATCCTCTATGGCACTTAGCAATCAGAAATACGTACTCGTAATGGCTGAATTAACTGTCATATAATGCGGTTGGGTTCAGAAGCGCCTACTCCTTACTTTCATAGCTGCTTTTAGCGTTTTCTTGTCGAAGTAGAATTGGCTGCTTCTACGTGCGGCCCAGATGCCCAAGCGCAGGGAAGAGTTAAATGCTGAACGGGAGGCAGAGGGAAATCCGCGCGTTTTACACACACATTTACTTGGCAGTTACCACGGCGACGCGGGGCCCAACTGCTCCATTGGCACGCATACTTACACGGTCTGCACATGCCGGTTTGGCCGACGGCTCCTACGGTCGGTACCGCACAGAGCCCAGCCCAGGCGAGGCGATGTGGGTGCGTGGCTACGGTGCTGGCGGCGCGCTGCTTGGCGTCTTCGCGCCTGCTTGTCCGCTTGGCCTAACAATGTTTTCAGCTCCCTATGCTCCCCCTCTCCTTCACATACAGCAGCACGGGCCTCAAGGCAATTGGCTAAAGGGATGCCTGTTAGGGAAAGGACAAAGAAAGGCTAGAGGGAGAAGACGTTTAGAGGTATGTTTGCTCTAAAACTTAGGGTATAGAGGCACTGAAATCTACTCTGACAGCGGGTTTAAATCGAAATAAATAAGAATACTCTTCAAGCTGTGCTTAGTGCTATGAAAAGAAGTGTTTCTGTCGCTACATCCCAAGTTATTACAGAAAGTTGACTTCTTGCTAGTAATCCATAAACAGAAAGCAGCTACTGTAACTTGGGCCCAGGATCGCCTCCATTATAGATATCGATAGTGACTTATGGCGGTCGTGCGATATCTGCTCCTTGGCGCCCCAACAATGGCCCTCCGGCATAACCGGGAAAGCTACACACACACACACACAACACACACACACACACACACACACACAGAGGCGCGCGCTTACTCCCTTGCTCACGCATCCTCCGTCAGGTCATCCCTTTTGCCCTGGACAATGAAGTCATTGCATTGTTGCTGGAGCGTGATTCCGTGTGAGAACTAACAAGCAATACTGGAACCCTTCTCCGCCTTGTCCCTGCCCGATACGAATCGTACGAATTCGTTTCTAAATTAAATTTTCGGTACATTTTTCTCAGTGTTGAATACATCCATTGAAGTGGACTGCTTTATAGTGCTTCCCTGCACTTGTATGTGTGATGCCTAACAGTGTCACTTGATCAGTTCTAACCGTGTTTGCGTGTGTGTTTTGCAGTCACCCAGTCCGAGCAGGAGCGGTCGTGCATTCTGCTCCTGCGGCTGCAGCGGCGCCTGGGGGACTGGCTCTGGGTGCACTGCGTACTGCAGGTCAAGGACAACATGGACAACAGCCAGACCCCCGTGATAGTTTGTACCAACCAAGTCCTAAGGTAAGGGGCGCCCAGGCGTGGCAGTTGTCGCATGGGCAAGGTCTTAGACAACATTTAACAGTGTTGCGGGTCTGCCTACCCGCTCCAGCCGTAAGGCGCCGTGGCCCTTTGGGTAGGCAGACCCGCAATACGTGTTCTCTGACACTCGGTAGATAAGAGACGTGGCCTAACGCGCCGTTTCATTTCCAGTGACCGAGAGGCGGCTGTGATGGCAGCCAACAGCTGGTTGTACCAGCACTACACAATGCAGAGCAAGTTGCAGTATGGGTTGGCCATGGAGGCGCAGCAGGCGGGCCAGCGCCCGACTCAACCGCCCGCGTCGTCCACCCCGACACCTTACATGTCCCCTTACATGGAGTATCAGCACCACCCGGGCTACCTCCAGCCACATCAGGCAGTGTCACCTGGGAGTGGTGTGATCGCCTACCACCCGGGACAGGTTCAGCACTCGCATCCGCACCACAGCCACCCCCACCACCACCACCATCACGTGAACGGCAACGGAGTAGGGCTGCTTCACCTGGAGCAGCACCAGGTGCATGTGCCTATTCCTCACAACCCGGCCACAACGCTGCACACTCCGATTCCTCACGTCGCACCAGGCGGGGGCCTGCACACCCCCGCATCAACCCCTTCCTCTAGGAGTCCGGAGTATCCCACGACGACCGCCCTAGGCGGCCCTGATGACGTAGCGGCGAGGTTCCACTACCGGCCGCTGCCACACGGAGCTGAACCAGTCGACTATTCACGGCACAGTGATGCTACGGTGAGTTAAATTGATTATATCAGATTTTTACGATAAGACCGATGCGGCTAAAGAAAACAAATAAGAGTGCGGGTGGGGGGAGGGGGGGGGGGGCTATCCTCTGTCCCTTCGGTCTCCATCGGCTCCGTGGACACCTTTTCTACGGTTAGGCGTATTTACTAAAATTGCGATAAGCTGCTAATTATATTTAGCTCTATAGCTTCGTCTTTATCTAAATGTGCCTTGACTATTTGGTTATATACTTATTTCCGAGGGGGCAACCACTCCCCATCCTAGTGTACACGGGATTTCTACTGATTGCACAAGATTTCTCTCAGATTTTGAGAGATTTCTCTGAGATTTCATGAGATTTCACAAGATTTCTTTGAGATTTCTTGAGATTTCATGAGATTTTACAAGATTTCACAAGATTTCAATGAGATTTCTCAGTTAAATTTCCAAGGATTTCATCGAGATTTCCGAGGATTTCATCGAGATTTCCGAGGATTTCATCGAGATTTCTGAGGATTTCTGAGGGATTTCTGAGGATTTCAGCGAGATTTCCGCAGGTTTGTACACAGGATTTCCCTAGTGGTTGCCCCCTCGCTTATTTCCTTACCTGGCACCTTCTCGCTCCAACCTGGGGCAAGTGGTTACGATAAATATAGGGTTTAAGGGGCGGGGCTTTCGCGGGGTTGACCTTCCCTT
Organism: Frankliniella intonsa; assembly: GCA_033675135.1. NCBI lineage: Eukaryota > Metazoa > Arthropoda > Insecta > Thysanoptera > Thripidae > Frankliniella > Frankliniella intonsa. The sequence goes on from CM066253.1 coordinate 14,914,577, forward strand.
TTCCACCCGTTTCCCCCGAAGTCCCCTATTCACCAGCCCTACACTTTTAGAAATAACTGTTCTCTGACGAGCTTCTCCGTAACAGGAATCCTGTTTTCGAACAGAACTACCGTTTTTACCTGGAACCTTACAAAATCCAAATTATTTTACCAGTTCTCGTTGAGAACAGTAAAGAACGATCTGCCCCTATGTTGGCACTTTACAAGAAAGGCATTTTGAGAACGACTATTTTTGTGTAGAAACGAACAAACTGTAAAATCACAAAAACTTTGTATGAGCGCGAAAGAAGTCACTATTTTGACAGTACAAAATAATGTTTCTGACATTTTTTACATACATTGTTAAGTTACAGTTTTCCTGTTTTAAAACAGGAGTTGTTGCTAACAAATTTAACATTACTTTCCCTGTTAATTTACAACAAAATTTTTAACAGTGTAGGCCAAATAGGCGCGCGATAGGGGCCCCACACATGCCACCCTGAAGTCTACCAAATTGCTAATGTGCCACTGTAAAATTAGCAACAGCGCTTTCTTCGTACCCTCCATCGAGTGCTTTCACGTCGGCGATAACATTGGTTTAATGGTCCTCATCTGCAGCTGCCCGGATACACGTTGCACCTAGCCACGCACCATGAGGACAGCCACATCCATCTTCATAGTCAGCAGCACCCCGTGGGACATCACCCCTCCCCACATAACAGCAACAAGCGGAGGGCGTCGGCCGCCGCTCTGGACGACCACCACCTGCACCACCACCCTCTCGACTCCCGGAGCCCCCCTGAGTCCTCGTCGCCACGGTCATCGTCATCACCATCCCCTGGTGACCACCTCGGCGGCGTCGTCACGCCGGCGTCGTCCTCTGAGGAGCGTGGGTGCGGCGCGGCCACGAGCGTCCTGGTGGCGAGCCGCCAACATGGAAGCACTTCCACCAGGCACCGCGGCCTGCTCCAAGTCAAGACAGCCGCGCTCACGGACCCCACCGAGCTGATGGAGCAGTGGAACCCGTCGCCGCCGTGGTCTGACACAACAGTGCAGCGTGTCCCAGACTTGTCACATCAGGAACTTAGTCCCTACGTCACTGCGACACCGCCCACCCCCACGGGTACTCCTGGCTGCTATGGCGGGACGTCCTCGCACCAGGCAGGCGGTGCAGGAGGGTACTCGGCCTTCTCGTTCGACTTGACGCCCGAGCAGTACGTGCCTAATGTGATGCCTCCCGGAGCGCCCCCGCCGTCCAGACCGTCGGGTCCCGGGAGTGGAGGGGGCGGCGCCGGGACTGCAGACCAGCAGGACCTGATGTGGGCGGAGCAGGCCGAACGCAGGCTCTTCCCGTTGCACCCGCCACCACTCTCCAGGACCTCCGGGGTGATACTGGCCGCTCCGCCCAGAACAGAGGAGCCGCAACCGCACAGATCGCCCGCCGCAGGTAACGCACTCGACGTTTTTGTGCTTTTTTTCTCAAACCAACTCGTTTCGTTTTTTTTTCTTTTTGCATTAGCCAAGGCAGCCCATGTGCGAGAAAAGGGTAATTAATTAGTTATTCCTTGTTTACAGATTCTCAGGACTCCGGAAGCAGCGTCTGATTTCCTATTCGAAGTGCTTCCTGGGCAAAGCAGACCGCTGCGCGCTGTGACAGCTTTGCTACCAAACCATTTGCTTAGAAAAAGCTGATGCTCAATTTCTTACGGAGCATCTTCCGAGTATGACATATTGTCATGATTGCCTGTGATTCAAATGTGAGTGATCATATTTATTGATTACATTGCCAAATTGCGTGTTCAAGGTCGTAGGGTGGGCCAAGCTCATAACTCCCAACTGAAGATTTGGTTGGCTGGGACACTAAACAGTGCTTTAGGGTAATTAAAGAGCTGCAAGATAAATTCGATATCAATTGCTGTTTATTGTCTATTTTGTCTTTTTAGAAGGCTTAGACGTAAAATAGCGAGGTCTCTTAAGTGACAGCTCTTTGAAATGACTGCCATACCTAAAAAATCAAATTCGTAGATGTTTTTGTTGTTGTTGTTAATGTTAACGGGAGCCCTACTTTTCCTTGAATTTCTCAATATTGTGAAAATGTGTTATAGTACATGTTAAAATGTTTTGTTTTTTGTTTGCTTAAAAAGCGAGGCTGTGATACAGAATTTGGGGCCCAGTATGCCCTATGCACACTTTGTAATCCATTCTAGTGTAGGATTAATCTAATTATTGTTTACATTGAAGCTCAAAACAACTAATTTCAGGAGCACAAAGCTTAATGTGTACTGATCTACTGAAAGCTGGTCAGTGCTTTATAAAAATGTATCCAAGTCACTTTATGTCGTCGGAGTGACTGCATTTGTATGATGTGAACTACCTGGCTTTTAAAGTAAGGCCTCTGGCTGAAATTTTTTTTGTGCTTATATTAAAGTACCCAGTACAAAATTCAAAACAGTTTTCGTTTTTCTTTGGGTTTGATCGTGTGTACATATGTAAAAGTGTGCCAAGGTACAATATTTTTACTGTAAAAAATTCTGTTCAATATGTGTATAGATAAATTGACTCGAGTGCATTAGAACTTAGGATAGCACAGTGTGCGGAGCAAGCCTTTATTGTTTTTATTTTTTGAGATGTGTTTAATTTATTAAAGGGATGAGTGATTAAATCAATATCGTGTTGTGTGTATGTTGACCGAAATGAACCAAATGCTGTTTCAAATAGCAATGCTATAGTTAGTTTTTGTTCATATTCCTTATTACTGTGTGCAATGCGTAGTCTATTTAAAGTTTTAAAACAAAGTTGTTCAGTGCAACTTTGCGGGAAGGGGGGGGACTAAGTTGTGTTCACTACGTATGTGCAAAAGAATGCACCAGCAATGGTCGTCTGCCCTCGCGGAGAAGTGGGGGAGAGGGAAACATGTAACCACGATGCTGGCGCCAGGCGCCACGCTCAGCCGCAGGGCGCATAGCGTCCTCTCTTCAGCACTACTGCTGCTGCCTAATCCCCCGTCTTGTCTGCTTTCCTTTTTCGTCGCTAAAAGGAGTAATATAGTCGAAAAGCTAATAAATCACCCCCCCCCCCCCAACACACATGCGTGGTTCCCCTATCGTGATCGAAAACTAAACGCTGTTCGAGGTCATAAAACATTCCAATAACTCAATATACCCGTCTTTCTTCGTGGGCGTAGTGAACGCGACTTATCTTTCAGACGACGCCAAGTGTTTCTCGCTGTATGCCCCGATTTTGAAATACGAGGTGGGACAAAACCTCACGAGAGTGACAGAGTTTGTCACGCCAACAGCCATGGTGACCCGCGTGGGGTCGCCTTGATGGCTCAACGACCTAAAGTTCCCGTGCCAGACAGACAGACCGCCTAAAAGAATTTGGTGAGTGCTAGAAGAATATACACCTCCCCCCCCCTTTTTTTTCTCTTTCTCGGCGTGGTGGCTTGTGGCTTGTAGCTCTGCCGCTGAGCGGACCAGAGGTTCTGACCCTGCGCTGCCGTCGGCTGCCGTAGGCCTGCTCCTTGCGGTGGCCCGGCACGAGTCACTCACACAGCCGACCGAGTCGTCCCTCTCACTCGCACCGTAACGTGCAACAAAGATGGAGTGGGCAGAGGCGCCGTCGGCACCGTACCAGCCCGGCCCGGCCCGGCCCGGCCCGGCGGCAGTCAGAGGTGACTGCCACCTAACCTCCCCACACGATCCGTGTCCGTCTCAGCCTAGTAAGTACTTCAGTACCGAGCATCGACGGAGGCGAGGCGTTGTTCCAGAATGGGATAGCAAATAAACTGACGAGAGAGTGGCCAGAATGTTTTGGGGGGCACTGCCCAAATGCTCTCAAAACTAGTGCAGCAAAAAAGTTTTTAGTATGATATCTGCAACGTGAAAAAGAAATTGTGGGCTGCTTAGGATTTCATATTTTTCCGGACCAGCCGGGCCCGCTCTCTTATTCGCGCGCGCCCATCTACATAGTCAATCAAAACCCCCTGCCGCCCCTTCTCCTCTCCTCGGCCGCCCCGGCCCGCCCCGGCCGGACCCGAAATCTGACATCCATTTCACAGTCATGGTTGCGGGCGGGCCGGGCCGGGCCGGACGGCTGAGCGTCGCAGCGGCGCCTGGCGGCTGGCGGCGCAATCAACATTCCGCGCGACGCGACGCCCGCCCGGCCCGGGCGCCGCCGCCCCCTCCCTGCCTCCTGACGTGTCATCGTGGAGCCGTCGAACCGTCTACGCCGTCGTGATCCTCCTAGCCTGGCCAGCCCAGTCGGCATCAGAGCGGTGTGCCTTTATTTCCGTCGCCGCCCAATTAGAGCGAGCGCACAGCGACGGCAAGGTATAGGGGGCGGGGGAAGACGGGCGATGATCTGCATATCATCGCCGCGCCTCGACGTCACGTTGAAGACTGCTAGGGCGACTACGCACAAAGCAGCGCTTGGACAGTCATTTGCTAAATGCCTTAGCACCTTATCTTATCAAATATATTTCAGAATTCAGCGGAAGCACACCTAAGTTACTGGGTACGTTAGGTAATCTTTATTGTGTGGAAAGTTTATCACCTTTCCAATTTCAATTTTTTGAAAGTGCACCGGAGACGGCCGGCCCGGCCAGGAGGATGCTGTGCGGTGTGTGCCGGTAGGATGAGGTTGTGGTCTGTCTGAGACGGCGCCGCCGTCACCGCGCAAATTGGGCGTCCAGGCGCCGGAAAACAATTACCTCCCGAGGTTCATCAGTGTCACAGCACAGCTTCATTACCCACATGGAGTATATTACTACTAGAATCACATTAGAGTAGTATTAAGGCTCCGCTTTTTGCCGCCCACTTTTAAGAGTGTTTAAGGGCTTTTATTTTATTTTTTTCGTGCTATCCATTTTCTCCCTCTCCTCCGGCTCTCTCGCTCTCTCCTATTGATCCTCATATTTTCCCCCAATGACTTATCGCTAAAGAAGTTTGGCGATGGTGATCCAGACAACAGCACTCCAGATCCGGTTTAGTTCGAAACCTTATGGTTGCTTTGTTCTCCACCAATCCAATTTTTATTATTATTGTTACTGTGCTGACCCTTGACTGACCCCCGTTGGCACGGCGCTCCACCCAGCCAGCTGAGGCTGCTCGCTTGGCACAGCCTTATATCGAGCTACGGTACCCGCTTAGAAATAGCGTAATTCAAAGTTCAAACAATGGTTTCTACTAACACCTATTGGTTTCATTTTTATTTTTATTCTCTTTTTCCATCCATGAAAGTCACTCGTAAAACAAATCCTATGAGTCACTTGTAAAAAAAGGATTTATATCGTATTTGCTTATTATTGTGCTACCAACGCTATCACATAGGAACGTGGATTATTGGCTCTTCCCAAAGCAGCTTTTGCAAAAAATAAAAAAAAAATAAAAAAATAATAATGCGCGAGTACTCGGAACTAAACTGCTCAAACAGAACACTGCCTGCTCTATTTTTAAGACTGATTTCGAGAGAGCTGGCCTCTCGTGGTTAACAAACGGGCAAAGCGATACAGTAATTAATTGGCATCCATTACCTGGCTATTTTACACGGCCACCGCTGATGACTCAACCCTATCTCGGAACAGTCTACGTTGGTAGGTGGCCAGCGATACCCCGTCACCCTAATCACCTGAACTCGCGCTTTCCTTTTATGAGAGAACTGAATTAGCGAACTTACGAAGGCTACTACTTCTGGGAGAACGAGAGGAATAATTACTACAAGGAGTTCTTTTCCATCTCCATAAACAATTCTCAATTTATATTCGATCGAAAGTAAGACTTTAGCATAGGCTCCCTTTTGACCCTCCCTTTGCCACTCTCACCTTTGCATCGCCGCCGTTTTCGCCAGAATAAATCTTAATTGAGCTCGTGACGCTGCTGGGTGGGTGCTTGTACAGGGAGACCTCCCTCAGCGCCCTCCCTACCCCGCGACCCTCTCGCCTGCCCCGGCCTGCCCCGAGCCCTCTGCCAACACCTTAACCACGGCTCTCGACTTCGTCGTGACGAGAGTGGCTCCCACTTCACACAAATCAATCAGTTAATTCGCGCCTTTCCGCGTTCAATTAAAAGATAACGCTTACATTGTTCGGTGTATCATGGGGGAAAACAACCCCTCCCCAACACCCCTGCCGCCGCGTATCGCTGTGTTATCGTCCTAATATAACAAATGATTCACCTATTCTTTCATTTAAAATGGATATGCGCACTTTGAAATTTCTTTTCGTATGGTGCAAGAATAACGGCGAACCCCAAAATAAAGGCTCGTGAGCGCGCTATTCAGGCCAAAATCTGTCTGCTGCTCTGATCTATGCGTGCACTATCATTACGTAATGAGTCGTAATCTTTGTACAGATTTTTCCATAAATGCGATTTATTATTTTGCACTATTTCCTTATGTACTAAAAATTTCTTATTTTGGGGTCTCAAATCGGATTCTACGTCGGATCCCTCAGCAGATGAGGACGAACACCGCGCCTTTGCATAGCCACCCGCACTACTTGTAAATTATACGTTGAGACGCAGCTCCCTTGACCCTGCGCCCAACTTCTCACCTGCCTACCCGCCCCCGTCGAGGCCCCTCCTCCTCCTCCCTTCCGCCTATTCCTCCTCGCGTGGGAACCTCCTCCTCCTCGGCCGGCTCAGCGGGGGCCGGTGGGGCCGGCGGGTCCTGCCAGGCCTCGTACAGCAAGTGGCAGGGAGACACGGGACACGTCGCGGACACACCCCCTGAGAGGCTCGCAATGCATATTGCACAAATAGGGCGTTCAGTGCAACTCATTTAAATGCGCTGTGTGGGCGGTTTCCTTTTCTACGCGCTGGGGAGATGTATTCCGCCGTGTGGCGTTTGAGTCTCGACGAGACAAGAGATAGTAGTGCATCAGTCCCGGAAAGAAAAGCTTACAAAGAAATGCGTAAAATAATGGCAAGCCTTATCATGTCTGGTGTGACGATCTCTCGCACTTTGTGATCGCCACACATTTCCCTCAGGAGTATAGCTGGCCAGGGTCTATGGATCCCATTCAGAATGATAATGCGTCGAAATGACGGGTCTTGCGCCTGATTGCCATGTTTAGGGCCACGTGAGCAAACAATGTGAAAATAGCCGGGTGATCACTCACCACCGACCAGTACAGTACAGACCGGACGGACGAAGATGGACACACCCTGCTAAAAATTGTGCATTAGAAAAATCTTAGATGAAAAAGAGTCAATAATGCCGCGAATGTTTGAAATTGTACACAAAAAAATTAAATTCAGTTTTGTGCCACCTAATTAGCTGGACAGTTTTGCCAAATACTTAGCACCCGTGCCAAAAAATGCAGTAAAAAAATTAGTTGTACGGCTAAGTGGCATTTCGCTGTTCATCAACCAGATAGTAGATAGCTGTGCAGTTAAAAAAATTGTCCTGGTGCTAAAAACAATTAGCTGCACTTCTGCAGTATTTTTTCCCCGGAGCTAAAAACTGGGTTAGATGCAATTATTTATTTTTTGCGTGTGTGTTCAAGTACCAATGTTTGAAATGTGCGTATTACTTATTTTTCGTCAAAGTTTTGTTTACTCTAATGCGTTTTACCTACATCTCACCTTTTGATACAGTCGGGCCCTTCGAAATTGCATCCGGTCGGTTGCCTGATCGGACGAGTACAAGTAGTATCCGTACCTTTCTTCTTCCATACGTTGTAACAGCACCCCTCCCCTCCTCTTCTCCGCGCCGTGCAGGCAATCACATCATTACCGAATTACGAGCTCCGTCAGATGACCCTCCGTACCGCTGGCGTGCCCATTCATACCGACCAGCTCCGGGATGTCCATTCATCGAATGCGGAGAGGAGGTAAAAGGTCTTCTTTTACAAATATATTTGGTCCACGAAGCGGACAGAGCCGCTTACTGGAAATTCGCCAGTTTCCTGGAAACACAAAAACCTTTTCCACAAAACCTTTCTGCTGCATGCAGATATCAAAATATTCTTTCACTTTCAATTCCAGTACTTCTGCTTAGTTGGCCTTCCTTCTAGAAGCATATTTATCACACTGGAAAAACAAAGGTGCTAAGTCCTACCTTTAAAAGGCACTCACAAAATATAGTGCCTTTGATTTAGTGCCAGGAAAGGCACTAAATTTTGTTAGTGCCTTTCAAAGGTAGGACTTAGCACCTTTAGCTGACCAGCTGCGTATACTCCACAAAAATTTAGTGCCTTTGCAAAGGCACTAAATTTAGCGCCCCAGGAAAGGCACTAAACTTAGCATTTGATTTTAGCGCCCCAGGAAAGGCATTGCTTAGCACCTTTGTTTTTTCGGTGCATTGATCTGCGAGAGTCCATTTCCCGTAGTGGTAGTCAAATTAAAACCCAATTCTGATATTTAACTTGTGTATTTTTTTCCGTTGTTGTTTTTATACAAGTCCACGGCTGTTCTGCTGTAGCCACCCTGCTGTGCGTGGGGCCGATGGCAAGGCGCCGCCGCCAGAGCGCCGCCTGCTGCCCCGCCGGCCCCGCCCTGCCCCGCCCTGCCCCGCCCCGCCCTGCCCCGCTGCGCCCCGCCCCGCCCGCCCGGCTCTGCCCGCCGCATCCTATCCGAAATGACCCCTGCGCTGCGCTGCGCTGTGCCCGGCGATGCCTGGCGGTGCTCGGCTTGCGGCACACAGTACGGCACGACGTCAGATGAGAGATAGGCCGCGGAAGAAACTTGAAATTGTCGGGCAGCCCGGAGATGCTTCGTGGCCCGCCTCGCCGCTCCAAATTAAATTTTTGTGGATGTGGATTGGTGCGTTTAGGAACAAGACGAACGGAGATGAAAACAAGAGAGAGAGGGAGAGAGAGAGAGAGAGAGAGAGAGAGAGAGAGAGAGAGAGAGAGAGAGAGAGAGAGAGAGAGAGGGGGGGGGGGGTTTCTCCGCTGAGCTAGCAAGAGGGATACAGGATGGTACGGCAGGCGGTGGGCACAGCGATCATATCGCATCGCAGTGTCAATAATTGGAAACATCCCATCTCTTTTCGGAGCACTGGATTGTAACGTTTAGTCCGTCCAATGTAACTATAAGTTATTCTTTTTGTGATTCGACAACAATTAGTTGAAACGGGAGTATAACCTTTCGCAAGCATTACAATAGAGCATTTTTTGCGGCCTAGCGTTGAGATTGTTGAGCAATATTTATTCATTTTACAATAACATAATATCAGAATGGAGTGTAAACGAGTGTAAACCATGTCTGCAGCGGGATGTCCCTCCTCACGCTGCTGTGACTCGGGTCAGAGTTCAGCGCCCTGTATCCATAATTTAACAGTCAGAAGCCCTCCGTGACGCGCTACCCTTGCCGTTGAAAAATATTCGTGATTCGGGGAACATTCGTCGTTTCGATGCTGCTGTTGTAATCGCATGGGGTCGCCAGAAAGTCTGTGTTTAAATCCGGAGACATGTTGAAATCAGTACACACTGTGGTGCCTTAAAAGTGCGTGTATCAGCAAACGACAACAATGTTCCACCGTTCGCCGCTGTCCTGAGGTGCGGTGCGATTTGCTTATCCCTCGCGCTGGCCCAAACTCCTGGCCTGGCGCCGGTGCTGGTGGTAATGCACACCTTTTGTTTGTTGCACCGGCTGACAATGCACTCTCCGGCCGGGCCGACCGCCGCGTGTCGCATCGCCGGCTGCGTTGCAGGCGCGCAGCTGGTGCCGCCCCGCCCCGCCCCGCCCCGCCCCGCCCCGCCCCGCCCCGCCCCGCCCCGCCCCGCCGCGTCCGAGTGAGCGCGCTGCGCTTCCAGATGCAGGCCGCGTCGTACGGTGGTGTGAGAGAGACACGTGCAACAGTCTCCACAACAGCGCCCTTGCCCGACAAAGACAGCGCGCTGCGGCGCTGCGGCCGGGGCTGCGGCCGGGGCGCGCACGGGGTGCTATGACTGTAATAAATATGTTACTTACCTTAACAAACCGCGCAGGCCAGGCGCTTCTGCATACACTGCGGCTGCGGCAGCATTGTGGTCAGGATGCCTTCCCTCAGCCCGACCAATTCGACTACTAACGTGTTCGTGATGTGGTTGAGACTCCTAATAGAAATAAAACAGGATCCGATCGCGATTGGGCGCAAATTTGAAGGATCGCTTTTTTATACGTCCCATTACAAAGAAGGAAGTGAATCCACAAAGTGAAAACTTGACAAACTCTACAAGGCTGTCCTTTTTCCTTGTGATTCAGAATTTATTGGAACAAATTGGGACGAAGAACGTGATCAAAATGGGAAAGCCTGTCTTATTGGGGAATCTGGACAACAGCAGCTACCTTGGTTAGTACGAAATGCTTTAGGTTAATCTAGTGCGTCGGATAGACGGTTGTCCTTCAACACAGCGTAGTATATGTGTCATTCGTGTAATCCGATTGCACACGGTAACCGAACCGGTCATGCCATCAGTGAGCCACACAACACTCCTCCGGCCCTCCTCCTCCTCCCCTCCCTACCATGCTGCCCCTCCGCGTCAAAATGCTTTCCAAGAAGCCACGCCGTTCATCCTACTCGCGTCACGGTCCATTCAAATCGACGCGCGGGAAACTATTCACTGGCTGGCTGCTGAGCTTTCTGAGGTAGAGTTCAGCGCCGCTCTTTTACTAGGCTCAAAGTAAACGTCTCATTTTGGGAACTTGCCAATCATGAATACCGCAGATTTTCGTTTGGTCCTAGGAAGGCCTCCCATATTTTTGGTGACCATTTTGCCGGGATATTCTCATAGCGGCTTGCCGCACCCTGGGAGACGTGCTATGCTGGAATCACCCTTGCCCGTCCACCACGTTGGGCCCGTAACCGATTTCCTGAATTATTTTGTGCGCCCTAAAGTCTGCGTGGCGCCCATTGGGTAGGCAACACATTAATCATTGTAGTTGAGAGGGAAAAGAGAGGAGGAGTAAGTTGGTCGTGGAGAGGTGTGGCGAGGCGTGGCAGGCCAGTAGCTGGTCTCTGCTGCCTGTGGTATGGAGAGCATTAAGTCGTCGTTAGGGAGTGCTAGAAGTGGCACCTAATTGGCTGGGCTATCCGGTGGTGGCTCACAGCCTTCTCGGAACAACGGGTGTGCAAGGCGGAGGTGCAGCAGGACTGTGAAGGTGTTGGTGCCAACAACTAACTGAACTGACCCCGCGCCGCTGCGCAAGACCCAGTCTGCACACCTTGAAAAATGAGTTCTTGATTCAAGTGAAATGATTGGGTCCAATGAATTCCTCCCACTAACGTCAGGAATAAGGAACTAATTTACAGTGTGCAGCCTTTATAATATGTATATCGCCAGTCCAACCTAGAAACCACCTCAAAAGCTCGTTTTACATTCGCTGTTTCATTCTTACAATAACTATTTTCTCTGCGACATCCTGTAGGAGGCACGCGCCACGTGACGGTGCGTCGTACGCCAGTCATTTCGATCAAATTAAGTCGATTCCAGAGACACGTGCTGCGGTGGTGCACAGCTCCAACATTGAGGCACGTTTGTGATGGGCTGAGGGAAGGCAAGCCTAGTATATAAAAGAGGACATTCCTACACCATTTTATGGCTTCAGCCTCCATATAACTTTTTCAATAAATAATAAATATTATGTTTGTTCTATGGTGTTAAGCGCGTTTCAGTTTGAGAGCGCAGTCGCTAATTCTTGGTGCCTCTGCATAACTAAACTGAAGGCGGACGGGCCGGGCCCGCCGCCGCACGGATGAGGCACGTACAGAGACCGTGACCTTTTGCTCGGGTTGGTGAGGAAATTGAATTATTACTGTCACCGCCTTGTAAAACAGTTTAATTAAGCTGTACAAACCATTGTCTGCCGTCACTTAGAGCACTCAGAGAACCATTTAGTTGATACAACCAAATCAGGGCCGTAGGAAACAAAATCTAGTTCTTGAAACCGACTAAATTTTAGCACACACATTTTTGACTGAATATGGTCGAATCAACCAAAGTTTAGTTAAACTGACTACATTATTTTATCAGTACGAACAAAATTTATTTCACAGAGCTAAAATTTGGTCGGTTTTCAATTTAGTTCCCTGGACTAAACGGTTTTCTAGGTGAGCGACTTAGAGAATTCGGTTTGTCTGACTAAATTTGTCTTCTTCAGAATGATAAATTAATTAGGTAGATAAAGAGATCGATTGTGTAAAATACTACGGTATCGTCTTATGGCAAAAAAAGGCGCCCTTACGAAAAAAACTTTATCGGACAAGAGCGTGCTCTACACATGAGCCCGCTCCGCCCGCCCCTCTGAGTGCCGTACCATGTTGACCTCTACCGCGTCGGGGCAGAGCGGTACTGCGAAGGGCACTTACAAGGATTGTAGTTATGTAGTTTGACCTACCAGAGAAAAGTCTTCAAAATTATTTTCATCACTCGGTCCTTAGGCACGAGACGGGTAGGTTATTTTTCCTGTCCGCCACAGAAAGAAAATGTTGTTTCTAAACAATGAAAGCACCCTCGGCAGACCGAAGCTTTCCCCGTGCGCCGTGGCTGCACCGAACAAGTACATAATTCCCTTAAGCCTCCTCGGTGTGGCCGCCGCCCTGCCGGCCCCGCCGGCCCTGCCCCTCAGATTGGAACGCTAAACTCCCACAAACACTCGCAATAATGGCACATGACGAAGCTTCGGCGCAGCCGCAGCCCAACCCGGTCGGGCCGGCGGGGCGCGGCGCGGCGGCCGGCGGTGGCCCGCGGGGCTCTGCGCGGGCGGCGCGGGGCCCGAGGCTGTCGGCGCTGTCGGCTCGACCGACAGTGCCGAACTCGCCCCCCCCCCCCTCTCCCCCTTCTTCGAGGATAATCCAAATTGAACCTCGATCGCCTCGTTAAAATGTCGATCTAAAGCTAAGGTGCTCGCAGTCAGGACCGTGCCGAGACGGGGGGAGGGAGGGGGGGCATTCTATAACATCCGCACCACAATATCGAAGTTACATGCGTCTTCCCTTGCGACTTGCTTGACGTGCGACGGTTTTGGTGACTGATAAAGTGTTTGAACGGAAGGTTGTTTTTTTTTTCCCCCGTGGGTTGATCAAGCTTGTGGATCACTCTCAGACAATGGGAGGCTCGGCTCCCTTTCTCCCCCAGAACGTGAGCTAACAAACGCGGCAAAGTGTGTCCGATCCGTCAATGAGTTAGCTATTGGTTCCCCGAACGATAGTCCACGCCGAAGGCTGGAGATATTGTTAGTTCCTGCTCTAAAAGTGTGTTCATCAATGTTATTTTAAAATGCAAATACGAATGTAGGCTTGTCGCACCCTTTCCTGGCTCTCACACACACACAAGTAAGTGTGCCGGAAAGCAATTTGAAAAGTATATGAACATTAAAATATGACGAGTGACTGGTCATTTTTGAACAAATAATGGCTCGCAATTCATGTTTCGCCATTACTCTGCCTGGGCGGCTGGGTCTGATAATGCAGCGCGGCGCGGCGCGGCGCGCGCGGAGGGGAGAACGGCCGGGCCGGCCAAAGGCGCTGCTCGATAAAGGATGGCTACATACTTCCTTATTGAGCTCAGTTTTATCGACACCTCAGCGCCACTTTGTGTTTCTCATCCTCCCTCAGCTCGGCACAGCGGAGCAAGGGCTGAGGAGGCCCGGCCCCGCCCGGCTCTGACCCTAGCGCAGGCCTGCATTAGACTCCCTTGGACGACAGCGCCCTCCACTAAGACGTGATTCAGATAAAACATAAACCTTGAGGACGGGCGGCTGGGCTATGGGCTGGGCGCTAGCGGGCTGGGCCACGGCTGGGTTGACACTGCAAACTGCACTCTGTCAGCACAAATGTGTACATTGTACACTTTAAATAAAGTATACATGCCATGTACACTTTAATAAATGAATACATCACCATGTATACTTTAATAACTGTATACATGCCCATGTACACTTTAATAAGTGTATACATGACCATGTATACACATCTTTCAAAGTGTACATGGCCTCTAAGGTGACAGCAGCACGTGTGTTCTTTTGCAAAGTGCACATGGGTATGTATACATTTATAAATGTATACATGCGCATGTATACACACATAAGTTCATACATGGTATATATACATTATTTAAAGTATACACGGCATGTATTCTTTATTTTAAGTATACAATGTACACAATTGTATTGACAGAGCACCCTCTGCTCGCGGTTCAACTGCGCTTCTATATACTCTTCTGGCACTCTACTACCACATTGAGTGCGGCATGAGCACTATGTGGTCACGTGTCCGTGTTATGAAATCATAGGGGATAAAAACGCCCTTCATTGAGTGTTCATGACGAGACCAAAAATACTTTTTTCGAAGCAGGGCTGTCTTTAAAAAATGAGCAGGAAAAAGGGCGCGGTGCAATACTCTCTCGAAGCGGTGGTGCGTCGGGGGTATTGCGCAGCCATCAAACACTCGAGCCGAGCCGCGCTGGGCCAGCCAGCCGGACTGGGCCAACCCCACCCATCCGCATCATTTTAAAGCAGCATCGAGCTTAATTGTGAGGTTACAAATCTTGATTGGTAGGTGTTTATGCGGTGAAAGGAATTGTGTAGTGCGCGAGAGGGGGAGAGAGAGGGGCGGCGCGGCCCGGCGCGGCGGTGGTGATCATTTTGATAGGATCTCGAGCACGCGGTCTGGGAGGTGTGAGACTGACTCGGTGCGGCCCTCGCGCGGCCCCGCCCCGCCCCGCCCCGCCCCGCCCCGCTGCGCTGCTCGGGTGGCTCACCGCCCCGCCCGCCCCGCCTGCCCCGCCTGCCCCTGACCGCTCCAACAAGCGCGTTCATGGACCAGTATTTTCTTAAATTTTGTTGTGACTCAGTGTTTGAAAGTTGGTGGAAATATTATATGAGTCGGGAACTTTGGGTGACGTACAATAAAACACCCGACCTCACATCCTTGCGGCGATGCGATAAAGAATGGCTTCGGCCCGTACATTCGTATCTGATCGCTAAAGTGGCGCGACCGCGCCATATTCTATTTCATCTGCCAGCGCAACTTCTTTGTCACCGAACTCATCCCCCTCTTCCCCCTTGTCGTCTCGGCCAGAGTACAATTTCATGCCCTTACGCAAAAGGTGAGTGGAGTTAAATACTGCACCGTGGCCCCTTATGTAGGCAAACCCGCGATAGTATTACGTGTTCTCTGAAACGCCTGGTACATGTCTAACTACCAGTAGATAGAAGGAGATAACGGAAGAGGGGACGATGGAGAGAGAGAAAAAGTGATTATACTGGTTCGCAAAGTCGCATTTTCCTGCCTTTTTTAAAAAAGAATGGGTTATTCAATAAAGGAATCATATTTAGGGTGCAGAGTCGATCATTCCGACATGATGATCAGAGCACTCGTGGGCGGCAGCGGCAGCGGCAGGAGGAGGACATTCCGATGTAATGTATCAGGAACAATAGACGAAAGGATTACGTAAATTATGCAAATGTGATCGAGAGAAGCGGCGCGCCTGGGCTGCAGCCTGGCCTGCAGTCTTCTGCAGCTAGACTGCTGGGGGAGTCAACTCGATGTACATGCAGCCTAGTCGGCAGATCGCCGTGTCGACTGTCAGTGGCGACGAGCGACGAGGACGAGACTGTAAGCCATAAAATACCGCCTTGAAATGCGGTGCCTGAGGTGCGAATCCAGGCGAGATCCTTAAAACAAATCAATAATGACGCAATGATACGGAAAAATGCTCGTAAAACCTGATATCGATCAACTACTCGTAATGCCAGCCGGGCGCCTACGGAAGACTGGTTAGGCAACCTAAACACACGCACGTTTAACAGAGCGGCCTACCTCCCAGGCGCTCGGCCCTCGAAGCATTGTAACGTGCAGTGACTTCAACTTTAAATTACGGGGAAAAGGAACGTAGCCAGCAGTTCTGCAATCACGGTAGAGTACGGCGGATTTCACCGTAAGACTTGAACAGTGCAGCGTAGTGCCTTACTAAACTATATCGGTCCACAACCTCTCACCCTCGACAGGTGTCGCGCCTTTCCACTCCTGTGTGACCCTCCGGAGATGTGGTGTCCTCTTCACTGCACTTAACGGTACGAGCTCACAGACACGCGTACACCAACGCACGCGCAGAGAGAGAGAGAGAGAGAGAGAGAGAGAGAGAGAGAGAGAGAGAGAGAGAGAGAGAGAGAGAGAGAGAGAGAGAGAAGGAGAGAGAGAAGGAGAGAGAGAGAGAGAGGCTAACAGGTCGGCAAAAAGAAGACCACCCAGTGGTTACTATGCTTTGCTCTTGATGCCGTTGCTGCACAGGACACCACACCACACCGCGCGGCGCGGCGCGCTTCGGTCGCGTCTGTCTCCGCTACGCGCTGTGTCCTGGTCGCCGAGCCGAGCCGCGTTTTATTCGAGGGACAGAGACAGGGGGAGGTGGCGAACGCAGCCAGCAACTCTCGATACTGATTCGATGGATCGATCTATATACGTCGTTTAAGGTATCGGTGCTAACGGCGCGGCCTCACGATCCCCAGGGAGGCGAGGGGAAGGGGGGGGGGGGGCAAGAGGACGGAGAGATAGACTGTCTTGCCTCGCGATGCTCCCCAACAATACTGTCAGGTTCCTTGCTCTCTAAGAGCCGCGCCGCGGACGAGCACTTTGAAGGGAACGAACTTATTCACAGTATGTCAAAATTCTAATCTCACCTGGTCACACTGGTGACTTTTTGACTGTCGTACTTACTGGCAGGTGGGTTATGGAGAAAGGCCAGCCTTAACATAATGAAATCCACGTCAATCCCTTTGCTTCTGGGCCTCACCTATAGTTTATATTTTAGTTGGGTAGTTGAGCGCAAAATTAATATGCAGTGTTTTGCTGCTACAAAATAGAATTGAAAGAAGTGCCTCTTACGTCTTCAGAACGCGTACTACCAAAACGGTTTGTTCGGAAGCGAACGCTATATTGGATGCCTTTTGCTGTTCTTCGCATGTTTAGTTCCAGAACAAACAACAGGTAAAAATGCACAATAGTATTTGTGTTGGGTGTATGAGATCACCCTGTACAGAGTGCATATGGTTCTGGAAGGTCATTTGCATGCTCCGGGCGGCATTCGCAGGCTTCCGAGAATGAAGCCGTCGGGTCGGGCCTGGGCAGGAGCCTGGGCAGGAGCCTGGGCAGGAGCCTGGGCAGGAGCCTGGGCAGGAGCCTGGGCAGGGGCTGCAGTGCAAGGCTGCAGAAGCGGACGTTGTAGGATGTGGCAACAGAACCAGCAGCACTACTGCCGCGCCGACACCGACCGGAGCTGGAACTGGAGGAGCTGGAGCTGGAGCTGGAACTGTCACCGGCTGGTCATCGGCTGCAGGGACGGTTTTAAGTCCGGATGACGGGAGGGGCGATGAGCTGTGGGTTGCCTACATACAGGGGTTTTGCACCTCAAATTGCTTATCTTTCAGGTGGCCTGTGAGGGCTGCTGACGGAGGAGGGGGGGGGGGGGAATCGCCCCCAGTACCCCCTAAAACCGCCACTGGCCGCCGGCTGGTCACCGGCTGGTTCAACGGGAGCGGGCGGTAAGCCACTGGAGCATCAAATCACTTTTGGCTGCAGCCTCCCTCGGGTGTGCGCGCGCCGCTCCCCTCGGGTGACGTCACTCCCTCCTTAAGCGTTGCTGGAAGGTCTCAGCCCAGGACGGACAATGTGACGCCAGGATGAGGAAAGAACACGCGAGGTCAGCTCCGAGTCGAGATAAGGAAACATCGTCGGACTTACACGCCGGTTGGATTTTCCAGCCCCTCAGAAATCTAAGTGTGTCAATTTAAAAAATATCTTCCTAGTGTTGTCACTTTTTTCGGTTTAGGTGTAGGCGGCACCATGCTCCAACAAACTTGCCAGCCCAACTTACCCGGGATTCAGTTTGGTTACCATACTATGCAAGAAGAAAGGCAGAAGGCAGGGCATCCCCACACACCATTTGTTCCTCGCGAGACCACCCTATTGCACAACGACGATCCTGCTACAACATAAAACGACGTATGTGGAGTGGTGAGTACTCTCGATTTTAAAAAGCCCTAAATCAACAGAAATTGAGTGTGAGGAAATCGAATGTGGGGGCAAGAAAATCGCCAGGCCTTCGACAAAGGAAATATAATTATTTCGTGTTGTTTTTTTAGGACAGAATACTTCTGCTTAGAGCGATGTTCGCCAAGATAACTCAGTATGAGTCGTATCTATCACTTAAATTGTGTGCTGTTAGCAGAAACGACTCAAAAAGAGTCATAGGCATAGCCGAAAATGTCCTTATAATGACTGTAATTGAGCGATGTTACTCTTTCTCGCTCTCCTGAGAGTATTAAAATTTGGGTCACAATCTCGCTCTCTAGAGAGCGAGATTCATGACTCCCCGGTTCACAGTGAAACTACAGTACCAAGGTACTCTGCGATTAACATATCCTTAATTTTCGAAAATAGTTGTTAATAGTTGTTCCTCTTTGATGGGGTGATGAGTGCAGAAACAACTCGCTTACAACTCCCGGGCCTCCCGGGCTGGGCGTCCTCCGCAGCTCAAACACAGTAAAGAAAAAAAAGGAAGTGGGTCGTACCCGAGTACGATGGGTTGCCTATGGGCCCGGCGCTTGGGACGCCCGAAGGAGTATGATGGGTTGCCTAACGTCAAGGCGAACGCTGAACGATAGTCATTGCCGAGGTACACTCTCCCGATACCCCGTCAGCAGGACACCTTAGAAATTCCTGTAGAATCCAGCCAACAGCAATTCCCTCACAAAATACAATTTGGTATTTCGGCAATTTTCTCGATTATAAAATTATAAATTAATGATGATTGATTTTATTTTTTATTTTTTATTTTCTGTTCTAGGGGCGAGGGTTTCACTGGTTCGAGAGCTCGAGTTGTGCATTGATTTGAGTCGAGAGTAGAGAGTAGAGGAGTGGAGGGAGGGCAGTGAGGTTGGGGAGAGGGGAGGGAGGTGAAGGCGGAAGGGGAATGGGCCGAATGGGAAGGAATCGGAATCAAGAATAGCCATGGCGCTGAATTTGAGTTTATTTTCTTTAACTGGTTAGTTAAAATGTTTTTCCTTGATAAGTATGCATTCATTCATCTGAAAATATTCCATGACTTCAAATGGTTTGCGTTTACTGGATGGCATTGAAGCGTTCTTTTTCGTTTCGCCAAATTAAAAATATACTATACATAACCTCAAGGCGTAGGTTATGAGCCCCTTCAGTTTGATCATATAAATATACTCTGTTTTGACTGTAAAATTGTTGACAATTTAGGTTTAATGTTACAAGCTGATAATATGCGCTTTGTGTTACTTTTCTAATCAGGACGATTAATAGGCCCTCGCCCAGTTACTGGAACCCGGTGGTTTCATCAAATAAAAGGATCCCTTGCTTCGATCAGGAGCACTGAAGAGACTGCTGTTTCCAATCAGAACCTTGCTAGTTTTGTGGAAGAAGATTTGTCTACTCCAGACATTGAAGTGGGTGAGTGTACCTTTGGGTATCCCGACTCATGTTTTAAACAAAAATTGTTTTATATTAACATTTTATGTGCAGACACATTTAAGTAATGACATTTAGTGAGATCTAATCACCATTTTGTTTTGTTTTACATTTTGTTTTTAGATGATACCCTAGAACACAATGATTTTTTTGGGGTTCGTAAGCTATCTTCACCTCTGCTACTATTTCAGCACAAAGTGCATTATGGTCACAAAGTAACCTCTCTTGACCCAAGAATGAAACAATTTGTGTATGGAATTAGGTCAAACCATGTGATTTTTGACCTAGATATCGCTAATTATCATCTTCAAGAGGCTTTAAATATAGCTGCACACATAGCTCTAAGAGATGGCATAATACTCTTTGTTTCACGACTACCACATTGTGCCAATCTTGTTGAGCAGACAGCCAAAGATTGTGGGGAGTTTGCTCATGTCAGGTAAGTTTTGGGGTCATTTAATGTATAGGTTTTGTGTATTTGTCCGTTCAACAAAGTAACTTTTAATTGATGAATTTCTATTTAAATTTTAAGGCAGTGGCGACCAGGAACTCTCACAGATATTAAGAGACTCCAGAAAATGGAATGCCGCCTACCAGATCTAGTCATACTCCCATCATTAGTGAGCGAGTTTGGTTCTCAACATGAAGTAGTTCGTGAAGCGGCCAAACTTAATATACCAACAATTGGGATAGTTGATTCTAATTGTAATCCAAATATGGTAAGAAAAACGGTAAGAATATTTTTCAAACGACCCCAGATTTTGATTACTGACAGATGCATTGTGGGTTACAGATTACATATCCTATTCCTGGCAATGATGATTCATTCTCTGCAATTCAGCTTTATTGCTCTCTTTTTAAAGAGGCAATATCAAGAGGAAAGGGTGAGAGAGCTAAACGCCTTAAGGTCTTAGAGGAAGAACTAGCTAAAGAACAAGACTTGAGATTAAGGAAATTAAAATCGATTACCTCAAACTTGGGTAACTAATCTTGGAAACATATGTTATATAATTTTTGATAAGTGTAGAATATTTTCAACCATGGAAAAAATGAAGCTTTTTTTTCTGCTGACAAAATGTCTTTATTCCCAATATTTTAGGCTTATTGGGGCAAATGGGTTGCTTTTACCATACATACATACAGTGAAATCTGGATTGGAAGAATCATTTGGGAGCTAGGTTTTAAAATAGCATAAATCCAGGTATTCTTTATAACAAAGTTCTGTAATATAACAAATTTAACTTGGGTCCATGGAAAAGAAAATTTATTTATTTATTTATTTATTTATTTATTTATTTATTTGGGTAACATGGTCCAGAAGGGGCAAGCCCTGTGATGGACTTTATACAAATGTATATTAAGCAAGCGATGGCGGAGAACATGGTGGTAGAATAAATATTGGTATAAAATATATAAATATAAAATATATAAGAATGTTTAACAGGAAGAAAAATTAGTTATATAGTAACAAAGGTAAAGGATTAATGGAAAATGAAGAAAATAAATTAATTATATGGTAACAATAAAGTAGGAAGAGAATGATGTTAAATTAGTTTATGAGGAGTCTATTGAGAAAGAAGTGGCGTGACTGTTTTTTGAAGGTAGCATGATTCGGTACTTGTAGGATTTCATTCGGAAGAGAGTTGTAGGCAGCTATGGAGAGGTTGAGAACATTACGGAGGCCATATTTGGTACTGGATGATTTAGTGGGCTTGGGCTTAGATGCGGCTCTGGTGCTATAATCATGGGAAGGTTTAATCTGGGCAGAGGCTGAGTTGAGGAGTTTCCTGGATACGCTGTGGTTGAAGATTAAGTAAGCTCGTTGGACTTGTATTAGAACTTCGAGTGGTAGAATGTCGGCCTTACTGAAGAGAATGTTTGAGGGGCAAGTTTTTTCAGAGAAGGTTATGGTTTTTAGGGCATTTCTTTGCATCAGATGTACCAGGCGAATAATAGATTGGGGTGCACAGCTCCATATGTGGACTAGATAAGCCATATGAGAGTGAAAATAGGCATAGTATATCTGCTTTAGTAAAGTATAGGTCAGACAACCGCGGAGCCTATACAGCAATCTGGTAGTAGGCCTTAGTTTGTTGAGGAGATTGGCGACATGGATATCCCAGTTAAGGTGCTGGTCAATATGAAGTCCTAGGTATTTAGTGGAGGTGACTTGCTGAAGTTGTTGGCCCTTTAGTACAAGTTGTAGATCAGAATAGGGTGTGAGGGGTTTTTTGAAGATTATAAA
Organism: Frankliniella intonsa; assembly: GCA_033675135.1. Taxonomy (NCBI): domain Eukaryota; kingdom Metazoa; phylum Arthropoda; class Insecta; order Thysanoptera; family Thripidae; genus Frankliniella; species Frankliniella intonsa. Next base: position 14,936,216 of record CM066253.1, read on the forward strand.
ATTAGTCTTGGATATATTGAAAGACAACTTGTTGAGGTTGAACCACTCAGAGATGGAGTCCAAGTCTTTCTTCATGTGCGATGAGAGCTGTTCAATGCATGTAGCCTCGTAGAAAATTACTGTATCATCCGCAAATAGTTGAAGGTGGAGCAGTCCAATGTCATTGACATAAATTAGGAAGAGTAAGGGGCCAAGAACCGACCCTTGTGGGACTCCACAGGTTATTGGTAATTCATTGCTCTTAATTCCAGAAAGCTTGACCCTTTGTTTTCTGGCTGCAAGATAAGACTTAAACCACATGTTAGGAAGACCCCTCACTCCGATCTGATACAATTTTCTTAGTAGGATAGTATGATCCACCGTATCGAAAGCTTTTTTAAGATCAATGAAGATAGCACCAGTCAGTTTTTTGTGATCAAGTGCGGCCTGTATAGAGTATACCAGGTCGAAGGTGGCGGTGTTCACATCTTTCTCAGTTCTGAACCCATGTTGACCACAGAAGAAGAAGTTGGTATGATGTAGGAAGGACTCAAGTCTCGACTTTACAACCATTTCAAGAAGTCTAGATATTGCTGAGAGGCAGGAGATGGGTCTGTAATTTCCTGGGTCATCTTTTGGGCCACCCTTGTGTATAGGGATAACATCTGTGATTTTGCAAGCCTGCGGAAATACACCGGTCCGGAGGGAGAGATTGATGAGTATGGCCAGGGCAGGTGCAATGACAGTCACTGTTCTTTTGAGGAGGCTGTTGTTGATACCGTTGGGTGCAGATAATTTGTTCTTCATCTTATTAATTAGCTTGGTCACCTCAATTACATTGGTTCTCTTGAAGTAAATGGAACTGGAGCAGTTAGAAACAGGAGGGTGGTCATTAATGTTAGGTGAAGTGCCAAGAGAAGATGCAAGTTCAGGTCCAATTTTGACATAGAATTCATTAAGAGCGTCAGCAATCTCTGTCTGGGAATCAAGAGTCTGACCATTATATTTAAGTTGGGTGATTTCCTGCTTGCATTGTTTCTTGAATCCCGTTAGTTCATTAATTACATTCCAAACGGTTTTACCATTATTTAGGCACTTTTCCGTTGATTTAGTGATGTAATCCTTTTTTAATTCTTGTCTTAGTGAGTTGACTCGGCTGGCCATGAGTTTGTAATCTCTGAGGAGTAGCGTATTGCTTGGATAGAGCTTGGATTTTTTGTAGAGTTTCTGCTTGATTTTACATAATGTTACCAGCTCTTCTGTGGCCCATGGAAGAAGATTCCCTATTTTTTTCTTGGTAGTTTTGGTTGTTGTAGCTGCATCGACAGCACGGATGAGGCATTCGTGGACTTCATTGGCATAATTTTCTATATCTTCAGTAGGCTTTAGTATGTTAATACTTTCAGACAAGACCTCAATTAATTTATTCTGGTCAATCCTGCTAGTTGTGGTGGGGGTGCTGGTAATGACTGGTTGAGGCTCAGCTTGGAAAGTTGACAGTAGAGAAGGTTGTGGTCACTTAGGTCGGTCCGGATATTGTGGATATTCATCTCGCCAAAGTTGATATTGGAAATTAGGTGATCAATAGTTGTACCGCTCATTGGCCTTGTTGAGAGTTTATTCGCTATTGTATAGTCATTTGATTCAAGGAGGCTGGTATATTCTATAGTTATTGGCTGATCATTATTTATGTCAATGTTCAGATCCCCTATAATGAGGCAGTGCTGTTTTTTAAATTTAGTCAGCAATTCATCCAGGTCTTTGAGGCAAGCAGGAGCATTGTAGATTGAAGGGTTATATATAACCACGATAATAAACTTAAAACCTCTGTAGGTAAGCTTTAGAACCAAAAACTGGTGTACATTGTTGATCTCAGTAACGTCGAGACAGGTGATATTAGTTGATATGCAGCAGGCTACACCCCCTCCTCTTCCCTCTATCCGGGTAGAGTGATAGCTTTGATATCCATTTAGAGAAAAGAATTTTGTGTCTTCATTATGCAGCCATGTTTCAGTGATGCATATAATATCAGGGGATAGTGGGTGGCAGACTTCAATAAACTCATCAAATTTGATTTTAGGGCCATTAGTAGTATTATTAACTGCTTTGAGACTTCTAATATTAGAGTACAATATTTTGAGATCAGATAGTGAAGGTAACACTTTAGACAGGTCAGCAAGAAATTCGTTGACCTGCATTACACAGAGGTCTGTGGCAATTACTCAGAGGTGTGAGGATTAATATTGTCACTAACACTTTGGACTTGACTGAGCACCTTATCTATAGTTTCCTTGAAATTAGTCTCATGGGTAATAACAGTTTTCACTTTGGATGTCTTGTGATGCGCAATAACCTTGCCATTGTGGGTTCTAATGCTGAAGCCTTTTTCTTTCAACGCTTGACGTGAGAAGGTATTCTTACTTATCAGGTTCTCAGAATTCAGGTTGCACTGTACTCTACAAAATTGACATCAAATATCTTTGTTTTAAAACAGAGTGTGAAAAAGGAAAAGGAAAAAAAAAAAACTTACTTCATTCATCAAATTCATTTATTATCTTCAGTTTCTTGAGTTGTGCTTGAACTACTTCCCAAGTTTGGGGAATTTAAAGATTCTTTGCTGTCTCTAAGCTTATGGAATCGCTTAGTACCCATCAAAAAAGCAACGCTGGAAACAAAGATAACAATGCTAGTACGAAATATATATTGTTTTGTTCAGTTTTATAGAAAAAATAACAGGGAACTAACCCGCGTGCAATGTTGGGAAAATAATTGAAAAGATATGCAATAGGAATAATAGGGAATGGAGCCATCCACGCTTCATCTAAATTATTTGCTAGTGCAACTCCAAATAGGTGAGCACATCTTTCTGCAGTCATCCGATTATCTGTAGGTGATGTGTCTTGGCCGTAAACCTATTATAGAATACAGGTGAGAAATAGAAAGATTGTTAACCCAAAATGAAATATTTAATCAAGCACCAACCTCTCCATCTTTATTAGTGAAGCTGTGGGAAAGGAAATTGGTGAATACTGGGCCTGGGCACAGGAGACTTATCTTCAGCTCTGGACTTGTCATTCTTTCCGTCCTTAGGCTTTCAAAAAATCCCTGTAATAATTAATGGTAAGTTTAAAATATCTAGTCTTGTAGTCACACTTTGAAAGAAAGAAAAGAAAACATACATGGACTGCAAATTTACTCCCAGTATAAGAGCCAGAGAAGGGAACTCCCACAACTCCTGCAATACTAGAGGTGACTGCAAGGTGTCCAGAACCTTGCTCAAGAAACTGCTTCAAAGCGACACGACTCAGGGAGATCACAGAGAATACATTAATTTCAAATACTTGACGGTCAACAGATGTTTCAATTGATTCCCAGGCTGCTCTTTGCGACCTTCCTGCATTGTTCACTAGAATATCTAACTGAAATTGAGAGAAAATTAGTGACAATTTGATATATGAGAGACTAAAGAAACAATGGCATACACAATGAACTTAAAATACTTACTCTCCCAAAGTGATCAATAACTTTATCAAGACAAGCTTGATGTTTAGAATATTCAAGCATATCCATTTTAAGTACTAGAACATCACCTGCATCTACACCTGCATTTTTGCCAATCTCTGAGAAGGCAAACAAGGGATATTAAGATTTTTTGTGAGACTTCACATTATTGAGGTAAGCCTAAGAAACAAAAAACTTAATTTTAAAACATAAGGTGTTGCGTACCAAGGCAGAGTTCTCTGACACGCAGAAGCTCATCTCGATTACGTGCTGAGAGTACAAGCTTGCAACCATGTTCAGCAAGCTTAATAGCAAGTGCTCTGCCAATACCACTCGAGGCCCCAGTTATCCATACAACTTTTCCTTTCAGTCGATCTGAAATTAAAAGATCAAAAACACAATATGTTGCTGTTAATATGAGGAAAACAAATATCAATACATATCATGCCAGCTATGACTATAAATGCACAGTATCAAGAGATCAGTTTTTCCTTACCTATGGAATGACCAAATCTTTCCATCCATGCTAGTTGAAGGTCACAGTCCGCGATTGTTAAAACTACAAGGTATACAAGAAGGTAGAGAATGTATACGAGTCCAATCATATAAAAAAAGTCCATTGTGAGAAGAGAAGTAGTAGTCCCATAAGGTGATCTGATGCAAGGTGGTCTGATGGAATCTACTTGAGTTGTAGATGGTGAGGATCGCGCGCTTAAGATAAAGTGGTGTATGGAGTCATGCGTACGGGCTTAACGCGATAAGTCGCATAAAAAAGGTAAGAAAGCAGCTGTCATGAGACAAGCAGCATCTCCATCCCCTCCATGCCTCCTACCCCTCCCCACCCCACCAAGCGGCGAAACAACCAGGATAACAAACAACCCTTTCGAACTTTCAATGAGAAAATTTGTGTGTTGTAGCATAGTGTCTTCTTAATCCCAAATTTCAAAGTACCTCATAAGTAAAGAAAATACTCAGTTGAAGGACGCAATACTTTTCGTTTAATTTTGCATTTTATTTGAACTTTTCTGGTTGTTTTTGTAGTTTTGTTTGTTGGTTATAGTGGTGGACATGGACAGGTTAGGTTTTCGATCAGTACCAAATGAAAACACGTAATCAACTCTTGTTTACTTTGTTCTAGTTATCTTGCCATGAAGCAATCTCTTTCAAAACAGAGAAAATAATATCTGGGCCGTACCCCGGAATATATCCATGGATGTACACAATGTTCTGCGTTGCATATTGTTGGCGGTCATAGCCATTACAGGAGATCATTTAGTGCATCTCCAGCAAGACAATGACGCAAGAAGGGCTCTAAGTGATAATGCAACACATGCCGCTATTGGGTTTCTTACCTGGTTTAATATGATGGCCCATCTTGGCAGTATTACTCCATTCATGGGGAAGGTGTTGATGCAGAGCTTTCTCTGTGCTGTGTTATCGTCAGCTATTGATGTCGACCATTTTATTGCTGCTAAATCCTTTCAACTTAAGGTCAGATATTTCACGGCAATAATTTTCCTTTACAGATTTTTGGACATAACATCTTTTTCTTGTATTGTATTTTAAATATTTATTTTCTTTATGTTTGCAGGATGCAACAAAACTCCAAAACCGACCTTTCCTTCACTGCACAACAACGCCACTTGTAGTGTTTTCTCTTATTTACATTTCAGCAATTTATTTCAACAACATTAAGCTTCATGCACTTGCATGGATTTTATTGGCAGCCTTTTTAAGTCACCATGTTCGAGATGCTGCCCGACGAGGGTTCTGGTTTTACCCTCTGGGTTCAACACCTCCATTAGGGACTGGTCTGTATTTGGCTTTGACCGCATTATTCCCAGTTCTTCTTAGTTTTGTTATAAATATTACAGATGACACAAAATTGAGAATGAGACATGATAGATCCATTTCCATTGTATGAGGGCCAGTTTTGTGCACTGCGTTAACTGTAAATTATTCAATATCCCATAATTCTAGGCCCTATACAAGTAAGAAAAAGGAACATAAAGTTCTGTCAAATTAACAATTAATACTAAATAGACTTATTTTAAATAAAATGATATAAGTATAAAGTCAATTTATGTGCTTTCTTTACAAAAATTAACTTATGTATCTCAGGATTATCACTGAAGAGTTTGGCTCACTAAGCTGAAACCGGCGATCACCAACTCCGCCACCGGTCGGGCTGGTCGGGCAATCGAAACTACTCGGAGGGTGGGTAGGTTGCCTGCGCTCACGGCGCCGAGGAGGCCTGTTGAGTTACCGCCGCCGTCAGTCCACCCGAGCGCGGAGCGAGTTCAGACGAGGCGAGGCGTCTTAGGAGCCGATTTTGTTCCAAACGAAGTTCGTTATCGGACTCCTTGGACTTGCAACGTGTTTTTTAGTCCCACAGGATTGTCCCCTGTAAGTTTGGTCGAAATCGACGAGAATTTTTTTCGGCCGAAAATCACAAAAACGCAAAGGCTATAGCCTTTGCATTTTTACGATTTTAGGCTGAAAATAAATTTTGCTCCAAAGTGACGGGGGTTGTGCAGGGGCACTCTTAACATTTCCTAGACCAACCCCCGAGGGTTCCCTGTGAGTTTGGTTGAAATCGGAGACAATTTATTTTCCGCCGAAAATCGCAAAAAAACAAACGCTATAGCCTTTGCATTTTTACGATTTTGGGCCGAAAAAAAATTTCGCTCGAAAATGACGATTTTCGGCCCTATACGAATTTGCTCCAAAATGACGGGGGTTGTGCAGAGGCACTCTGATGTACCCCTAGACCAACCCCCGAGGATTACCCGTGAGTTTGGGCGAAATTGGACACAATTTATTTAAGGCCGAAAATCGCAAAAACGCAAAGGCTATAGCCTTTGCATTTTTACGATTTTGGGCCGAAAATAAATTTCGCTCCAAAGTGACGGGGGTTGTGCAGGGGCACTCTTAACCTCCCCTAGACCAACCCCCGAGGGTTCCCTGTGAGTTTGGTTGAAATCGGAGACAATTTATTTTGGGCTGAAAATCGCAAAAACGCAAAGGCTATAGCCTTTGCATTTTTACGATTTTGGGTAGAATTTTTTTTTCTCTACAAATTTAGGGGGGTTGTACAGGGTGACTCTAACATACCCCTAGACCAACCCCCAAGGGTCAGTTCGTCCGAAAACCCGGTTTGTTTGCGAGGGAATGCAGTATTCCTAATAGCGCGCAATGTGTTCGGGCAAGGTGGCTTAGAGCCTCTTAACATCCCCAAGGCCAACGCCCGAGGGTTCCCTGTGAGTTTGGTTGAAATCGGAGACAATTTATATTTGGCTGAAAATCGTAAAAACGCAAAGGCTATAGCCTTTGCATTTTTACGATTTTGGGCCGAAAATAAATTTTGCTCGAAAGTGACAGGGGTTCTGCAGGGGCACTCTTAACATCCCCTAGACCAACCCCCGAGGGTTCCCTGTGAGTTTGGTTGAAATCGGAGACAATTTATTTTCGGCCGAAAATTGCAAAAACGCAAAGGCTATAGCCTTGCCATTTTTACGATTTTGGGCCGAAAATAAATTTCGCTCGAAAATGACGGGGGTTGTGCAGGGGCACTCTTAACATCCCCTAGACCAACCCCCGAGGGTTCCCTGTGAGTTTGGTTGAAATCGGAGACAATTTATTTTCGGCCGAAAATTGCAAAAACGCAAAGGCTATAGCCTTGCCATTTTTACGATTTTGGGCCGAAAATAAATTTCGCTCGAAAATGACGGGGGTTGTGCAGGGGCACTCTTAACATCCCCTAGACCAACCCCCGAGGGTTCCCTGTGAGTTTGGTTGAAATCGGAGACAATTTATTTTCGGCCGAAAATTGTAAAAACGCAAAGGCTATAGCCTTGGCATTTTTACGATTTTGGGCCGAAAATAAATTTCGCTCGAAAATGACGGGGGTTGTGCAGGGGCACTCTTAACATCCCCTAGACCAACCCCCGAGGGTTCCCTGTGAGTTTGGTTGAAATCGGAGACAATTTATTTTCGGGCGAAAATCGGAAAAACGCAAAGGCTATAGCCTTGCATTTTACGATTTTGGGCCGAAAATAAATTTTCGAAAATGACGGGGTTGTGCAGGGCACTCTTTCCCTAGACCAACCCCGAGGGTTCCCTGTGAGTTTGGTTGAAATCGGAGACAATTTATTTTTGGCTGAAAATCGTAAAAACGCAAAGGCTATAGCCTTTGCATTTTAACGATTTTGGGCCGAAAATAAATTTTGCTCGAAAGTGACGGGGGTTGTGCAGGGGGAGTCTAACGTGCCCCTAGACCAACCCCCAAGGGTCAGTTCGTCAGAAAACCCAGTTTGTCCGCGAGGGAATGCAGTATTCCTGATAGCGCGCAATGTGTTCGGGCGTTGTGGCTTAGGGGCCCATTTTCTCACTTACGAAGTCAGGTATAGGACTCCTAGGACTTTCTATGGGGTTTTTGGTACCAGAAGGAGGTAACCTGTGAGTTTGGTCGGAATCCGAGACAATTTATTTTCGGCCGAAAATCGCAAAAACGCAAAGGCTATAGCCTTTGCATTTTTACGATTTTGGATCGAATTCTAACTGTCAACAAAATGACGGTAGTTGTGCAGGGAGACTCTACAGGGGCAAAGGGCGAAATCAGGCGAAAGCTGGGAGGAGAGCACAGCCTGCTCTACTTTACTCTGCCCTTTGCCTCTCTGTAATGCTTACGGCGCTTCTCCGGTTTAAATTTTTGCGCGGCGGCAGCTGCTTCTCGTTGTCACTAGTTGCCGCAGTTGCCACACGATAGCGCCACTTTTCGGTCCCAAATCCCAAACCTCAAATTCAAGTTTCTAGCGCGATTTAACAATGGCGGAAAGTTGGGTGGTTTCCGGCGGCCATGTTGGCGGATTTGTGGTTTTCGCGCCACCTGGTGGCCAAACTTGCAACTATGGATCGGGCATCATGGCGGCTGCTTGTGTTTTTGCGAAGCGGGTGAGATTATTTGTGATAATATTTGTTTCCAACGTAATATTTGTTAAATAATCAATTAGGGGGAGTGTGATAATTTTTTTATGATTAAATTTGATATATTTTATTGTGCTGGAGAGGACAAATTGAACGTCCTCGCTTCTAGGATGGCTGATGGTTCCTCTTTCTGCTGAGTGCTTACTGTAAGCCTAGAATTAACCATCAGCATTGGGTGTAACTTTTTAATGATATTTCTTTGAGCAGAAATTTGTCATTTCCAAGGTATGTAATTTTCTTGTGGCACATTATGTAGTGCCCAAGGGAGGTTAGGTATGAAGGTTAGGTCACCTCATGGCTTACATGCTTGGTGAGGCTATGGTTCATCCATGAACCTCTATAATTGGGCAATAGTGTGAACCATAAATTAATTTTACTTTGAGTTCTTGTTTAAATGGGAAAAGGAGGGCATCCTTAGTACTCTCTGTGAGGGAATCCTGGACTCGATCTAGATGAACCTCTTAATTGGGCAATAGTGTGAACCATAAATTTATTTTACTTTGCATTCTTGTTTAAATGGGAAAAGTAGGGCATCCTTGGTAAAGTGGGGATAGGAATTGGGAGAAAATAAGGAAGCTAGGACACTCAGTCGAGTCATTACGGCTTGATGCATTAGTTGGTACCCAGCCATAGGAAATTGCGGTTCTGTGTGCCTGATGACTCTTGCTCTTTGAACAATATTGCTTCTGTTTACCCAGAAAAATTAAACGTGACATTATTCATGAGGTAAATTAGGCCTTTCCTTGTGCCAAACTTTGTGAAGGTTTTAATCATTTAGAGTATGGCATGTTCATTGCATCTTTTTAACCAGAAAATTAAATGTGACATTAGTCATAAGACAAATGAGGCCTTTTCTTTTTCCAAATTTTGTTAAGGTTAAAATCATTTAGAGTATGGCATGTTCATTCTCAGAATGCCGTCTAGCTATCAAATAACCTTGTGGATCAGTTTTGTGTGTTTTAAAAGCAATATTGTTGAAAGCGCATGGCCCTTCACTTATCTTTATTACCAGATTTGGTGTGTTATTTAGATAAATGCTAGTCATTCAGTTTTCTCTATATCTTATTCATGATTGGTATCTCGCCAACAAGTCAAGTTTTATGTTTTTCTGAATGCATTTAATAATATGGTGAAATGCTTTTTAAAGTACTAAAGCTTGTTTTTGTTTAACATATATGAGTGATGGGCCTTGCTTCTTGTTGTATTTGAGTGTTGCCTTTGTGTCTGCTGCTGCTCTTTACTTGCTCTATTGCAAAAAGTATCCATTGAGTGCTTTGTTTTGCGCCATTTGGCCTGCCTGCTTCCTCTCACTTTGACCTCGGCCAGACTCCTAAAGGTCAGGGTGTGAGGAGTAGGCATTTTAGTGGTAACCTTTCAAATCTAAATTTTTGCTTGCTTTAAATTCGTTGTATTGGCCCCCCTCTTGCTGGCATGTTGACCCAGGCCAGTCTCCTGAAGGTCATTGTGTGGGTGAGAGGGGGCAAATGAGAGGGGATTCCTCTCTTTGCTTTAGAATTTCAACTTTTGAATGGATACTTTTTTTACTGCTCTGTGCTCTGCTGTTTTCCCTCTGGCTTTGGTATAATACGGCCTCCTGGAGTGGGACTTGTCTCACTGCTGGGTTCGAATCCCAGCGGGTCCTATGCCTCGCCTTGTTCTGCCTTCCTTCTCTCTGAATGTATGAGAAATTTAGAGGAACACAGTGCGTTGTTGACATTGTAGCTGCTCTTGTTTATTTACATTTGTGCTGCTCTGCCATTGCCAATTTCTTCTTCTCTTTTTTTGGGACTTAGTATTTGGCCGGCTCAGTGTTCCTCTCACTTTGTCATACTGTGTCTTCTGCTCTTTGTTGTTGTTGACATTCATGCTTTGTTTACTTTTCAGCACTGGTATATTTTTTTCTCCCCTCCTTCGTTGTTGGCTTCGGCTTTCCCTGCTGGAGCAGCTCATTGGTTTCCACCAGTGAGCTGCTCGAGCAAGGAAGGCCAAAGCCAACAACGAAGGAGGGGGGAAAAAAAAATAAAAAAAATAAAGAAAAACAAAGTTTAATGGAAGAAGAACAAAAGAAGTTAGACAAGCAGCTGGCCAATGAAAGGCCAGCAAAAAGGGCCATGTTAATGCCAATTTTATGCTTTTCTACCATGACAAAATATTTTTGTATTTCTGATTTCCATGGTTTTAGAAGTAACCCTTGTAAGCTTTGTAATTTTCCTTCTAACTGGCCTCGCTCGACAGTTTGTTGCTAAAACTCTGTTCTTATCTTTGTTAACTCTGTGAAAACGTTACCCCTTTTTTTTTTTTTTTTTTCTGTTAAAATGCCATGTTAATGCCAATTTTATGTGCTTTTCTACCATGACAAAATATTTTTGTATTTCTGATTTCCATGGTTTTAGAAGTAACCTTGTAAGCTTTGTAATTTTTCCTTCTAACTGGCCTCGCCTGACAGATTGTTGAGAAAACTCTGTTCTTATCTTTGTTAACTCTGTGAAAACGTTAATCTTTTTTTTTTTATCCTGTTAAAACGCCATGTTTATGCCAATTTTATGTGCTTTTCTACCATGACAAAATATTTCTTGTATTTCTGATTTCCATGGTTTTAGAAGTAACCCTTGTAAGCTTTGTAATTTTCCTTCTAACTGGCCTCGCTCGACAGTTTGTTGAGAAAACTCTGTTCTTTTCTTTGTTAACTCTGTGAAAACGTTACCCTTTTTTTTTTCTGTTAAAACGCCATGTTTATGCCAATTTTATGTACTTTTCTACCATGACAATATATTTCTTGTATTTCGTATTCCATTGTCGTCATTTACCCAAACAAGCTGCTCCAATTCATGAGTTAGTATTTACGAGTTTGTTTGTGAAAATTCACCAAAGTCAGAGAGCTTGACTAATAATCTGAGGCATGAAATGATTTGCCGCTTGAATGTAGTATGGGAGCAAAGCCACCTCAACCAGAGTCACAACAAAGCCAAGATTGGCTTCAGCTATTGACTCATTGGCTGGGCTCTGGGAGCAGAGCAGAGTGGCCATCTCTGAGGCCGGGAGCCGCCAGCGCCTAATCGCCCTGGTCTGAGCCTTGGAAGCCTGGCGTCGGCTCGGCTGCTTCGACTTTTCCCGCCGCCGGCAGCCTTGACTATATCAGTTAGTTCCAACTTAGTACTGGTACGAAGACGTAAGTTGAAGGAGACGGCTAAGGCGCAACAAGAAAAGTGACTCTGGAATCAGGGGTTCTGGTTCAACTCCCATTTTTTCGCATTTTTTCGTAAAAATCGCTGATTTCTGCGGATTTTTCGCCCTGGCCAGCCGCCGGGTCGCCCAGGGGCCCCTGCCCGGCCGGTCCGCCGCGCTCGCCGCGCCGCCCGCCGCGCCGCCCGCGGGCCGCGCCGCCCGCGGGTCGTGCCCCGCGGGCCCCGCCCCGCGGGCCCCGCCCCGCAGGCCCCCCCGCGGGCCCCGCCCCGCGGGCTCCGCCCCGCGGGGCCGCAGGCCCCCGCGCCCTGCACCCCCGCAGGTTCCGCTCCCTGCCGCGGCTGCAGCACCCCTCCCCTTCCCTATGCTTACTGGCCCCCCACCTACAGCCGGGAACCTGGTTCCGGTCTGGCTTTCCCCTTCCTTTCTCCTTGTTTAGTATTATTTACAGGAATTCAGGAAATATTGCAACAAAAAGGTTAAATTTCATGTATGTTTATTGACACCATTGAAATAAAAACAGTTCAGAAACAATACACAGTATAAATTCAATGTTAACAATAATGCTTAGGACTACAAAAAAATATATACGAAAATACAAATCCATCACGCATGACAATGATCCATATAGCAAAATGTTATCGCAACATTGTCAGAAAACAGCAATTTTAGTTTATGGAGGTGCGTATTTATCAAGAGTCACTTCATCCCGTACAGTTCCATTCAAAACTTCACATAGTATTACAGCCAAATAACGATGGATCATTCTTTAACCGGGTTTTAGATCACAATTTCCAGCAAGGTGACAAAATGTACGAAAAATTCAAGAATTTTAAGTTGATACAAGTGGACAGCAAGAGAGAAACAGCTTATTTTTTATACCTCAATTCAGAATAGTTTAGAACATTGATGATAAAGCACAGCAGAAATCAGATTAGAGATGAAAATAGCTTGGCATTACAACCACACACCAGAATGGTGTTCCAAGAAACTCAGTAGTCTTTGGCAGCAGGGGGAAGATAATATGACTGAAGTACAAGAGTAGACCTGAAAGAAGAACACTATTAGTGTGATAGGAAAAGATCAGGGCCAAATTTTCATCAATCAGATAGATAACAGCACAGCTAACACCATATACGTACCATGTGTAACATGTGCAGCCAAGGCCGAGAACTCCTAGCAGCATTTCATCCCAGCCAGCAGATCAGAACTGACTTGATGCGTAGTCACCATATGTACTAATCGTCAGGTCTCCATTCTCCTTGCTCCTGATTCACTCCATAGACCAAGTCCCATAGTGAAGGTGGAAACCCACAGTGGGCAGCTTCGAAAGCGTGAGGTTTGAACTGAAGGTTGATGCCTAAAACAAGAACAGTAATATTAGCACAAAAGTAAACATCAGGATCAAGTGGTCAAAAACAAGATGGATCATCGAACACTACACACCTGGCCTTAACACACATTGAAGGCGAATGCAGTTAGGTATTTAGCAGCATGGTGAAAGATATTGATGATAATGGAAGTGCTAGTGATTCAGATCCATTTATTGATCAATCAAAATAAATAAAGTATGAAAAGTCATATATTAATCCTGGAATTCCACCTGGAAAAGAAAATAAACACTATTAGCGTGACAGGAAACATCAGATCCAATAGTTAATGAGATGGATATCAGCAACCAACATCATACCTATTATGTGTAGCCAAGACCTCCATGCAGCATTACATCCCAGCGATGACTATGGAGATCAGAACAGACTTGATGCATAGTCACCATTTGTACTGATCGTCAGGTCTCTATTTTCCTTGCTCCTGATCCACTCCACAGATGAAGTCCCATAGTAAAGACGGGCACCAACAGGGGGCAGCTTCAAAAGCGTGAGGTGTCAACTGAAGTGAAGGGTGAAGCCTAAAAAAAGAACAGCAATATTAGCACAAGAGGAAACATTGGGATCAAACAAGACTGATCATGGTGCATTGCATTTGCCACATTACTACACACCTGGTTTGAAAGCATTTTGAAGGCAAATTGCCACCTCAATAACGGGTCCTTGTTCCTCATCCACTCCACAAACCAAGTCCCATAGTTAAAGCAGGAACCAACGGTGGTTTTCTCGAGATCCCTATCTGATGCGGCCCAAGTAAAATTTCTGGGGCGGTCAAACAAAGTTCCATCTGGAAAAAACTAGTCAATTTAACTGTCAAGAGGAGTTTAATTAAAACCCCTCATAAACTGACTACGCAACAATCACTTCATATGAACTCAATCACAGCCGACGAGATGAAACACGAGACCCGAGAGCAAGCAGTGGCCTGGTGAACCTTCAATAACATGTCACTAAAGGAGCCCGAGAAATGCGTACCAGGACCTCGGGCCATTCCATGTTCCACTGTGACTGATCTCTCCTCCACATGAAGCAATCGTTGCTCACATTAGCAAAAGTAAGTTCAAAGTAATTTTAAATACAAAGTAAGTTCATTTCTTCATGCTGACATCCTCGTCTTGAGTTTTGAAGAATCTTCACAGTCCTCTTTTCTTGAGTTCGTTGCTTGATTTGAAGAATCGTCAACGGCTGCACATTTAGTTCTTCTTTCCCCGTAACTTCGTCTTGTCACCTGCAAAAACAAATATTCATTAGAAGCAGTTCAAGAAATAAGTATCATTTCATCATTGCTCAGTTTATTTATTTAGAAAGACATAAAATTTAGTATGGCAGGTAACATGCCAAAGTTTTCCATCTTGCAATGGCATTTCAGTTTGAAATCAAAATATATTCAGCATTCAAAAGAAGGTGACAATTTTACTTTACTCTTAAAGACTACTATCATCCAAACAAAATCAAAACAAAGTCAACATTACATCTACTCCAGCTTCAAATTAGCCAAAGTGGTAAACACACAGGTAAAATTTACTACCATAAAGAAAGCCTTTAGTTATAGATAGCAAAGGTCATGCCTTCAAAGGTGCACAGCTGACCTGGATCCAAAATAAATGAATCAAGTCCAAATAGCCCGGTACGAAACTATTTAACCGAGGCACTTCCCTCAGCGTGCAACAAAACTGTTGTAGCATTTCCTAGCTGTGAACCCCGGTTTTTGCTTGAATCAACCCTCAGAGGTTGGTCTGGGGGTACAGAAAACTTCCCCTGCACAACCACCGTCATTTTTGGGCAATAATTTTTTTGACCGAAAATCATAAAATTCCAAAGGCTATAGCCTTTGCATTTAATCACTTTTTCGACCGTAAAAAAAAATTTCTCCTATTCCGAGTTAAGTCACAGGGAACCTTCTTCTGGTTCCATATTACATGAATCAAATCCAAAACACCAATAAGAGACTCAATTTAGGAGAGATTTGCTTTGGCGGAGGCACTACCCACTACCAAGTACACTTCTCCAATGGAAGGAATAAGTTGACTTTCATAAATTGTGTCAAAGGTTCCTTTAACAGATGTTAAAAATACAAATCTAATTGCTTTGTCACCATGCTGGGAAATAATTCAGTCTGATCAATTCAGGGCATTGAATTTTGAAGCAAGAGAAATTAACAGCAGACTGGACTTCAAAATTATTAACCACAGCAGTAGTGCCTCTACTCTTGCCGCTTCAAAAGGCAGTGCCTCTCAGTGACACCTAGCACCCCCTTAAGTAAACGCAGGCATCAAAGAAAATTACTGTGCCATCTTTCAACTGACCCTGAAGTTTATCTTAAGGTACTTTCTAAGGAATTCGGCAAATTTAACCTCATCTACTTCAATTGACACTTTTGCTTGCCTTCTTGAGCTACTTTCACAAAGCAAACGGAAGAACTAGGCTCACCTGGATATAGGGAGATTGATTCAGCAAAGTTGGATTCTTGAGAAGTGATGTGACGGCTTGCTGGCATCATGGATAGCTCCAATTATTGGTATGAAGTTCATTTCATCATGCTGACTTTCTTGTCCTGAGTTGGTTTCTTGATTTGAAGAATCTTCTATGCCACTCAATTGGTTCTTTACTTGTCACCTGCAAAAACAAATATACATTAGAAGCAGTTCAAGAAAAGAGTCTCATTTCATCACAACTTGGTTGAGTTATTTAGAAAGACATGAAATTTAGTATTGATACGAGTGAAAACATGCCAAAATTTTCCACCTTGCAATGGCATTTTAATTTGGAATAAAAATATATTCAGCATTCAAAAGAAGGTGACAATTTTACTTCACTCTTACAGGGTACTATCATCCAAACAAAATCAATAACAAAGTCAACGTTACATCTACTTCAGCTTCGAATTTACCACAGCCAAAGTGGTTAACATACAGGTAAAATTTGCTATCATAAAGAAAGCTTTTAGTTAGTAAAAGCCGTGCCCTCAAAGGTGCAGCAGCTGACCTCCTTCTGGGTCCAAAATAAATGAATCAAGTTCAAATAGCCCGATAAGATACTCAATTTAGGAGAAATTTGCTTGGGCTGAGGCACTTCTCTCGGCGTGCGGCAAAACGGTTGTAGCATTTCCTAGCTGTAACCCCGGTTCATGCTCAAATCAACCCTCAGAGGTCGGTCTGGGGGTACAGTCGAATTCCCCTGCACAACCACTGTCATTCTGGGGCAAAAAAAGTTTTTGACCAAAATTGTAAAATTCCAAAGGCTATATAGCCTTTGAAAAATAACGAAGGGTATAGAATAATGAATAGAGATTAATTGTGAATGTTTTCTCTGTTAGATACTGCAGCTAAATGCTGAAGGTAAAAATCCCCGCTAATACAGCAGCACCCAACGTTAAGGATGTGCCCTGCCACAACCCTTCTATACAAAGGAAATATTACAGAGGTACTTTATGCTTTAAGCAGTGTTCTATGTCAACAAAGAAAGCCATTCTAAATGGAATTAAGTAGCAACTACTCCATCTATCACAGCTGCTTCAATACTAGCTACTATTTGCTTTCAGAATTACTTAATACTTAGAAGGCCCAAGTTTCCAAAGGAAACTTAAAGTTTAGCACATGATTATGTACTTTACAGTGCACTGAATTTCATTTAAAGCATTTTTCTAAAACAAAGTCTCTTAAGACTATTATTTACAGAATGTGCGCTATTAATGTCCCCATGATCTAGTTGGAACAGCAGCAGCCATTAAACAAAGCCATTTCATTCTACTGAATGAAGAAAAACACCTAGTACGAAATCAGCTAAGATGTTTTTCGATTGGGTTCAGGTGCAGATCTAAAATTCTGATGTTGCCTTACTTTGCTTTTTTCAAAATAAAATCCCACTATGTGTCACATTGCTCACCTTGAAATCGACAGCTTGAAGCGCAACAGCAAATAGAGCAGCAGGTACTATACTATAATGATGCTTCGATAACTGATGCACAAAAACCTGGAAATAAAAATACTTACAATTAGCACGAGAGGAAAGGTCATTGTCAGATATTCAGAAAACCAGCAGATAGGAGAGCACAGCAAACATAAGATAACACCCACCATTTACTACAGCATCATTGCAATCGCAAACACCGCAGCTGAGATCAGAAGAAACTTCATGGGTTCTCGGAAAGTAATGTAACAACTTTTATGCTGCTTGAACAGCAACATGATTGGACGACTGAAGCAAATATTAATGCCTGGGAATGAAACACGGTTGCAATTAACATAAGACAGATAAGGAAGCAGAAGAAAAGCAAAAGGTTTGAGTACAGCAATACATACCAGGTACATGGCTGTGGGGCTCAAGAAATTCCTGGCCCAACCGATAAAAGGAATCAGAAGCCAGCATCAAGCTTGTAGGGCACGACATATGTAGACCACTGAAGCAAATGTGGGTACCTGATAAAATTAAAATCTATTAGCACGAGGGGGAAGGTCACGATCAAGTATTCAGAAAACACACGGATACCAGAGCACAACATAAACCACATGATACGCACCATTCACTACAGCAAAGGCAGCAGAGGTTGTAAATGAAAACTGCCCTGCAGTATAACAATGGCAGCCGTTGGAGTGAAGATCACAAGCAGCTTGAGCATTCCTTGCAACACGGACAGCTAACAAGCAGCTCCAGAATTCAGATGAATGGGCCCAAAGGAATACTGCAAGACACACAGAAGCATAGTTAGCATTAACTCAGTACATGTCATTGTTTGATAAGACTACATTGAAAAGCCTAAATCCTGTTCCCTAGCATAGCCCTATATTGATATGCAGCCGAGGCAAGCCTTGGAGAAAAATGTGTACCCAATAAATGGGATACAAATTCGTTAGCTAATGAAAACGTTTCAATTTAGAAAACTACTTCCAGTCAAATGCAAGGGTAACACGCCGAACCAAGTTCTTTGGGAGGCACACCCGTCTGTGCCGGTTCGTGCAAGGAAAGCAGGGCAAGGCCGATTAAGATTAGACATTTCTTTACAAATGAGAACCAAACGAATGAAAACTATAGTGAGATGAGCCTAAAGTACTCCCCGAATGCCAGAAAACAACGTTGAAAGCGGGTGTAACCTTCTGGTCTGCAAATGTCACCCATACATCTCCACGTGTTCGCGCAACGAGAAACACCAGAAGAGTAAAGTCAAAGTCTACCAACCTGCATTCTGCATTGAACGAGTTCCAGGAGCGAAAAGATCGAACGCATGGCCCCGCACGCGCAGCGGGCCGGCAGGGGAGGGGAGGCAAGGAGTGGAGGGGGAGAGGTGGGAAAACAAGCGCTATCGCGTGGCGATGAGAAGTTGCTCCGTGCGTGCAGCAAGGCAGTGCCGCCGCGCGAAAATTAAAAAGCGCGCGGGCAGGGGGCTGAGATGAGAGAAGGCGGCAGGAATATCCTGTGGGAAAAAAGGAATATTACTCTGGAGTAAGAGTCCCCCTGCACAACCCCCGTCATTTCGGAGAATATTAATTTTCGGCCGAAAATTGTAAAAAATGCAAAGGCTATAGCCTTTGCGTTTTTGCGATTTTGGGTCGAAAACTAATTGTCTCCGTTTTCGACCAAACCACAGGGTACCTTCTCCTGGCACTAAAAAACACATAGCAATTCCTAGGAGTCCAATACCGGACTTCGTTAGTGAGAAAATAGGCCCCTAAGCCACCTAGCCCGAACACTGCGCGGTATCAGGAATACTGCATTTCCTCGCAGACAAACCGGGTTTTCAGACGAACTGACCCTTGGGGGTTGGTCTTGGGGTACGTTAGAGTCCCCCTGCACAACTCCCGTCATTTCGGAGAATATTAATTTTCGGCCGAAAAAAAAATGGTCTCCGATTTCGACCAAACTCAATGGACACCCTCGGGGGTTGGTCTAGAGGATGTAAAGAGTGCCCCTGCACAACCCCCGTCACTTTGGAGCGAAATTTATTTAGGGCCAAAAATCGTTAAAAATGCAAAGGCTATAGCCTTTGCGTTTTTACGATTTTCAGCCGAAAATAAATTGTCTCCAATTTCAACCAAACTCACAGGGAACCGTCGGGGGTTGGTCTAGGGAAGGTTAAGAGTGCCCCTGCACAACCCCCGTCACTTTGGAGCAAAATTTGTTTGGGGCCGAAGATCGTTAAAATGCAAAGGCTATAGCCTTTGCGTTTTTGCGATTTTCGGCCGAAAAAAATGGTCTCCGATTTCGACCAAACTCAATAGACACCCTCGGGGGTTGGTCTAGGGGATGTTAAGAGTGCCCCTGCACAACCCCTGTCACTTTGGAGCGAAATTTATTTTCGGCCCGAAATAGTAAAAATGCAAAGGCTATAGCCTTTGCGTTTTTACGATTTTCGGCCCAAAAAATTGTCTCCGATTTCAACCAAACTTACAGGGAACCCCCGGGGGTTGGTCTAGGGGATGTTAAGAGTGCCCCTGCACAACCCCCGTCACTTGGAGCGAAATTTGTTTGGGGATGAAAATCGTTAAAAATGCAAAGGCTATAGCCTTTGCGTTTTTGCGATTTTCGGCCGAAAATAAATTGTCTCCGATTTCAATTTAACTCACAGGGACCCTCGGGGGTTGGTCTAGGGGATGTTAAGAGTTCCCCTGCACAACCCACAACCCCCGTCGCTTTGGAGCGAAATTTATTTTCGGCGCAGAATTGTAAAATTGCAAAGGCTAGAGCCTTTGCGATTTTCGGCGTTTACAATTTTGGTCTAAAACTAACTGTCTCCGTCACTTTCGACCAAACCACAGAGGTACCTTCTTCTCCTGGCACTAAAACACATAGCAATTCCTAGGAGTCCAAACCGGACTTCGTTAGTGACAAAATCCCTAAGCCACCTAGCCCGAACACTGCGCGGTATCAAGAATACTGCATTTCCTCGCAGACAAACCGGGTTTTCAGACGAACTGACCCTTGGGGGTTGGTCTTGGGGTACGTTAGAGTCCCCCTGCACAACTCCCGTCATTTCGGAGAATATTAATTTTCGGCCGAAAAAAAAATGGTCTCCGATTTCGACCAAACTCAATGGACACCCTCGGGGGTTGGTCTAGAGGATGTAAAGAGTGCCCCTGCACAACCCCCGTCACTTTGGAGCGAAATTTATTTTCGGACCCAAAATCGTAAAAATGCAAAGGCTATAGCCTTTGCGTTTTTACGATTTTCAGCCGAAAAAAAATTGTCTCCAATTTCAACCAAACTCACAGGGAACCCTCGGGGGTTGGTCTAAGGGATGTTAAGAGTGCCCCTGCACAACCCCCGTCACTTTGGAGCGAAATTTATTTTCGGACCGAAATAGTAAAAATGCAAAGGCTATAGCCTTTGCGTTTTTACGATTTTCAGCCGAAAATAAATTGTCTCCAATTTCAACCAAACTCACAGGGAACCCTCGGGGGTTGGTCTAAGGGATGTTAAGAGTGCCCCTGCACAACCCCCGTCACTTTGGAGCGAAATTTATTTTCGGGGCCGAAGATCGTTAAAAATGCAAAGGCTATAGCCTTTGCGTTTTTACGAATTTTGGCGGAAAAAAATTGTCTCCGATTTTGACCAAACTCAATGGACACCCTCGGGGGTTGGTCTAGGGGATGTAAAGAGTGCCCCTGCACAACCCCCGTCATTTTGGAGCGAAATTTGTTTGAGGCCGAAAATCGTAAAAATGCAAAGGCTATAGCCTTTGCGTTTTTACGATTTAAAGCCAAAAATAAATAGTCTCCAATTTCAACCAAACTCACAGGTAACCCTCGGGGGTTGGTCTAGGGGATGTTAAGAGTGCCCCTGCACAACCCCCGTCATTTTGGAGCGAAATTTGTTTGGGGCCGAAAATCATTTAAAATGCAAAGGCTATAGCCTTTGCGTTTTTACGAATTTCGGACAAAAATAAATTGTGTCCGATTTCAACCAAACTCACAGGTAACCCTCGGGGCTTGGTATAGGGGATGTTAAGAGTGCCCCTTCAAAACCCCGTCACTTAAGAGCGAAATTTAATTTCGGCCCAAAATCGTAAAATGCAAAGGCTATAGCCTTTGCGTTTTTACGATTTTCGGCCGAAAATAAATTGTCTCCGATTTCAACCAAACTCACAGAGAACCCTCGGGGGTTGGTCTAGGGGATGTTAAGAGTGCCCCTGCACAACCCCCGTCACTTTGGAGCAAAATTTGTTTGGGGCCAAAAATCGTTAAAAATGCAAAGGCTATAGCCTTTGCGTTTTTACGATTTTCAGCCGAAAATAAATTGTCTCCAATTTCAACCAAACTCACAGGGAACCCTCGGGGGTTGGTCTAGGGAAGGTTAAGAGTGCCCCTGCACAACCCCTGTCACTTTGGAGCAAAATTTGTTTGGGGCGGAAGATCGTTAAAAATGCAAAGGCTATAGCCTTTGCGTTTTTACGATTTTCAGCCGAAAATAAATTGTCTCCAATTTCAACCAAACTCACAGGGAACCCTCGGGGGTTGGTCTAAGGGATGTTAAGAGTGCCCCTGCACAACCCCCGTCACTTTGGAGCGAAATTTATTTTCGGACCGAAATAGTAAAAATGCAAAGGCTATAGCCTTTGCGTTTTTACGATTTTCAGCCGAAAATAAATTGTCTCCAATTTCAACAAACTCACAGTTTGACCCAGACCCACCGTCTATCATTAACGGTGTGCGCTGTGCTGGAGCCGGCGGATCGCCTCCTCGTGCTCGCGCCCTCCTAATTGTATCAGAAAATAGCAGTAATGAACTCTTCGGGAGGTGATAGTACAAAAATTTAGAAAAAAAATACCAGGAATTAAATTCCTGCTTCCCCAGCGCTTGGACTTTCCGGGTAGGCCAACACCTTCACACGAGCGCTTGGCGGGTTGGCCTATCCAGTGTGTCGCAGGCGCTCTCATTAGCTCCACCTCGGTAACGTCCATTGTGGAGGCGCCATTGGTTATGTCATTTGAGAGCACCCTAGTAGAAGGATGGGAAGAGAAAATGCAAGATTTAAAATGGAAGACATAGTTTTGTAATGTATATATCACATTTTTTAAAAATTGTAGTAATTTTAAACAATACAAAATGTACACTCTAATCAGAATACATTATTTTATGTACATGAAATACACTTGACAATTATATACAGATTCAGAATTTCAACATAAACATTGAGATAGGTACTTAATTTTATTACCTCCACAATGGCACGCAAACAAAAAGGTAATGACTAAGATGTCTGTTGTTTTTGTTTTTTGACAAACACTGTAAACCTGTTAAAAAAACTATTTGAAACTAAATTAAAAACAGCAAACAATATACTTTATTGGTTTGTGAAAACTATAAATTTGATAAATCAGCCGTGTACCTTTCAAATTTTTATCTCAAAGTTACTTGACTATTTTATATCCTGAATTAATATGTTTTTCTTTATGATACAATATACTATTGTTTTAAAAAATCTCAATGTATGGAAATTGATGACTGATATTTTTGCAACAGGACAAGTGATAAATTAACCAACATTCTTTGCAATGACTTTCAGTGCCTGGAAGCAAACTTGAATGATGTGTCACTTCTTTGGTTACGATTGGTTAATACACTAGTTTTAACTAAAGTACGGAAAACACAAAGACACACTCATCAACTAACAACAACTGCTTTAACAAAATGTCATAGTAATTAGATTAAAGAAAAGCTGTTTCTCTACAACACAGTAAAATTTCCTGTTTAAGTTAAACCAAAGATGAACAATTTTTCATATTTCAGGTACTTATTTGATATGAAGTAGATGATACATGATACATTCTTGGTTGGAGGGAGCAAACAATTCTTAAATATTTAACCAATAAGCTCCTAGCTCAGCTTATATCAAAACCTTTCAGCTACAAGCGAGTTGTTGGAGTGATGCACCATTCATGAGTTTTTACAGTCAAAAAGGCCTAAGAGAGCGTTTTGCTCATTAAAGTGCACTTGGTATTTGTAGAATAGTACGTCTCAAGCGCGAAAAATCACAATTTTTTCTTTAATAAAGAAGGAAAAGAATTATTCACCTATTTAACTTTAAACTAAGTTATATCACTGCTTAAAAACCAATGATATGAAGCGGCCAGGATATGAGACAGAGATGTAGAAACTGCAACTGTCTTCAAACGCTAAGTTTCTATACCTGTCTCTCATATATTCTGTGCGGAGACCGCATGACCTGCTACCATCACTGATCAAGCTTCTTATTGATAATGAGTATGATATGCAGGGCAGGACACGCCATCGTAGGCTACACGTGCGCAATAGCGAGTCGTAGCCGACGCTGTCACCCTGGCAGCCGCGACATCAACGCATCACCCAGGACTAGAAGGCGCAGATCAACCAAATGCGCCAGACCTCATCAGTTGGACCTCACACCATATTTGCCGAAACCGTCTAGGTAACTTTTAAAAGAAAATTATTGTCAAAATTTAGTAGGGCACAGTCGAGGTGCTCTAGTGCACATATTCGTTGACGTACTGTTGTGCGTCGACTATTACGCTCGTGTAGCCTGGCGGTTGATGGTGCAGAGTGTTTTTGGTGTAGTCCTGGTAGTCTTGGTGCCCGCTCGATGTCAGGCCAACTCCGACCCCTACGCCAACTCCGACATCTAGGTGGTGGTGGTGATGGTGGAGGTGGTGGTGGTGGTGCGGGGAGGTCGTCGTATGGTGGTGTTGACTGTGGTGCTGCTGCTGATGCTGGAGCGGCGGGGACATGATATTGTTGTTGCTGGTGCTGTGGTTGTTGTTGTTCGTGGTGGTGAAGTGGCATGGAAGACCCGAGAAGGTCTGGTGGTGGTCCGAGGCGTACGAGACGGCGGTGATGTGCGTTCCGGTGGGAGCTGAGACGGCTACCTGGTGGTGGTCACTTTCCGTGGAAGAACACGAGCTGGAGGAGGAACTGTACGGCCGCTGCTGCTGCGCGTGCTGCTGAGGCAGCGTGAGCGGCTGCAGGGTCGGCGGGGTCATGGCGAGATCCGCCTGGTCCGGGTACCAGCCGCAGCTGAGCTCCTGGTGGTAAGTGTAGGCTGGCGGAGGAGGCGGCCCGCTGCTGACGGCAGCCACGTCCTCATACGGCAGGTAGTAGGCGAGGGCGGCGCTCTGGCCGAGCCCCACCGAGCTGTCGCTGTACTCGTCGTCGCCGGGGAGGCTGGCCGGCGCCTGGGGGACGAGGGGCGGCGCGTGGGGCTGGGGCGGCTCGGCCAGCGAGGGAAGCGTCACCGGGGCGGTGGCGGCGCTGGGGACGGCGGGCGCCGACCCGTCCAGCCGGGCGAACTTGGCCGGCCGAGGACACGCCGGTGAGCCGGGGGCGGGCCGCACCAGGGGGTTGATGAGCTCCGGGGGCTGGGGCGAGGACCCCTGCGAGAGCGGCGAGGACGCGGCCTGCGACGCCTGCGAGGACGCGGCCTGCGAGTCGCCGCCGCCGCTCGAGGACAACGAGGACGGCGCCGTCACCGGAGCTATCACCGGCAGGCACACGGGGGCCTCGGTCACCTCGCGGGCCGCCGAGGACGGCGCGGGGACGACGGGCGCCAGCGGGCCGCGGATCTGTTCCATGTTCATGACTAGGTCCGTAGCCTCCGAGTCGCTGAAGGCAAAGACAAATCTGGTTAGAAAATAAAGCTCCTGTGGAGGACGAGCAAAGGTCAATAAAGGAACTGTGACAGTGGCGAGTTTTGTTTCCTGTACCTGAGAACGTAGTTGACCGACACGATGCAGTGCGGCCGCGAGGATCTCGAGTTGTGTACTATGGTCGCGTAGCTCTGCATCCACACCCATCCACCGCCCTTTGTCAGAAACCGAAAGTACTTGGTTGTCACCTGGCCTTTGAAGAGTACTGGAAGCAGAGATTCAGAAAGTTAGGCAACACGCAGTGCACGACAGGTGACTCCCCTCTGTATAAAGACTTTTTCGAACGTACTTATTCATTTTAAAGTTCATAGTACGTGCAAGACGTCAGCAACGAGCATCCCCAATAGCAAAGGCCAATGCATTATTCATCCCAATTAAATTGCAGACATTTTTTAGCATTTTGAGAGTCCCTTAAAAGCCCCCTCTGAAATAAGGAGAGGGGCGGTGGGAGGTCGGTAGGCTGCTCAGGGGTAAACAGCAGAGCTAAAAGGGGATAATGCGCTTCTGGCGTGAGTGAAAGGGTGGTGGTGGGGGGCGGGGGCGGGGGCGCGAAACCCAATCGATAGATGAGGAGCGCAGGAGGAGGGGAGGGGGAGGCGCCACCCAGCCAGCGCCGCACCCTGCCCGGCCTGGCCGGGCCCAGAGCCCACCCCCGCTTCAGCCGGCTACATGACGGGCTGAGCAAACATCAGCAGCCGATAGCAGAACTCTCCCCGGGCAGGGCAGGGCAGGAGGTAGAGGAGGGGCTGGCAGCAGGGGAAAGAGGACCGGTAAATGGCTTGGAAGCGAACGGTTGCTAGAGGGGAGGGGAGGAGGCGGCAGAGTTGTAGCAAGGACAGGAGGCTGGAGGCCAAGACTACTCAAAAATCTCCCTTCGAAAATAATATGAAAAAGTCCTCTATCTCATCTTTGAGACGGGGAGAAGAGGGCTCGAAACTAGGGGGTGTATTTTGGTATGAAAATGTATGCGTATTGGAAAAGGAAATCCGATACCAGCATATTAAAGTTGGTGGGTTCATGGCCACCCTTTTCTTTAAAACTGAATGACTTTCAGTAATATCTAATACTTACGTGTATGATGTGAAAATCTCATGTGCATTATGTCACAGCCATGAATATATTGGTACAAAGTTTTCTCGATTAGGTCCTGTGGCTCGTAGCCTGTGAGCTGAGATACTCTGAGAAAAAGAAAACATACTTTAGATATTTTTCTCACAGTCAATTGAGTATGAAAACTGGATGTGGATTTTTACCTTGCGTCGAGAAAGATGAGCTTCAGATCCAGCGACGCTCTGAACATGAACATGTTTGAGTGCAGCTTGATCTCAGTGATGGCTGAGGGCGGCAGCGAGTGTCCTACTGCGACCAAGCCTACGTTCTGATAGCACGCTTCATAGGGAGAAGAGCTCGTGGCCACTTGCTTCACCTTCAGATATCCAGAACAATGGATAACCTAAAGCAAATAAAAAGAACAAGTCAGAAATCACATTTACTCGACGAGCCACTAAACGTAGAAAAAGAACAATCTGTTCGAAGAACTAAACCGTAAAATTAGAACGTAGCTCAAGCGTACTAAGTGTAAGTGTGCCGGGTGTTTCTTTGAATGCGTAACAGTGTTGCGGGTTTGACTACCGAATTCGCCCGTAAGGCGCCATGGCCCCTGCAGCGCTTGCGAGTATGCGACCCCGCAACACTGTTACGCATTCAAAGAAACACCCGGAAATGAAGCGAAGTGAGGCTCCCCTTGATGAGGATGTTGTTAGCAAACAACAGTTATTGTTTTCATTGACAATCTGACAAATGTCGTTCAAACCCATAGTGGCCCACAATAGGAACTACTTCTTACCAACCACCATGTTGTAACACTACAACAAAATTGTAGTTAAGTTTGATAGCGACTTATATCGTTCCAAAACAAACAAATTTGTAATGTAACAATTTTATTTTAAAGGGCAAACAAAAAATCACTGTTTTGAGAGGAAACTCCGTTTTATAAATTTTTATGCATATTGTAGGATTACAACATAGTTGTTGGGTTACGACATGTGTTGCTAACAAACTTAACTACGAAAGTGTCGTTAATTTACAACATCTTTTTTAACAGTGTAGTTGTATGCTTGACTCAGGCGTACAACT